>JAVKLA010000062.1:10733600-10766887 GCA_034782735.1 Sagittarius serpentarius | reverse complement strand
CCCCAGCATAAGAAGGACATGGAGCTGTTAGAGGGGGTCCAGAGGAGGGCCACAAAGATGACCAGAGGGCTGGAACACCTCTCCTATGAGGAAAGGCTGAAAGAGTTCGGGTTGTTCAGCCTGGAGAAGAGGAGCTCTGGGGAGACCTCACTGAGGCCTTCCAGTACTTAAAGGGGGCCTATAAGAAAGATGGGGACAGACTTTTTAGTAGGGCCTGAAGTGACAGGACAAGGCGTTATGGTTTTAAACTAAAAGAGGGTAGATTCAGGCTAGATATAAGGAAGAAATTTTTTACAATGAAGGTGGTGAAACACTGGCCCAGGTTGCCCAGAGAGGCTGTGGATGCCCCATCCCTGGGAACACTCAAGGCCAGGCTGGACGGGGCTCTGAGCAACCTGGTCTAGTTGAAGGTGTCCCACCTCATTGCAGGGGGGTTGGAGTAGATGGCCTTTAAATGTCCCTTCCAGCCCAAACTGTCCTATGATTCTGTGATTCCCCATTCTGCACCTCAGAGAAGATGGTTCAGAAGCCAAAACCTTTCCCAGTACCATAATCCAAGAAGTTATATATTCACACTCTGGTTTGTGCTTGTCTGCTCCTGGGCCTTTTTCGTCTGTCATCAGGGATGGTGACTAGTAAATGGTGACTAGTAAGTAGTCCCTCCCTGTCAAGAAGGTGGTTCACCTTCTGAGGTTGTGCAGCAATGGTCCTTCTCACGATTTATCCTTGTTACTGCTTTGCCATCATTTATACTTTGTTGATCATGTCATATATTCTTGAATGCTTTTCAATCTAACGTATGCTATTGGTATTTTAACCCCTGCTTCCTGAGATATTTGACTAGGAGGCATGTTAGACAGCTTTCTATTCCCAGTTTTCACTGATAGAAACCTTTGGTTGCAGTGTCTAAAAGCAGATGGAAGACCAGGACTGGGAAGGGGTGGGGAGAAAGGGGGAGGAAGCACTCAGGACCTTTGTGTGGGTGCAGTATCCATGCTAAGAAAATCTTTGTCACCATTGGCTGTGATGCTAAACATGTGGTTTGGCTTTTTTTTCATCTCTGCAGACTTTACACTCTTTCCCGAAGCCTCCTTGCTGCTCATAGTTTATCTCCCACTATCCACTAATCTGTTAATTTTTAAGCTCTTTTTTGCTTACATCAAGCCCTGTCCTTTTGTTAGGTATCACCAGTAACCACAACCAGTGATGACAGGACAGCCAGTTACACCTTTTCATTCTCAGTCTCCCTATGACACCCACTCAAGGAGCAGGCCTGACACTGCCAATCACCCACATTCTTCAATGTCTTTTTGTCCTCAACCACTTTTGCAGCACAAGTTACAATTTCTTACACTATTCCAGGAAATTTTAGGAATGCTAATACTACTTTAGTTTTTCATTCCCTCAGTAAAGGATTGTTTTCTGCCTCACCAAAATTCCAGAAATCCTTACCTCTAGCTGACAAGCAGCAGATGAAGAAAAAGGCATGCCGTTCTACAACTGAATATTATGTCGTAACATGCAGTCATAAGGGGAGAGGAGGGTGAATTAAATTTCACAGGAACACTTGCATCTATAATTTCATAACTTTTGAGCACTGACTTTGTCACTATAGCTATTCTTAAAACAAAATTTTTAACAAAATTTATTAGTCCAACTGAAACCACTGCTCTCTTAAAAAAGTCTTGTTCTTTTACTGCACAGTGGCTTCAATTACCTTAGAGAAGACAGGTTTTATTTCTTCCTGAATGCATAGAGATTTGTTCAAACCTTCATCTCTGAACTTGTTTACTCAAACAAGCATCCTTTCCTTTGAATTTTCTGACACCTACCCGGCTCAATCTGCTCTAAACACAGACACATTTTTTTTTCTATGATTCTGACCTTTCTATGTCTACTCTGAATCCTCCACTGAATAAAATTCAAGCTGCTGCTTCTCAGCATCAAAGGTTTTACTCCTCTCTACTAATCTAGTGTCCTGAAAGTTATTCAGCCACACCTTAAGACACCTCCTGCTCTTCTAGAAATGCAACATTTGATTATAGATGTCTCTGTTTCCTACAGTTCCAGTTTAAAAAACCGAATTCTTTTAACTCATTACAACACCCAAAATATTCTTTGAAGTATCCATCAGTGTTTTCCTTAAGACTCCTCATGATATATTTAAGAAAGTGGACACCTTAGAAGTGGTTAAAGGGCATATCATTATTTTGTCATGTACACGTAAAGACAACATATAAAAATATATAATCATACATCTATTAATTTATCTGTATTCTCTAGCTTTTGTGTATTATAACCTTCTCAGTCTTTTGAGCTCTCTGCAAATAGAATTTACCGGAATATCAGCAATATATAAAAGCTAAAATACAAAACTCACAGGTTATACTCACTTAGGAATTCCAACACATTTGAGAATAATAGATTACTACAAAGCCCTGGGTAAGGGTAGAAACATGGACAGAGTATATCAAGAAACAGACTGTTAGACTTTCTTACATTGAATATAATCTTACATTACTATCAAACTTGCTGAAATAAAATGCCGATTGTTCCAGCTTTATTAGAACTATCAGAATCTGATCCAAATGCAAATAACTACAATCAATTCTGGAGAAGAAAATATAGAGATAAGATACGTGCCGAGATGTGCTGTATGTCTGAAAGACACTATGTTCAGCAAATTAAAGGCAAAATATGCTAGCACAATTTAGGTTTCACACAGAGAAGAATCAAATCACACTACAGGGAAGTAAAAGTTACTTTCCCCATTACTGTGGTGACACTACACATGGAATAAAATGTATGTCAGAAAAATAAAAACATGGACAAACTGGAAAGTGTTCGGAGAACCACAGATTTTTCAAGTGCTTAAAGGAGGGAGACCTGCAAGAAGACATTAACGGAGCTTTTTTTTTTTCTTTATTAAGATATGGTTAGAGAAAAAGACTATTATTTGCAGTTGCTACTTAATGTTCAAGTGCTTGGAAACAAAACCTCAGCTAGTATAAACCTGGGCAGTTTATTTCAGAACAGAACAGCTATGCTGATTTACATTAGTGGAGGATAAGGCACTAAGAACAGAAGCAAAATTTGCTATGAGGATGTACTAAGAGAATTTTAGTGGAGTATAATGAAAAAAAACTGTAAAGAACCATTACATTTCAGAGCAGACTCCCAAAAGAACTGGAACAACAGAGACCACCATGACTAAGAAAGTGAAAAGTGTTATAAATTGTAATTCTTAATAGCACAGACGAAGACCATCATCAATGTGACTGTGGCTTTTTCTTTTCCTATTTCAGACTTGTGGGATCAAACAAAAACAGTGAATTAGAAGATTTTATGGCTGTGATGTGTTTTTCTTACTTTTACACACATTTTTAGATGGCAATAAACACCACAGATTTGTGGTCTCTGGAATTATTATTCTGACATTTATACAAACAATAGCAGATGATCATGCTTTAGAAAACCACAATGAAAATATTTTAAAACCTCACTAGGCTGCATTGTCTGATACCTGTAAGAAGTGTTCTGCAGCGACACTGTCATTTGCAACAATCTGAATTCTGACATGTACTAAAAGGAGGGCACTCTCCCCTTGTGACAGTCATGTCATTTAGTCGTTTATGTTGTGTTGCGTATGTATTATGTTCTTTTTGATATGCTGCCATTCCAGCTGGCAGACTCACAAATTTGGAAGACATTCTGTCCTTCTCTCACTCACTTTCTTGCCTGTCTGCCCTTGTAAAATGTAACTGTCCCGTACAAAATGGAACAGACTCAACAGGAGAGACTAAGAGGGTACCTCTACGCTGCCATGTTAGCACAGGCTTCCAGCTCACATTTGAGTTCAAATTCTCCCATTGTGCACACTGTTTATGCATTGAATCACACCAGGGGCTCAAGGCTAGCGTTAGCCAACTGGCTCAGCAGTAAGGAGAGCCTCCCTCCAGAGTGCTCCACAGAGACTGGGCCACAGGAAGAGGTGGGAGTCAAATTTGGGTGTCCCACATACTGGAAGAGAATTTGGACTACACTGCCCTTGAGCAAGAAGATGGGGAGGTGCCATTGTGTGCAGGGCTAAATTCAAGCGGTGCAGTCTGGGAACCCACAGTGAGCTGAACTCTGCAGAGAAGTGCAGAGGGACACTTCGACAGATGATCTCGGGTGAGCACAGTAACCAGCTACTCAGTCCTCTCAAGACTGTGGCAATTCTAAAGGACTAGTACTCAGGAACCTCATTCAGGAGACAAGGGGAACTATAATCACACACACAGAGTTTATAAAAATCCAAATTTTTGACCAGCAGGTGATGCTTGTCATGTGACTACTGGGAGAGTATTTGGGCAAGTACTCACATTTTTGTGAAACTCTAGGTGAGTAAAAAAGGGAAAACTGGAAGCAGGACCTACGGACTGTTGGAAGTCTGGCACTGGGACAGGTTGAGATCTACAGCTGCAACTGGGAGAGTGTGGTCCAGAGAGATAGGAGGGTTTGAGAGCCTGGAAATAAGAGAGACAACTCTCTCAAAGCGGTGGGGACAAGACAAGATGTGGTGGTGACTAGGAAGGTCATCGGAGGAGCTGAAGAAGAGTTGATGAGGAGGAATGTGGTGTCCAGAGAGAAAGACTATAAGCAGAAGACAGCTGTAAGGAAAAGATATGTACATGAGAAGAAAGCCAGAAAAAAGGAAATAGAGTTGTCTGTGCCAGAAAAATGAGACTGGGAAGAGAAATCAAGGGTGGGAAAGCGATAGGAACGGTCCTGGGTTCAAGTCAGAGAACATACATACAAAAAAGAAAAGAGACCATGCTTTGAATGAACGGGCAGAAACATATGTATACACAAGAGACATCTTTTCTGGAAGCCTGCAGCAGAGCTGGCACGGCCTTAATCCTGGTAATGTTTAGAATTAGAATGTTTAGGTTTAATCTTGCAAGTTTCCCATAATCAGAATTTCTAAAAGTCACTAACAAAACAGATGTGTAAACTTTGTTATTAATAAATGACTGTATCGTGAAGTTCTTATTAAAAATCTATTTAATATGTTTACACAGAAACCATAAAAACAGAATGTTGCACAATCTGCTTTGCTATACTCTTGGCCAGAATTAAATACAAACCCATAATGAAGTGGTTCAGTTCTAGCAACACAGCTCTGGTGGCTATACAATGCACGCTAGTATACATCTTAAAGGTTTCCTTTAGTTTTGCTACAAAATGCGGAGCTGTGTGTGAGGAGCATGGTAACAGAGGTAGAACTAAACATTGTTTTGATCTCTCAGATGGCCAAAGGAGAGATCCACAGATTCTTAAGTACTTTTACAGTTTTCTGTCCCTGAAGTCATTTCCAGGGAGGAAAAGCCAAGGATGATTATGTTATTCTTCACACTACTAATAGGTGTAACTTCCTCCTCCTCTGATATCTGGAGGTTATATATAATATTTTTGTCATTCCTGTCTTAGGAGGAAGGAACTGAAGTAATCCCCTACACTGACAATATCAGGAATCTTAGTCTACCCTCCCCAAAAGAAAGTTAAGGACAGAAGCTGTTAAAATGCATTTCAGACATCTGCACATACCTGAAAGGAAAGACCTATTTTTATTCCTGTCCAAATCTATTTACAAAGGTGGATCTTTGGTCTTAAAAGTATGATTCTGTTCTTAAAAAATAAATTGTGGAACTGGCATTATGCTTGCAATTTTTTTGTGTTGTATCTGTTCAGTTTACAAATAATAAATGTTCTTGTAATTGTGCCAGCCTTGCATACTCATTCTGAAATGTCACACTGTGGGCTTTCTCATGTGTATGTCAAAGAACTGGCGCAAACACGATTTGAAGTTAGTAGAAATATATACCCTGAAATATTCAACAGGCTTAAGACTAGATCTAGAGATTCCAACAATAAAATTTACATTTAAATCCCAGCTTCTCCAGTGGAATATATAGGTTTAAATAATCCCAGAATTTCACAGTGGAACGTGAATTTTTTTTGTCATAATGCACAAGATAAATATTAAATGTGTGTACGTGTGTGTGTGTGTGTGTGTTTGTATCCGCTTAGGGCCCAAGTAGGTCTCAACAAGCTACCCAAGTGTCCAGAACAAACACAGAAGAACAGCCTGACATACAACACAGATGGCAGTGTATTGATGTGATACATGAGCTAGCTGTAAACAAGACTCAGAACATACCTAGCCACAAGATCGAGGGTAAACCACTGTACTCCATATGACAGAGATTTAACCACCCTGAGCGCCGTGCCAGATTGCTGCTGGTATTCTTTAGAGCCGTCTTGGCTGGCCTCACACAGCACTGCAGCGTGGGGCGCAATCCAAGCCAAAGCCCCTGTGTAGAAGTGCTATGAGTGTCTCACAGGAAAACAATATGCGGAGGGCAGAGGAAATGACAAAATGTTAATATAATATATGATTTTATCTTCAAATTTCCATCATTGAATTTACAAATCAGATACTTAATTTGCACAGCAACCCTTATAAAAACATGTAAAAAATTGGGTTTGACATTAAAATAATCATTAGTTCCTAATATGCAGAGGACAGATGCATGGAGTAAGTGTGCTGTTTTTACAGTCTAATTTTAATTACAAATCTCTCCAACACCAGTCTCCAGGACCTGGTATTTCCGTGAGTTACACAAAATAATGAAATATGTGATTACTAATATCCTAAACATGGTTATGTAAAACAACATAACTAACGTCAGTGTAATTCTACAGTAACATTAGGAAATCCAGAACTGAGATTTAAGAACAAGCTTTTAAGCTTAATCAGAAAAATACCCCATGATGATCAGTTTGTAATGCCACATCTCATTAGTTATGTTCACAGCACTATTCATTGTTAATTAAATTTTCAGTGCTCTCTATCCCTCTCTGTTTATGACGATAGAATTCACAGACAGAGATGGCTCTCTAGTTATGACATCATCAAACTAAAAACCAAGCCCAGCTCACTAGCAAGACTGGTCACGCAGTTAATTGGCTGTAAAAATGCTTCTCACAAGAACCAAGCTCTCCTCCTTCATCCCTTTTTCACTCCTCACAGTGTCAGGAGTCACACTTCTCATCTACCGGCTCCTCCCTCTCAGGTCTGCCCCAAGCTCTGTGCATTAGCGCTGCAGCCCCCTTCCTCTCAAGCTGTTTCCTCAAAATCACCATGCCGCTTCCCAAATTCCTCCTGCCTGCCACATAAATCCCACTCGCCATGCCCTTAGCTCCAAAGGTCTCCACTCATCCTCACCTCCAGCAGAGAAATGTGATCACTACCTAGCACGTCATGTAAAAAAAAAATATTTAAAAATTAGTCCTTTTATTAACTGACTGAAATTTAAGAAAACAATGTTTGTTAGAATTTAGAATTCCATTGTGTGTTTTGTAAAATATTGATCCTCTTTCTGTCAGTTTTGCCTCACTTCCAAAATGAAACTAAATCTAATCATGCTGAGATTCAAAGTTTTTTAATGCATCTCCTCAACAGCTTCCTTCATTTAACACCTTCAGACTCCTTGCATTGCAGTCATTAAAGAAGCAGCAGGAAGGTAGCTTAGCTGAAAACTAAAAAGCTTTCATTTCTGGCACCACACCACACCACAAACTAAAGTTGTAGAACACTACAAGATATTTGACGTAAGCAATCAGGCTAAAATGTTTTGAATGTTTCTCATAGACACTTTGACAGCAAAACCAGATCTTTTATGTGAATTTCAAAACCTAAAAACAAGAGGCTAAAGCAGGCTGGTTTATTATACAGAAAAAGAGAAGGAAGGAAGATACCAGTGGAGCCAAAGATCTATATTCTCTTTTCACCGCACACGAAGATCCAATCCAAAACGTTTGGGAGTGGGAGCAGCCAAAATCAAAGAGCAGTCATCCAGATACACATGCTACAAATCAGCAGTTAATGAGCTTGTACACAGGCTTATTTAACGTCTCCATACTTCAACCAGGGACACTGTACAGCCAACAGCCCTTTGAATGCAACCAGCTTATGTCCTTTTCCTTAGTCACTAGAGTGTTCTTTGGCTGAAGCCCCATTCATCAAGAGAAGCAAAGGAATCATCCACTAAGAGCAGGGGCAACATGCACTGTTACTCCTTAAGTGCTGACCCTCGTGAGGGAGTAGTGGGAAGAAGGAAGTTTTGGTAAACTCTGCTCTCAAACACTGCTCTGTTGTTGGTAAGTAGCTGCAGCTGCACTAGGCTCTGATCCAATGTGGTCCAGCCACTGACACTGGGAACATAAAAAAATTAACCAGGTTTTTTTTTTTTCTGAAAAGAGAAGGGACAGATTCAACAGGCAAAAAGTTGAAGTAAAACCCAGAGAATTGTCATATGCAATTACAAAAATAGTACTTGATGGGAAATAAGAGAGATTTGATATTTGCTTGCTGAGCTTCCCATCTTAGCTAACAGCATTTGTAAACCATAAAATCCTGCTTTGGCTCCATTTTCTGAAGTAAGTTGTGGGATAGTCTCTGTGGTAAATAGGGAGTTAGCCTACTGTGACACAAAAAGACATGACTTCCAGACTTGGCAGCTAGATACATCACATCCTGGGCAAAAATGTGAAGATTTCATAATCATCTGAATTGCACAACTTCGGGTGGTTTTCTCATAGCTTGCCCTTTCATTGAAAGAAAATGTTTTTATTTTTTCTTCCCTAAAAACATAATACTCAGTGTAAGCACTGTAGTGCCAATCCCTTCACCCAGATTTACTTAAAAATGTCTTCTGCCAACTGCAGATACAGGGAAAATAACTGTGGTGTCTCAGTGAATATATCAGTTCTAGCAAGGTTGTGAGAGAATGTGGAAATTGGGGAAAATTCCAGTTCTATTAAGCAGGTAGGAAAAACTGTTACTGAAGGCAAGGTACTTTTGAAAACTCTTGCTTACTCCTCTCCTCTTTTTGCAAAAAAAGCTCTTTCTCCACCCTTCAAAATGCAATTTTCTACCACAGTCACTACGGTAACTATTTTCCCTGTTCATCCCAGCTATTTGTTGTTGTTTCAGGTTCTCTTCCTTTGCAGCAAGTGCCATTAAGGATGGATAGGTGGTGCCTTGGAAGATGGCAGTAAGCAATCGCAAAGGTTTTACTAGTGTCCACTGTCACAAGAATCTAGGTAACAGTGAAGTCAAAGTCTATAGATGTCGGATGTAGCTTCAGAAACGTCTGCTTTTGTTGTTTCCTCCTCTGCCCTCACCACCAGTTCCCACCCTTTTCGAACTCCATGGTGATCTGAAAGCCAGCCCAGCAGAAAATTAACTCCTTTTTTTTAAAAAAAAAGTGAAATATCCTTTCATCAGTGTAGCTTTTTGAACTGACTCTTTTTTTGCAGAGTCAGATGACTGCGAGCGCTGTGTGAGGGGTGCGGACTACAGAGCTGGAGAGGACACGTAGTAGGAGCCTGGCAATGCCAGTACAAATTAGCTTAAAAGTTATGTTGCAGCCTTATGCTCCTGCTTGAAGTTCACTGAATGAAAGGTCTAAACCAGTTTAACTTAGACTAAACTCTCCATCTTTTGTCCCTTTCTGGGGCTGTACAGTGTTATCTAAGCAAGGGCTCCAGCTGGGCTGAAGAAGGCTTGTTAAAAATGTGCAGTCATATTTTGATTACCTGAAGAAGAAACTTTTTAGAGCAATAGGACTAGGGGAGTATTAACATACCTACGTGAATTTATTTTGCTGTGTTATGCGCTTGGAACATATTTGGGAAAAAGATGAAGCTGTGCAGTTTATCTTTTAAAGAAAAATAACAGGTTAATAATTCTCTAAGAAAAATCAAGCAAAACAAGGTGATGTACTCTGTACCTTATGTTCAGTCACCATTAATCACCTCCCATATTAATAAAAATAGTCAGAGGTGGCCAGCACCACTAACACAACTGTCCTCTGGTTAATTAGAGACAATGGTGAAAATTGCTGTTTTGGTGGATATCACGGTGCTTCCTAGAGTAAATTCAGCAGGTTATTTCACCAAGTCTATTACGAGAGATAAGAGAAGATTTATAGAGAAGGTGAAAGTAGATATAATCAATCCATTTGAAAAATCTACACTCTTATGTATTTTGAATACATTACTAATTGTATTAAAATAAAATTAGTCAGATTGAATGCATTGAGACAAAAGGGCTATAATTGTGTTTTAAAGAGTCTCATGAAGATTCCTCCAGGTTAGGTGAATCCTTAGGGTCCAAGCAGCCTGTTTTATCCTGCTCTTCTGACATTTATTAGCATATGACTGTGCCAAGACATAGGCAGGATGGTTCTGCAACAGAGTCTAGCCAGATATACTAAAACATTTTTAAAATAATTGTCTGTATGCTTCACTCCCACTCTTAAACAGATAGACACTGATGCAGTAGATTGCACTACACAGAATTAGTTATCCTGTCTCCAGCCTGGAGCTTAGAGGGAAGCTCAATTCCAAAACAAAGAATTCTAGGAAAGCTTTTAGGGGAAATAATGGTACTTAAGAAACCGGACAAAATTTTTGTGTGTTTTTACCCTCTGGAGGTATGTTCTATTTCAATTCAACTCAGCTGTTTTCATCATGATTTACTGACAAAGAACAACTCTGTGAAAGTGTCCACAATACGTTTTAAAACATTGGCAGCAGCAACAAAAAAAAAATCAACATTAAAAAATAATTATGATTGTGGTCAACTCTGAAAAGAATTACCAAAGAATAATGAAGCTTGTTAAAAACATGCTAAAAAGGGTAGCTATAAGATGATGAAAAGCTGACTAAAAGGGTTAAATCTCTGCCAGCAGCATGAGCAGAATTTAGAGACTTTACAGAAGGTAAAAAGGATATGCATACTTCCTGTCATGAGAGATTTGAGAAAAGCGAAAGGAAGCCAGCATGGCTAAACAACAGTGCAAGAAAGATTAGTAAATGCAAGAAGGCAAGTTTGAAAACGTTGCAGTGGTGTCCAAATATGGGAACTAGAGAGGATGAAACTTTGGCAGGTTAAATATAAAAACACAGTAAGACAAACCAGAAGACCAATTGAAGAAAATTTGCAAAAACCAACAATAAATATTTTTTTAAAGATATCAAGCATAGGAAGTCTGTCAGGGAGTCCAAAGAGCCAGCAGATTTTCAGACGATAAAAGGAGAACTCAGGGAAGACACAGCAATAAAAAAGTAACCAAATTAATCCTCTATTTTTTGTTCACTGTGGATGCACATGAAAAGGCTTTCAGGCGAGAAACCTTCTTTACTGGGAACTTGTAACAGGAGCTGACTCAAATTTAAGCGTTGGTAGAAGAGGCTACAGAAGAAATAGATAAAAGGAATGATAACAGCCAGGACCAGATGTCATTCACCAAAAAACTCAAGGATAAAATAGCTCAGCTAGTAAATGTGATGTGCAGCCTTTGAATTAGAAGTGCCTGACTGCCTGTGGACTGGAAGCCGGCAGATGTGATGCCCATTTTTAAAATGGGTTCCAGGAGAGACCCAATGAGCTAGGGACTAGTAAGCTTATCATCTGCACTGGACAAATTGGTCATAATTACAGCAAAGAACAGAATCAGCAGACACACAAACAAATACAATATACTGCAGAAGAGCTCAAGGCATTATGGGGAAGGGAGGCTTTGCCTTACAAGCCTCCTGGCATTTTTTGATGGAGGCAACAAGCTTGTTCATGGGGGACATACAGCTTGTGCTGGTTTTGGCTGGGGTAGAGTTAATTTTCTTCACAGCAGCTGGTATGGGGCTGTGGTTGGGATTTGTGCTGGAAACAGTGTTGGTAACACAGGGCTGTTTTCGTTATGGCTGAGCAGCGCCCACACAGAGCCCAGGCCTTCGCTGCTCCTCACCCCACCCCACCGGCGAGGAGGCTGGGGGGGCACAAGGAGCTGGGAGGGGACCCAGCCGGGACAGCTGACCCCGACTGACCCAAGGGACATTCCAGACCATACGGCGTCATGCTCAGCATATAGAGCTGGGGGAAAGTTGTCCGGGGAGCCGTGGCTCGGGCACTGGCTGGGCACTGATTGGTTGGTGGTGAGCAATTGTTTTCATTTGCATCACTTTTCTTTCTTGGGTTTTATTTCTTTCTTTGTTATTTTCCTTTTCATTAATTTAAAAAAAAAAACCAAAACCTTCAATGATTAAACTGTTCTTATCTCAACCCAGGAGTTTTCTCACATTTACCCTTCCAATTCTCTTCCCCCCCATCCTGCTGGAGGAGGGGAGTGAGTGAGCGAGCGGCTGTGTGGGGCTTAGTTGCCGGCTGGGGTTAAACCACCACACAGCTCCTGCGGTCTACCTGGATTTCCAAAAAGCATCCAACAAGGTGCTTCATCAGAAGCTCTTGTGGGGACTTAGAATAAGAGAGAACATTTGCTCATGAAATAAAGACAGGATAAAGATAGGAAACACTGGGTAGGATTAATTTGATCCCTGGAAGAAGGTCTATATGTATGCTGCTGAAAATTTTAGAAAATAGCAAGGTGACAGTGCTTCCTGTGACTATTACATTATTCAAGGATACTAAAGATAAGCATCAGCTATGAAGCGTAGAAGGAAAGCATGAGACATAGTGACTGGATGTTAAAAAGGCAGATAAGATTCAATGAAGATAAAAGTGAAGTGCTGCACAAGAGAAAACAAAAATGCAAATGGACCACTACCCCACAGGAATGAGTTCAAGGATTATGTTAGATGTTTCTATGCTCAGTATTCAGTAACTATCAGAAAAACAAACAATGTTTAAAAGTATTAAGAAGAAACAGAGCGCATCATTATGCCACTGAATAGACTGTACCCTCTTTCTTCCAACAGAAAAAGCAGGATTCATCAAATAAAACTAGTGACTGGCTGGGCCAAAACAACAAAGTAATGTAGCTGAGCTATGAAGCTTTTTGCCACAAAATTTTCAGAGTTAATGAAAGACAAGAGGATCAAGGGCTATTAAAATAATTATCATCCCTGACATAGAAATTTAGGCACTGAGCCACAAATTCTTGGAAGTCAGGAGAGTATTCTGGGGAAGTAATACTGCAGGTTGTTTCTACTTCTGTATTTGTTGTCCTGGAGAAGAGAAAACTTAGGATGGAGCTAACAGGAGTCTTCCAAAACCTAAGAAGAGGCTACTGAGAAAATGGAGGTTGGACTCGGGATCTTCTGATGTCCCCTCCAAACTGAATGATTTTGCAATTCTATTATTTATTAAGTTTCGGCACTGCTGGAGACAGGCTACCAGGCTAGTTGGGCTTTGGTCCAGTCCAGTATATCAGTTCTCATCTTATACACATGTATGCACTAGAACACTCTGTTAGAAACTCAAGGTCAAACTCAAGCTCAGTAGCAATTCGCCATCTCTGCAAGCTGAATGATGCCAAGTGTCACTTATATTTCAGCTTCAAGAAATTAAACTGGCTTTCTGAGTTCTACCTTCGTGCTTTCCAAAAGAAAAAATATTGAAGTTCTCACAAATAATATAGATTTGAATATAATATTTGAGTCCTTTAAAAGAAAATCAGTATCAGAGAGAAACTCATTCATAAACTGAATGTTTATCGGGTTTTGGTAAATAGTGAAGACAGCAGTTTAATTGGCAGTTTAAAAGCCAGTCACAGGACTGACATATTGCTGCCAAAAATGTGACATGTTCAGGAAGCACAAGCAAGGAAAAATGGGAGAAGGCTCTCTACTGTAAATTAAGACTGCTATATGTTGTACAGATGTACAAAATGTTAGATGTATAAAATATATTATGTGATATACAGGAAGAGCTGAGAAGCTGAATGGAAGAATATCCATGAATGAAAGTAAAAGTGAAAAAAAGAACATGTATATTGTCAGGACATGAGACTACTATAGCTACTTTCATTTGAAAGAAGTTTTTTGACCCAGACTCTCCAGTAAGATACTGCAATACACTCAGGCTCACTTTTTTATCTTGGAGATAGAGGAATTATTAGGGGGCTGCTGCTTTAGAGGACACTAACAGATAGAGGAAGCAGTTGAGAAAATGAAAATGGACAATCATTTGTATGCAACTGATTAGAAATACTGCAGTACAACCCTAAAAAGAGCAAGGAAGAGAAGGAGTGAAAGCCACAGAATAAGGGCAGTAAAAGAGATGTATAAAATCCAACTCAGAAACGTGTGGTTTTGATCTCCTGGGAAGGTACAGGAAGAGGAAAGAAAAGTAGGAAAGCAAGAACTTACTGAAAGAACCCTTATCAAACACACAATTAGTCTGAGACACAAAGAAGAGAGGAGGAATGGCTTTTGCTTCATTAGGCACAACTGAAGCAGAAACGAATCATACAAGAGGTGGAACACGACAAAAGGCACATCAGAAAGAATCAGTATAAAAGAACAGCAGAAGTGCACGGGGTAAATCAAGTGCTATTGTTAAGACAGTGAGAAGTAGCAGGTGAAGAGAGCTGGATGAGAACAGAAAGGAGTGAGCAGGAGTGCTAAAAGACAAAGCAGTGTGGCGTTAAAGGAAGGCCAATGGAGGACCGCCTGAGTCTGAATCCCGTAACTCCCAATTCTACAGAAAATTGGCTGGGCAGAATAAGAGCTGGGATGGTCAAATACTCAGGAGCTGTGTAGAAACTGCAGGCCTGGGCCATATTAAGGTATGCCATTTTCCTGCTGTTTCAGGATTTCTGCCATTTTGTGCAGAAAGAGAATCCAGTCAGACTTCACACCTGTAAGGCACAGTAAATTAAATGATCTGGCTTGGGTTCTCTTGAATACTGTGCTGGTTTTGGCTGGTGTAGAGTTAATTTTCTTCACAGTAGCCGGTATGGGGCTGTGGTTGGGATTTGTGCTGGAAACAGCGCTGATAACGCAGGGATGTGTTAGTTACGGCTGAGCAGTGCCCACACAGAGCCAAGGCCTTCGCCGCTCCTCACCCCACCCCACCGGCGAGGAGGCTGGGGGGGCACGAGGAGCTGGGAGGGGACCCAGCCGGGACAGCTGACCCCAACTGACCCGAGGGACGTTCCAGACCATATGGCATCATGCTCAGCATATAGAGCTGGGGGAAGAAGAAGGAAGGGGGGGACGTTCAGCGTGATGGCGTTTGTCTTCCAAGTCACCGTTACGTGTGATGGAGCCCGGCTGCCCTGGAGATGGCTGAACTCCTGCCTGCCCGTGGGAAGTGCTGAATGAATCCCTTGGTTTGCTTTGCTTGCGTGAGCAGCTTTTGCTTTACTTATTAAACTGTCTTTATCTCAACCCACGAGTTTCCTCACTTTTACCCTGCCGATTCTCTCCCCCATCCTACTGGCGGGGGGAGTGAGCGAGCAGCTGGGTGGTGCCTAGTTGCCGGCTGGGGTTAAACCACGACAAATAGTCATTTGCTCAAAGTAGCCTGGGCTAGTGAGTGCCTAGAAGGATATGTTTGTCACAGAAATTATTGCACTGACTGGTGAGCCTTTTTGGCTTTTCCTAGCGGAAGGC
Source organism: Sagittarius serpentarius (assembly GCA_034782735.1). Taxonomy (NCBI): domain Eukaryota; kingdom Metazoa; phylum Chordata; class Aves; order Accipitriformes; family Sagittariidae; genus Sagittarius; species Sagittarius serpentarius. Next base: position 10,751,422 of record JAVKLA010000062.1, on the reverse strand, counting down.
TGGAGCCCCAGGAATGACGACAGCATAGCTTGGGTACTCCATGGTAGGAGGGATGACGTGATTTGCACTCACATCCTGAAGAACGTACGTACTGTCACATCACAGCAGAAAGTAGACATTTCTGTACACATATATGGCTTCTATGGGAAGGCAATACAACAGAGTTACGCAGCAATATTGCATCCAGAGTTACTCCAGCCCAATACAGGAATGACTCAATCAAAATCCAATGGCCTTTTTTTTTTTTTTTTTTTACCTGCAGTAGTAATAAATATGGGACATTTTTGTAAAATGATAGTCATAACCATGAATATGATTCAGTGATATGTGGCTTACTTCATGGGCATATACAAGTCTTTCATTCACATTTGTTTTATGGAGGTTGAGTGTTTTCTGAAATCTTTAATACCTCCTTCATCTGTATGAATCTAGGTATTAAAACGTTTCCTAGTGCAAAATCTTAACTCTGCCTTGCAGGTCTCACTTAAATACAAAATAGGCAGTACTGTAAACAGCAGTACTGTATACACTTGTTTAGGAAAAGAAAGGCTTCTGGTCTTATCAGCATAAGGCAAACACAGCGCTCTTACTCCTTGCCCTTTCTAAGCTCTTTAATGACATTTTAAAATGCAGGAATCAGTGCCTTGTCAAAAACATTGGTCAACATTTATGTCTCAAGTTTGTAGCTATTTCTCCTTTTTCTCTATGCTAATTATGAGTAATTATTTTGCTTAAATGCTTTTTTAAAAACATGAAGCTTTTACAAAATCTATCAAGTCTGGGTTTGTGTAAAAAACAATTCCATATAAAAGAATGTCAAACTATTACACTATTCTACTTAGAATTTAAAAGTAAAGCTCTATGGTTCTTTTTCTATAATATAATTTCTCTGCCGTCTTTCTATTAGTCTAATGATAATTTAAAAATTTAAAGAGTTGTCTTAGCTCTCAGCTAGAACTGTGTTGAGAATGAAAATGTGCAACAAGTAAGACTCCAGCAGTTTCACCCACCTTCTTAATGTGGTCCTTGTGACTGCATATCCGGTTCTGGGAGATACTGGTACTACTCTTACTAATGTACGCATGTCACCAACATTAAAGAGTGCTTCCCTTCAAAAGGAAGGGAAAGTATTCCACATGACCTAAAAATGAAGTCGTATCCATAAGGAGTTTACATCGAGGCTCACACTTGCACTGAGTGGTCAAGTGATGGAGAATGTTACCGTAAATTCATCAGTTTCTTCATAAACTTAAAAATTACATTACTTGGGATAAATCCACACAATTAAGGTTCAAATAGGGAAAGCAATAATGCATTGGAATACATCTCTCTTGCTTCCAGTGAGTTAGGTGTTCACAGATAGCATTCACGTTCTCTTGATCCTTTTACAAAAAATGCAGGATGCTAAGTCAAACACTATGGAGAACATGCAAGAGCAATATCTCTTTTCCCCAAAATGACTGACTGTTCTAGAGACACAGTGTCATTTTTCCGCTAGAATAGATTACAAAAGGCTTGTGATTCTCTGATTTTCGAATCACTATGAAGTTGTTACTGAAAAGATCCATTTAGAGGAAAGAGAATTTGCTGGGCTATAGTCATGTCACCCGCTGAAATTTCATGCCATATGTGATACATGACATTACAGTATGTGATTCTCTTCTCATCTGTGTGTAGACTGTAATGATAAAAATTATATAAAACATTATATATATACATATAATATGTAATATTATATGTAAGCATTTATATAATCATATGTATCTCATATAATCATAAAACAGATCCAAAAGGAGAAAAACTTTCAAACACAGCAAACATTGCCTAATTTAGTACATAGCATAGTGTGAGAATTAAGTGGGAAGACTGTGAAAACATCTGGAATTCTTTCACTGGATACAACAGAAAATCAAAACAAACAAGAAAAAAAAAGAAAGTTAAAAAGTCAAGAGTAAGTTTATGCTTTCCCTATTTGGGTTTCTTTTTTTTTTTTTTTGGTCTTCTATGGGCTATGCAATCAGAATTTTTTAAAATAATTGCTTTATAACAGAAATAATCTAAGCAAAAAAATCTGTTTGTTCAGCATATGTTTAATATATTTGTATAACATTAAATAGAATTACTTTCTAGATAAGAATAGAAAAATTGCATTATTTATATAATTATTCAGGAGCGAAGCACCAGAGCTATTCAGGAACTGAGGAGCAGAGCTTAATTATCCAGTCAGTAAAGATACTATCTTAGAACTTAATGTCTTCTATGTTCTGTGACATGGATTTCTTCACTTTCCTCACTTCGAGCTCAACCAATAAATGAGATTCAAAAGGTACATAAAGTCTATACCTCTGAGCTTTTTATGCCCACTGGCAAGTTCAAGAACCGATCAGAGTTAGCGCTCCAATTGTGCAATGAAGGAAGAGTGTCTAAAAATGCATCTGTTTCATGGAGTGCTTTTTGCTTCCCAGGAAATGATGGCACAAAGCATGCATTCCCACCAAACAACTCTATAAAATATAAGCCTCTAGGTGTTCCCATAGACATCATCTACCGCAGACTATTTAGCCTTTCCTCCTTCTACCTCTGGGCTAGTTCCATGGGAAGTCTTAAGAGCCCGTAAACCTCTCTTCAGGCAGCTAAGGCTACATCTACATCAACATGTAATTCAGCGAACAAAAGCAGATAGGCAGACCGAAGCTGCTGATGCCCCTACATCCACATTATGTATGCTTCCCAGCTTGTCCTTCAGACTAGATCTGGTCTGATGCCTTGAACCGAACATCCCCATCATGCGCATGATTCAGGCTGCTCCAAGGACTGGTCAGTGGTTTGGGCCCCCACTAAGGGTTAGAGCACATCTGTAAGTTCCTGGAGAAAAGCTTCTGGTTTGATTTCACACAGATGGAAACTAGTACACATGCACAAAACTTGCTCTGGAAACCAAGCCAACGTGCCTTAAGTGGGGATGACTGAGAGTTAGTTTCAAAACTACACTACTGCACTGAATCAACACATTCATGCATACGAAGCCTATATTCAATACAGGAGTGTCAATGGCCTTTTCATCTGATTGCATACAGTGAAATTTCTGTTGGTAAAAACCTAGCTCAAAACTTTAGTTGTGCAAGCAAAACCAAATTCTATGTTCATTTGTAGAGCAGCAAAATTTGCCTTCATATGAGAAATGGACACAGTCCACTGACACCACCCTCCTGGCGAGTGAAGGTAAAGCCCTGCTGAAAAGGCTGGTGTGGCTGCAACGCAGCCATCTGCAGGGGAAGAGAAGAGGAGAGGGCTTACGGCCAGGAATCACCTGGCTTTCCATGCCTCACGTTCCTCCTCCCGCTGCTGGAGCTCCCCACTATTTGCATGGTCTCCCCTCCAGCACAAAGGGGACAGGGTAGAAGTGAGTGATCAGACAAGTGCAGAATCATCTCTGCAAGCAGCTGGGCTATGGCTGCCTGTTACTGGAACAAGAAAAGTCAACCAGTCCTGTCTAACGAGGATAATGTCTGAAGAATCACTCCACTGTAGCAAGCCATGATACTTTTGCTCCTGTTAGCTCCAGTCACCTATCCCTAAAACAATTGGAAGAGTTTTGCCTGTTCTCCTTAACTTACTGTGTGATATAATGCTGTGCTTCTTGGACGGCAGAAGTCACCCTGCAGAGAGCTGCCGGTGCTGTGGAAACAAGGCATAGGCAGCATTAATGTGGGGTGTGTCTGATCCTGGCCAAGCAGGGTTGACTTGGAAACCGGGAGGACAATTTAAATGCTGTACAAGGTAATGAAGTGAAAGCCCTGCATCTCCAAGTCACACAACTCAATTTGTGTTAATGGGCAATAAAAATTGTCGAGGACATATCAAGAAGACTGGCAGGTGCTGAAGGCCAGCTGTGTGATAAAATGATTGTAACTGGAAGACTTGGTGGAATGAAAGCTATGGGAGGGAAAGACAGCATGGTTGTAGAGCAGTTTTGTTTCTCAGGTTGAGTACAATGATAAGATAAACTTACAATTTATCTGTGAATCTTTTTCCAGGTCAACTGCCCTAATGCTTTTTTCACTCGCAGCCTTATTTAGACAGCAATAAGACAAACACCAAAAAGTCTTTCTCAGTATTTGACTTCCTCTATTCCCTAGTGCAAAGTTAGCTTAGCACTTGAAGGTCTAACCTTGGCTAAAATTAAATTAGAGAAGGTCTCAGAAAAAAAAGAAAAAAAGTGAGAATGTTGTTAGTCCCATCAAAGTGCTTAACATTGGCCTAAACTATTTTTAAAGCACTTGTTTAAATTTTAAAGCAGTAAGGGATTAAGAACAAACACAGGCATTTCTTGTCTCCCTTGTGTGTAAGTAATTTTAAAAGGTCAAGCACAGCTTTTTTGTTCCCTGAAAAAGCTTTCTGCATTTTTGAAAGTTAAAAACCATAGGCCAGATAATTGGCTAACATAAATTAGCAGAGCTCTATCACGGTCAATACAGGAGGCCAATTTACACTGGCTGAGGTTCTGGCTGCTGTTCTGTAAAATTCCAGGAGAAAAAGATTACAGCATTTTTAAAGAAATACATCCTGAAAGAGGAGATGCAGATTTCCCTGTCTGAGACTCTGCCAGAGGGAATGAACTCGTAAGCACCATAAATCAAGACAATGAAAACAGGCAGTTAAAGTCCAGTTCTTATGATGACAGGCATACTGGTTCTTTAGGTTTGCAACAGAAAGCCAGGCTGTGCATGCATCCGGGTAGGAGCCCTCTACTGAGGCAAAAAAAGGGCATCATAGCTTGAGGATGCCATTCCATTAATTCCAAAAAGCGTCCTGACTTAACAGTCATTAGAAAAGAATCACACATGCGTCTGACACAGTAATTGTCTCACAGGACTTTAGAAGCCCTGTGGTGTCCCTTGGACAGAAGCAGCAAGTCAGCAGCTTGGAGCCCTCAGGAACTAAACCAGGAGTTTCCTAAAGCTGACTTTAGAGTATGACACCAATTACACTGTTTTCATCATGACATGTACAAAGTGTTTCTTCTGGGATATCAGAGAGGAATTTTGTTATACTTCACCTCTGAAATGTCTTTTTGCTGATTCTTGCCATGATGACAAAAACCAGCAGAGTGATATTCCAGAGCTCTCCTTCCGGATCTGCAGCTAGGGCAGATCTGAAAGCTGCTTAAGGCTTGATCCAGAGGCCAATTAAACCAATGATATACCTGACCACTAGAGGAAACAAAATCATTATTATCAGCCTCATCCTGCTTCCATGTAAGTCAAGGAAGTAAATTTTCAATGGGAACAGCATCAAATACTTAGGCTTCTTTTTAGTCCTTAACTGAATATCTTTTTAAGTCATTTCAGTAGGTACTATTTAACTTAAAATTCCTCATGAATAAAGCATCTTGAAAGACTCAGTAAGAACAAAATGAGTAGCTCCTTATTATAAAATTTTGCTATTAAAATCAGGCTCTTAATCATTTTCCCAGTGCTTCACAAGCTGTTTGCAGATCTAGGAGAAGGATTTCTGAATCTGCCTTTTCTTCTCCACTCTCATGCTGCAATCACTGCAGAGTTTAAAGAGCATATTCATGTGAGAACACTTCATTTTCTAAATATGGACAACTGGTATGTTCAGGTGACTATTTTTCCACGTGAATTTTTGAAAAGACACGATCCTTCTGAGAAGGCCTGGTATTCTAGGCTTAAGTCACAAGAAACATGTTTTCCTTCACTTTTCCTTTCCCATTTCAGTGCGTGTAAATAATAGCTAGGTTTTAGTAAGTTTTTAACTTACTTCTATACCAGAACAGACTTGTAACCACTATTCAAGGATCTGACACAATAAACGCTTATGTGATTACTCCTAACAGAAGCTGAATAGTAACAGAATAGTTACATAAGGATTACTCCCAATGAATACAAGGTGAAAAGTATAGGGACAAATACCCATATGCCATACCTGGCTGTCTGAGAGGTTTCTAATTCCAAATTTAACTGCAAGCAGGGCCAAACATTAAGCTGGCCTATACCTCACATATAATGAGTCTTTCCTAGTAGATAAGCACTCTGAGATAAGCATGAGGCTGGGTACTGGAATTTAGGCCACCTGAATATACGCCCTTAAGAGAATTCTTTAAAATGTCACTTTTTTATTTTTTTGCATTTTAAAAAATTCAAATAATTTCTACACCAGGATCAAAGTATAGGATTCAAAACCAAAGATGCAAATATCAACATACAAGCAAGACTTAAAATGCATTGGTTTAATGATCTTTTGCAAAAGAGCACTCTTTCCGTGCCCAGGAGGCATTTAAAACTGTGTTTGACACACAAGGCAATTAATTTCTTTTGGTGCATTTATGTTATCATATTCTGCTCTTTGACACCCAGTGTGGTAAAAATGCTGCTTGTTTCAAAATTTGTAAAATGATGGGGTTCAGCTTTGCTTCCTGGGGATTCCTATTCTAAGGTGATTATTTTCCTCTTCTCCTCTGTTTTTACTCTGTTCAAAACCACTAATAAATCTCTGTGATAATTAACATACTTTAACTTTTTTGTTTGTAGTGAGTGATACATACTTTAACTTTTTTGTTTGTAGTGAGTGATACATACTTAGAGAGTGGATTAAATATTATAAATACATGCACAGGGAGGGAAACAATGTTCTGGGCGAAGCATCTTTATTATCTGTGCTCACTCAAGAAACACTAGTAATATAAATTGTCACTATATAAGGAACCTCCAGAATTACAAACTTGAGTTATCTTTTTAAACCATATGCAGAAATTACAGCTGTTCTGGCATGCATTTTCCAGCCTGTGAATGCTAAAATCAATGCTATCCTGCTTTTATTAAAATATTTTTAGGATGCAAAAGCAAGGGCTAAGAATCTGAGGAAACTGCAAATCACTGTTTAGTTGTGGATTGGATAGTCCGGATGTTTTCTCTCTTTATGCATCTGTCCCACACATTAAATGAAAGGAGAAACAGTAGATGGACATATAATAAGACATTCAGTACAATTAATTCATCAAAGACACATAAGTGTGGTTTCAACAGACACAGTGTATTTGCCATTTGGTAAATTCGGGAACATACATTCAATACAGTCTAATGGTCACACTTTCTGTAGAGAGTTTCCTACCTTTTTTAAAAAGGGGGAGAGGGTGGAGAATTTTCTGATTTGTAAATTAAGTGACGTGTCCAGAGAAAACCTCTAAACTCAATTCTTCAGCATACAAGCAGACCTGAGCTTGAGCTGCCAGTCTCATCTGAATAGCTAGCAGCTAAGGCCAGTTCCTATTCCACAGTGGAAAATGAGCCACCACCGCCACCACCATTCCAGAAAGCCAAGTCCATCCTGTCTCCTTTTCTTTCCCATCATTAGAAGCTTGTGCTTTGCTGAGTCTGGAAAGCAGAGACAATATACCCACCTTTCTCCTTCACCTTCCACTTCCACTATCATGGCTCCGAAAGCTTTAGGGCATTTGCAGATCTGCATGTACCTCTACAGAGCAGAACAGATTCACTCTCAGGTTGTCCATGTTCAGCTAGTATTTTAGCAGATTGCTAAAGTTTTCCTGGGGAATACAAGTCCCAGAAAAGAAACTGCATTTTTTGCAGTTTCTAATTTAGACAAACTCAAAGAGAGTTTCATGAGACAAAGGAAAACATGTTTTTCTAGGCTAAATCGTTGATTTGTAGCAGCCTTAGAGGAGGTATTAGAACATTTAACACAGATACAAGAAAAATGTAGAATGAAAATGGAACATATTAGGCAACCAGGCTGTTTCCAGCTCCCTGTATAATTATTATAAACCTGTTTCCACTCATCCAGATGTATGTCTGGAGACAGAGCGGAGCCTCCTTCCAGTACCCAAGTTCCCCTTGTATATAATTCCTTTTCTGCCAAGTAAGAAACCTAAAGACCTAAAGCGGTTACTGTACACTTATGTGGGCTCAGAATTCCAGAAATGAATGCTGTCATTTGTCTTTTCCTAATTACTATTAATTCTTCCTTTGTGCATTCAGTGGAGATTGGATTAATGCAGCTGTTTTGTTTAAAAATCAGACCTCGGCATCGTCACTTGCAGTGCTCTAGTAGCTAAATTTATAGCATCTTATCTTGCTGAGGAATCTTTGCTGTGTTCCAGGACCATTTGTTAATGTCACTGCAGCCATTGAGATGGCACAAGTTCATTATATTGTTATTGTACATACAGCATAACAAAAAACTAAACAGAAGGTCAAATTCTGATCATGTGACTATGTATATAAATCAAGAATGTTTCCACTGAGTAAAATGAAATTGTTGGAATAGCTGGCCAAAGACCTAATTTATTATTGTGTCACCCACAGAAATAGCAATTAGAAATAAATGCACGAACACACATACAGTGAATAGAATATATTTTATTATTTTTCTGTACATTTAGATTTCTCTTAAAAGGCAAATGGGAAAAGATCAAGACTACGAAGGGATTTTCCATTAGTTTACCATAAAAGAAAATCCAATATGGAGCCTAAACTGCTTGAAATAAGAACTTCAGTTGCCTAAAGGAATTTTTGCAATAGGAGGAATATATTTTGCTTTAACTCATTGTTTTGCAGCCTTTTTCACTACGCCACTTACCCCAGGAAACGTGGCAATTGCGAAAACAGATTTCTTAAAATTGAGTGCAGTCCTTTTTAAACCCATGCTTTGGCCAACAGTTAGTGCAGGTTTTGTAAAATGAACGGAGGTGAGACTCGTTACTAAATCCGTCCCATAACATTTCCCACCTGGGTGAGAGATAGGATCAGTTTCCAAGACCATTCTTAGTTCTTCTGTTTCTAGCACCCTTCCACCCTCTCAGGGCATTGAAACAGGCAGGCCTGCTTGAGGATTATCTGAACACGTCTGAAACATCCAAAGCCTGACACATGTCCTATCTCCCCTAGACAAAAGGAAAGCACAGAGACAAGGGTTTTAGACTGCTGAGGATCTACATCACAGCACCAGCAAAGGATCAGTCTCTCTTATTATAAATGCATGAACACATTCATACATATTTTGAAAGATCACTTCTTGTCAGCGTTACTGTCCTGTAAAAAGACAAGTTTAAGATATTCCCAACTCCTTCCAACATAGTGTTCCATTTGTAGCCTGCTTTTGCTATGTAATGAGGTGTTTTTCCTGATTCACAACATGGTAACATACGACTTATGAAGAACTTACAACACCTACTGATCCTTACAGTAATGAAGAGATGTGCCACTCCCTTGTACAGGCCAGGCAAAACTCTCTTTGTCCTCATCTCCTTTGTATCACCCGCTACATCCCACATAAAAATCACGTCAGGCGGTTCTGTTGCTGAAAGAACAAACAGGAGATTAAAGGACATCGGTGACAATGCTTGAGAGGGAAATGTTTCTCATCGTTGCGGAGAGGCATCATATACCTGTCTATAAGGGCATACTCGGATATTCATTTGCTGGGAAAACCAGAGATTAAAGAATTTCATGCACTAACACTCACCAGGCAGTTAGGACTACTATCCCCCGTCCGACAGGATAGCCAGAGATGGCCTCGGTCTCCAGCTCTTGTCACCTGCTACTCTCTCCCACAAGCACAACGTATCGTCCCCTTCATACACTGACGGAACTCCATGTAGGTATGGTTTCTTCCCCCTGCTCCTTTTGGAAGGCCGATCCAGAATATAAGTCCTGCGTGGTTCATTTGTTTCCAGGTTAAGCTGGCTATTGGCCAGTTGATACCTACACATTCTTGTGCGAACATTACTACCTTCTTGTTCCTGCTTTACCTCTTTATTTCCTTGACCTCCACAGAAAAGTACGTCTTAGCCGATGGCTTACCAGACCAAGCAAACCACAATCTTTTGATCGTTTTCCCCAAAATGGACTCTCCATTCTCCAAAATAAGCCTTCTTTACTGGTGTTCAAACATTTTCTTAAGCCAGAGTTAACAGAACTCTTCATCCATTATTAAAGGTGAGAACTTAGGAGGGCCTCATGCCTCGACACTTCTCTATTGCTGCAGGGAGTATGACGGACCTACTACCATATCTACCTTTCCCACAGCTACAAATGTCTCTGGAATATTAAAAGCACAGCTGATCTTGCTTTATTTTGCTTACAAAGCTTCTTTTCACTGAAAAAGTGTTATTTCAAACACTAAAGAAAACCACTGTTTTCCACATTTGTGATTTCTGCCTTTTAGAACTGGATTTAGTATTTCATTTTACGAAGGAAATTAATATGTTGAGGAAGTAAATGTGTTAGAAAAGGTGAAGCAGGCAGCTCGAACCTGTCTATTTGTCACTAGCTGCAGTGTACAGCTGTAGAGCTCCAGGATGACACGCTGCCAAGGGAACAGCAACCCATTTCAGGGCCAGGGCCAGGAGGCAAGGAGTTGGCAAGGATACACTCCTCCTTCTTCTATACAGACAAACGGACGCGCAGGGAAGGGGCGACAGCTAGGGCTCAGTCTAAGAGAGGAGGAAGGGCCATTCGAGCACAGAGAGCCAAAGCTTCTGGGGAAAGGTTGCCATTAGGGGCAGCAGAATTTGTTGGTGGCAACTTTTAGCAGCTGGCTCCTGTCAGATTTAACCACGTCATTTCCAGTACTGGCCTGAAGCGTGCTGTCCGTATCACGACAGAAGCTTGGCTCCTCTCTGTCAGAACAAACACGCCTTCTTTCAGCCTCTTTTTAATAGGGTAAGCTATGAGAAAAGATAGAGAGACATGGTAAGATTTTCCTATAAAAAGCCACTAAAAAGGTTAAATTATTAGTCTAGAGAAAAGATAAGCAGATATGCGTTAGATATGTAACAAATAATGAAGAACTAAAAATATACTAAGTGCTCTTTTGTAAATTCTACAATAGATAAAGAACACAAGGTAACTAAATGATATTGAAAGGCACTTTGTTTAAAATAAAAAAGTACTTGTATTTTACAAGATGCATAGTTAGCTTGTGAAATTGATAGCAATAGAATAATTGAAGGAATAACTTCAGAAAATTTAAATAAGACTAAAATTAAATGGGTAACAAAAATACCTGCATTACATTTTCTCTCTCATTCTCTCTCTTACTCACTTTCCTAATGCTTTCTGAAATAACCATTCCGTAAATCTAAGACTACGGGAGAAAATATGGCAAATCATCCTTCTGAAACAGCTGAGGATGATGACTGTTAGGCAGTATTGCATGATGCAGAGAAAAAGAAAGAAAACGAAACTTATTAAGCACAGTCCTCCAGAGCTGGCAACTGCGGAAAGCGTTGTCACATGAGTCTGTCCTTCTAAAACCAATACTTTGAATTCATATTACTTCATAAATGAAAGCAGACTGAACTACATTTCCTTTTCATAATTTAGTGAATGACTTCATAGACTGAATATATTAAATGAAAATTGCTACTGTTTACAAAATCTTAAGAAAAAAGAACAGGAAAATACATCATCCTTTCACCATACAGGTGGCACTTCTTTCACGTCCAGTAGAAGACCAATGTAGTGCTTAACCCCACATGAAACAGGTCTGAGGAATGACTCAGGCTTATGTATGTGTCACAGCTCTCCATTTTGTATTATTTCCAAAACTGGGAGGTGGGGGGAAATCTCATCTTCACATTATTTGATTATCTATCCTGTCAGAGCTCAGGGCTTGTGCATGGATTAGTACTGCCACCTTAATGAAACTGAAAATCAGAGCCAAATAGTTTACCTCTGTATTTTCTTATGCAAGTAAACACACAGTAAAGTGAACTGAACAGTCAGTTTGGGGGATTTAAACTACCGCACAAAACTAATTTCAAACATTTCTCATTCTAACTGGGACTCCAGTTCTGAACAGGGCCTCTCTCTACAGCTGCACCCAAAACTCCCTAGTCACACCAAGTCCTTTTAAATGGGGAAAAAGCATTAACTTTCTACCTTTCCTCTCCCTTTATCTTTAAAGGGATATCTAAAGCAAATCCATGGTCTCCTGCAAAAGGTCTGGACTCACTGCCTGGTTTCCCCATCCTTTCTTCAGCAGTTTAAAAGCTCTAGCTGAGTGTTTCCCTGCAGTAATACACAGGAATAACAAGGACAGACCGTTTCTCTGTGCACCATAACCTCTTGTTGGCACAGGGAGATCTCAGTCCTTCACTGAGCTGCGACAGCAGAGGACCTTCTAGTCAAGGAGGGAATGCTTCAGCATGAGGTCATTTCTGTATTCTCCCTTTTTTTCATGTTAATAGAATGCTTTGATTGCATTTCCAAACCTCAAAAGGGAAGAAATTCCAGAATTAAAGTTGACTTTTACTGCACAGGTGCTGCGGTTGGGCATTTCCTGAACACCTGTTTTACCAAACTCTTCCCCCCCGCCCCCCAATGTAATTTGCAAATACTATTTTTAGTGCGTGCATTAAAAGAGGCAATCCAAACCACAGCTTTAGGCCTGGACCCATTCTCTGGCCCCCGGGTAAGTGGCAGAGGATGGTTTGCCTCCACACAGCAGAACTTTCTCCCCCCCAGAGCAGGGGGGAACTGCCTGCTGGGAACGAGTCCTGGCTTGTACTTTTCCTCTGGCTGAGCTCCGGCCTGGAGAACACCAGTTGGCTGGACGAGAACCGTGCCAAACTGAGTGCTAAAAATTAAACTCCAGAGACCGTTGCACGCCAGTACTTGAGCCCATGCTTCGTCTCTGTTTTGTTTATTACTGTACACATTGCCAGTAGGTTGGGCAGGAGGATCAAAAAGCAGCAGGGGAAGGAAAAAGCTATTTATGGTAAAGGATAACTTTGGCCCAAGAACAAACATGTATAAATTAACAATTAATACATTAGGCTTCAAATTAAAAGAAGGTTTCCAACCATGAGGTGAGTCAAATTCTAAAACAACATTCCCATAGAAGAGCAGGGCCAAGAAGCTTACCTCATTTTATGCTGGAAATGGATAAACTTTCAAAAGGACTGAATGATGCAGTTTCAATTGATGGTATGGGGCTCAGCCAATGAAGTCCTTTCACTCCTGCCTACACTCCTAATACAATCAGATTTCATCAAACAAAGAGAAAAGTGATGGCATAATGTGGCTCTGAAGTCACTGTACCTGATAGTGTACCTCTCCCTTTCTTCAGACTAAATACGCTATACAAAAGAAAAAAAAAAAAAATCACAATTTTTCATTGAACAGGAATAGTCGCAGTTTTCCCTGAAAAGAGTGAATATTTATATCCAATCCCACTTACCAGCGTTTTGTTTTCAAATGAACCCATTTTATCATGAAACTCCCTGGGGTTGTAATTACTGTGAACAGGATGACATAGACTAATGCAAATCGAGAGATGCAGGCAACAGATCTGGGAACAAAGATATTTATTTCTCATACATTTATCACCTCTAAATTACTGGAATCAAAATATGAATATAACAAGGAGCTACTTAAGTATGGCAAAAAATGATAAACTATGGGGTTTTTTTCTTTGGAAACAGAATTGCACAGGCAAAATAGCATGTGTTTTTTCGAGCTTGTATAAATATAATTAATGCATTAGGCTACACAAACTGGTCTCATGACAGGCAAACAACTGAATTTTAGACATCATAAGCAGTGGTTGTCTTGTCCTGTAATAAACATCTAGTTGCACTGTAGATGTCCTAGATGATGTATCAGCTTGAGTCTGCCTACCTCCAACACTGCCTGGCTTGGTGACTGTAGTGTATAATTGTCTTCTTTTTCTCCCAAAGTGGAAAACAGGGCAAAATGTGAGGAAAGTTAAAAATCGTATGAATGTTGGGTAAATAATTTATTTTAATTTAATACAGTATTATTTATTTAATACAGTAACTATAATGCCTTGTAACACTGTAGGCAGTGTGTTTCACACGGTCCGTGAATATGCACCTTGGAAGCACGAGCTTCAGTGCTTTTGAGTAGTCATGCCAGTGCCTCTGGTATTCCTGTTTAAGAAGTTGGTGTGGTTTAACCAGGACAGAAGTAATGACAAATCTCCCTGTTCCTTCGTGACTGGAAGCCTGTGAATACTGAAATATCCCCTAGTATAAATGGGGGGGTAGAATTTCATCCCTAGAAGTTCGTATCGACTACGGCATCTTGAAGAAATCAGTATCTGTAGGATAAACAACTGCTCTTCTTTCACGCGACGTGGCAGGGGGCACTCCACAGTGGATGGCTGGTGGGCTTCAGGAAGAGAGTATTCTTCAGAGTCAGGACTACGGACTGCCTCTGCTGAACAGAGAGTTGAGCACCTCTCCCCAATCCTCCAACCAAACCCAGTACAGAAACATCTGCAAGTAAGAGTAAATTGTCCTCTTGGGCTGGGTATTCCATCATTTCAGAAAGAGGACAAAGGTGTTGTTTGGACTCTGGCAAATCGAGCCATGCTGAACACTGTTGAACACAACCACTAGCAACTGCCAGAGCACGGAGTACTATGCTTACATGCAAACTCGAGGCTTGGAAAACAGCCTATTTCTCTGTCCCAATATATACTCTGGCCTCTTTCTGACTGAATGCCAAGACCAGAGTTGGGTGGGCACCATTCATCCCTGCAACCTCCCTCACCACAGAAGGAAAAGGAGGGATGCCATCAAAGTAATCACAGTGCACGCCAGCAGGTCTCCCTGATCTGCACAACTGAGTAACTTTCAAGATCACACATGTAAGTAATTCCTCAAAAACAGATGTAGTGTTTTTGAGTGCAATCCCAGATGAATCAGACTGCTCTGAGCACACAGGTGAAAAAACCCCCATGAGTTAAGACCAAAAAAAATCTTCAACTTGCTGCTGTCCTCTGTTCTTCTTGGAACCTTAGTGGCTGCAAAACTTCGCAAGAGTCGCAAGGAGCCTCACATTTCTATTAATGTCTATTAACGTCGAGGGTCATCAGGAGCCAAAGGGGGATTGCCAAGGATCACAGAACTCCAGCAGCATCAATTTTTCCCAACTTATGTTCTCCATGTACCAGTTCTTTCTAGCTGAGAATTCCCTCATGCCAGTGAGATCTTCAGATGCTCATTTTAGACTGCTTTAAAACTGTAGTATATTGAAAGAACAGTAGAAAGAAGCTTTCATGTAAATCAAGAAATGGACATTTACTTTTTAGTAGCTACAACTATATCTTTACAGGCTCTGTTCAAGTTTTAACAGCATCAGTGCAACTTCCTATTTTGGGCTTGTCTTCCTTGCCAAAAACTTTTCTTAGTAAAACAGGGTATCTTTTGCATGCTAATTATCCTGCTGTAAAATCCTAATGGAAATAAAACTGTCATTTTACTGCACAGTAAACCAGCAAAGACACTAACAGACAGAAGCAGTTCTAGGCTTTCAGTAAAAATCTGTCATTCCTTCTCTCCATCGGTATTTCAAACCAGGACGGTAGTCAGATGAACAAAGCCCACTTCCCTTCCAGTGAAAACAAAGACTACCTGCTTGTCTCCATAGCTCCTTCTGGGCAAATGAATCTCACACACAACCATAACTGTAGCCTCCTTCACTGGCACTTCTTGAACAGATTTCCAAGAGTCTGAAGCCACCTGGCTCCACTCCTATGCTGCACTGCTTGCTGCTTCTGTTTCCTGTATCTAGATGGCTTTTGGAGTGCAGTTTTTTTAAAGAAGCATCATAATGAGGTACTGAGCTACTCATGCTGTCATTTCAATAAATAATTAAATTTCAATTCAATACTTTTTTTTTTAATTTGGAGATATCTCTATTCATCCAGAATACTGCACTGAGCCCCAGCTGGTCTGCCAATCAGTCTGTCAAACGAACTGGCCAGTTTGTGATGTTACCATATAACAACATCATTATCCCTAAAATCCCAGTCTGTGCTAATATATTATGGGCAATCAAACAGTTACACGGAAACTGCTTTTCAGAAATTAATCTTTAGAGGCGGATCATTTGAATGAAAAAAATACACCTGAATCCTGTGTTCTTATGGTGCTCAATGAAATAAAAGTGGCTCCGTAGTGGTGTAGGTGTCCCCAAGGACCTTAGTTGTTTACTTACTTGCTGATTAGTAATATTGAACAACCACAAAAGCTCTCCCTGTCATTTGTGTAAAGCACAAAGGATGTACAGTGCTTAAAAGAAACCAACAGTCACTTTGGTAACTGTTAAGCATAAGAAGGCTCAATTAGAAATTCAAAATATGTACTTTGATCCAATATTAAAGTATTAATACTCAGTTGTGGTTGTGCTCCGAGAGTAGAATATATGAGTTCTCAATCACAGAATAACACCTAGTACATTCTGTGGTATCAAAGATAGGGAAGGTCTCTTAACGAGATAGTTATTTCAATATACTTTCTCTATATCAAAGTAATTAATATAATTTTCTGTAGATCTTGCAAGTTCGCAAGGTTTTTCTTTGCTGTAGAGAAGTGATTCCTCTATGATCAAGTACTTCTGTAAATAAAACCTAAAGAAGCTTGAGGGCACCTTTTGAGTTTCTTGGCTCTATATACCTCAATTTTAACTCTTATTTTTTATTTCTATGTGCCTGAAGTAGGTTAAGAAGGCTTGTACCTATTACTCTATGTCCTTAAAAAAGACCGGGGGAGAGGAGTTAACTGAGCTAACGCTACAGACTGGGCCTTTGTGCCAGCAAAGGCCTCCACACGCTCAGAGTCTGTTACAGATTAGATGGGATTAGTGTGTTATCTGTCTAATAAGTACACACTGGTGTTTGCCTTCACAGCTTAGGTGGTTTCACAGGAGAAATTTTTCAATTTTCCAAGCTGGTGCAGAACACTTTTTAACCCGGCAACCTCAGTGGCTGAGGCTGGATCTGATTCTGCCTATTCCCGAATCCCAGCTGTTCCAGCCAGCAGCCAAGCTATCAACACACTGAGTGGGGTCATTCCTCTCACGGCTGCAGCTATAGAAAGCACAGCAGATATTCCATAAAATTCCAGAATAAACAGCACTTAACAGCCATTTCTCACCTGCAGAAGATGGTGAGACTCTTCCATTCACACTAGACTGGAAAGGCATCATTTATGCTTCAATTGTTGCTACGTCCATGTATGCAGAACAGTATTCCTGGTGACGGACAATCCTGCTGAGTGGGCAGAACCAAATCATATGAAGAGCTGGGATGACCAACACTATTTTCCATAGCTTCCCTGTGAAGAAACAGGTTTTCACAGAACTATGACAGGAGCCTGTGTTCACCCTCAAGCATTTAGAAATGTAAATGAGGCAGGCGGTAAAGGACTGAATGCGGTTTGCAGTTGTGCTTTGGAAACCTACCACTCAGTGCGCTAACAGACCATGGCTAACGAGTTCTCAGCTGGTAAATCAAAAGTTGGTGCTATGTTGGAAGTAGGCAAGACTAATAAACACATGCTTTCTTATGGGTTATGGACATACGTTATGAATGAGTTTAAACTATTAAACTCTGAATTTCATAGAAAAGATTTTTCAAACCATACTGAGGTCAATGTCAGCAGCAATACACTTGCAAATTGCCAGCATAAAGGAAGAGATGAAAAGGGCATTATTCCACTGATGCCAGGGTGGTAGAGAAACTTAATCAGGCCCAAGAGTCTTGTCCTCTCTGCTTGACTACCAGTAAGGTAACTGGATGCAGGGCGTCCACTAAAGCTTTCGTGCCAAGACTAACGGTGGACTGTGACAGAGCTCAAGGCAGAGAAAGACCAGAAGTTTTCCATAAGGTAGTGTCCTGGTTTCAGCTGGGATAGAGTTAATTGTCTTCCTAGTAGCTGGTACAGGCTGTGTTTTCAGTTCAGTATGAGAAGAATGTTGGTAACACCCTGATGTTTTCGGCTGTTGCTCAGTCGTGTTTAGACTCAG
>JAVKLA010000062.1:10709565-10721804 GCA_034782735.1 Sagittarius serpentarius | reverse complement strand
CCTATTGCCGCTTGATTGTTGTTCCTAGTGTGTCCGTGTCAGTCTCGGGTTCCCGTCTGTTGTATTAAAGTGTTCTTATCTCAGCCCATGAGCTTTACCTTTTTTTTTTCCCCCCAATTTTCTCCTCGATCCCACTGGGGATGGGGGAAGGGATTGAGCGGCTGCGTGGTGCTGAGTTGCTGGTTGGGGTTAAGCCAAGACACTTCCACATAGTCTAAGCTTCATCTCTGGTGAGTGTTTTCTACAATTCTTGTAGAAGTCTGTCCAGTGGCCACTGTCTTTCTGAGGCCCACTTAAAATATTAATCCTTTGAATAACCTGTGTTTGCTGTATTTCCTCTTGTCTGTAAAATCTAAGCATCTCGGAACTAGAATGAATCCACTGTTCTGTGGAATATGTTGTTTATTTATATGGTGACACTTGTAAGCTATTAATACAGCTATGAAGAGCCCTCTGCAATACTGGTCTGCTGTTTCTGGAGGCAACAATACCTTTTCCTTTCTAACGTCAGTAGTTTTCTTAATATATATTTAGAAAGTCCTTACTTTCTTTCTTTAAGGGTCAGATACTTGAGACCGAAGGAGATCCTTGTAGAAGTAATTGTTATTGCTTTCTTCTGTATCTCAGCTTTGTCACCTAAGCATACTAGAAATATCTGATTTGGTGTTTTCATTTGGCCTTTAAAAAAGTCTGGCCTAAAACATTCTTTAAATCATCTGGAGTGAATTTCCTGTCTTCCCTTTCTCCTCAGCACATTTTAAAAGCCTCTTCTCACACGCAGGTTTTAGTGATCAACTAGACGTTTGCCAGTAATAGATTGTCTACAGTACTTTCGGTCATTTCTCGCTGTAACAGAATGTTGTTGACACTTACAAATGGTCTGAGCCATATTGAAGTTACTCTGATCTTAGTCTACTGGTTTATTTCTATTGAAATGAGTCCTTCTTGCTTTGCATCCAAGAACATTATTTCAGTTGCTGTTGAATTTGTACCTGTTTAAAGTGCTCATTGTCAAACTATGATATGCTTTTTGGCTTTATTCACTGTGATAGATTCTTCTTAACATACACACTCCATTACTTATTTCAAAGTAAATGGCACAATTCCTGCGAAACTAGGAAGAATTTTTTTCCCGTACAAGTTGACAAGTATCACTTAAGTAAACTTGCTAAGAAACTGCATAACTTATGAAAATATCTAACTAGTCTGATTGGAATTTTGGAGCGTAGACATTGAAAAGTATGTACTCTGAGGAGATTTGCACTAATCTTCTCAATGATGGGATATATTTCCTGTGAGATTAATTACGGAAGCCAAAGAAATTTTGTGATAGGCCAGGCAACTTAATGTGTCCTCTTTAAGAAGAGTACTCCTAGGAAACTTGTGAGAGCTAGGTGTATAAATCACCTAAGAAATGATGTTATATTGTGTGAATATTTGCATGAGTTTCTCTATCAGCACAGCTGTAACAAGGATGCTGCTGAACATGTATCAGAAGAATAGTTGCACCGCTGACAACTGTGGTTCTTTCTAATTCACATGAATACTTTTCACCAATTGTAAAGCTCTATAGGATGTAAACACACTACACACGATTTACAACTGCATTTTTTATAACTAACCGCTGTGAAAATCGTCAGTAAAATTGGAGTAAAATAGCTGTTTTTTCAAAGGGTTGCATTCTGCTCCATCATTGCAAATGTTGTGAGGATACCTAACATTTACCAGTTATGTACTAAATTCAAAGTACTGCATTACTGGTGTCTTTAGAGTTATATTTTGTAGGCATCTGTATTTAATAGGCATTTATATTTCTTCAAAATTGCACAGACTTAGGGAGTTTTTTTTCTCAGATTATTTTTCTTCCAGTTGTATCTGCATCTCCATAGTCATACCAAGCTGCAGACTGACTGACTCAGCTGCTTCTTTCGGTATGTTTACCCCACAATTTCTGGAGTTTTTAAGGAAAGCCACAAATGGAGCTTCAGGTTTAAGTTTAGATATTTACAGTTCTCTCTAGTTAGCATAACTCAGGCAAAAACATTGAGACAGCATTGGAATGACATTCGTATTAGTTCTGCGGTCACAATTCTGTGACAATGAAGTTAGTTGGGATATATCCTGTGTCTCTTTGCTCAAAGCCGAGAGCGCTTGCACGTTGGTAGAGATCATGGGAACGTGCCTGTTCTTTCTGGAAACGTAGGGGAGTTGTGGGGAAACACTGAAGTACTAGAAACACTTTGATGGAGTTTGTAGTTGTTGGCCTGTACAAATCCCAATCAAAACCAAACAAAAAAATCAAAACAAAAAACTTAAACCTACCCACAAACCAACAGGCTATTAGAATTGCAGTTTGTGTGGACAGGTCTAAAGTTTGGGGCAGGATATAAATTATAACTCAGGTTAATTTTACAGTAAAGGCACAGTGTTCCCTTGGTAAAAATAGGTGATCATGGTGTTCCCTCCAGTTTCTTAAATATGTAGTAACTCTTAACCCATTAACTCTTAATTCTTGTCTCTAGAGTTAATAAGTATGTCCAGAGTTTAAAAAAAAAAAGATTTTTTTTTTTTTTTCTTAACAGCTTGCCTCTATTGTTGTGTTGTCAGCAGAGCTTGCTGTATTTAAATCAATCGGTAGAAGGAAGGTGGGAACTCTATATTAATAGAGTTCAATGAAAGGAATAGAAAAGCCCAGCTCCTGTAAAAGTAATGATTTCAATGTACGAAAGTTCTTTGTGTTCCAGAATGGGTGAATAAATAGAAAGTATTGAAATTACTTATTTAGATTTAAAAAAAAAAAGTTAAGAAAAAAACTATTATGTCTTATCATAACAGTTTTAGGAAAAAATGGCTTGGGGACAGAAAGGAAAGTAGGAGTACGTCATTAGTTTGTAACATGGCAAAAACCTAAGAGGTAATGTTCTGTAATTGTCAGCAACCTCATATAGTTCGATCTGGTAAGAGGGTTCACAGATTGATGACAACATGTGCAAGCTACATAAATTACTCAGGTTAATTGAAATTAAAAGAGATTCTGAGGAACTTTGTAAAGGTTTAGAGGAGATAGGAGAACAGATGGCATGATGGCAAGTGGAGTTCGTGGTGTTGAAGAGCAAGGGGGATGCATTTTGGAAGGAATGTTTTGAACTAATTGTAACTACATTAATACAGCATTTTTCATTAGTTACAAAAACTACTTACAAGCTCTTTTTTAATGTTCTTGTAGCAATGCTTGGTCAGGAAAAATGGATGAAAAATCCCTGTATTTTAGCTGTGATAGAACAAATCAACCAACATACTGGGATGCAGTAGGAGCAGGAAGAGGAACGTAAAAACTGTAATGCTTTTATGATGGTGATAGTCAGCCGTCTTGAAAAAAGTCCTGGTTGCCCTATTGGAAAAAAGAATATAACGGAAATAGTGGTCCTAAAATAAGCAAAAGCATTATATGGAAACAATGTGCACATGAAGGGGGACTGAAAGCTGAGGGCAAGAAACTACCGAGTGATAGGCAAGAAGTAGTAGAGAGAATGTTTACTGGACTTCACTCATCCTTTCTTGGTACAAGAGCAAAGAACTATTTAACACAATTGAAAATCAGAAGACGCTAAAACAGGCAATGCTACCTTCACACACAATTACCAGTCTGGAATGCTTTTTGACACTAGGTACAATATGGTTTGAAATGCAGCTTGATAAATGTCAGAGTGAGCCCAAGAGGTCACTTTCACCAAAGGAGGTAGTCGTAGTCGTCTCATCCTCGCACATCTCTTCTCCTCCTCCACTCATTCCTCGGGGATTAGTTTTCTGTCTCCGCGCTGAACTGGCTGGTCGCTGCCTGTGAATTTACTGATTGCGGAGGGGTCGGGTGAATGTCAGCGCGAGGGAAGCTGTGGAGAAGGAGACGCTGAGAGCCCTCTCTCAGCAGCAGGGAGCTGATAGATTGCTTCAGACCATCTCATTAACCTCGAGTGAAGAAAAAAGGATTATACACTTAAGTAGATAAAAAGCCATAGTTACTTTAGTTGACGCTCTGAGCATGAAAGTTTGCTTGTCTTCTAATTCATGCAATTAAGAAGAAGTTTTCAAATAGGCAATATATTCTGTAAGTGTGAATGATCAGGTTTCTTCAGTTTTCTGTGGCTACCAGACTGATCATGTACCGATCTGACACTTTTTGTTTTCCAAATCTTCATTGCCTTAATTGCACAAGTCAGATTTGTCCTAATTATAAACTCAGTTTCATATACAACCATCTGCCAAAATTACCATCTGTAACAATTCAGCCTTTAGTTTGAGAAAAGGAAAACCCTTTGAAATATATTGTAGCTGAACTCCAATTAGATGTGAAAGCAGTGACAACTGAGACGTTTATACTGAAAGATCTTTCTTTTAACACATGAGTATGAATGGTTAGAACTCATAAAATTTTATGCAGTGCTGACATGTTGCATAGCTCTTGCCATTGAAAGACAGTGGAGCTTCCATGGACCATCCCTGAAAGATACTCTTGTCCAGTACTTCAGTATTAACAGCAAAAGGCACTTAAGTATGTCCTCCCTTTTTAGTGATGCATAGGAATTCAAAATATACTTCAGTTTCAGATGCAGTAATGCAGTCACTGGCTTTTTGTGTTATAGGTAGCATTTCGATTAGTCCCATCCCATTTTTGCCATCTTCAGTTTACGTTGTCCTGGAACAACCTTGTACATTGCTTCAGAGTTCTAAAATGGGTTCTGGCAATTTGTTTTCTTTAAAAAAAAAAAAAAAAGGCATGATAATTTCAGAAAGAACTTTTAAAGTTAACAATGGCACAATGCATTTTAGTAGATCATGAAAAAGGAACTGATGTTCACTTTCTGTGGTAAAAAGATGTGCAGTTGGAATAATAATGACAGGTATTTTTGACATATGGAAATGTTTTCAATTTAGATCAAAAACTTAAAAGCTGATTTGTTCTTAGTAATATACCAACTTAACTGCTTTAAGACAAGGCATAATGTATTTTTAATTCCATCTTGCTGAGGTAAATGGCTTATTGCCTGCCCAGTGCTTATGTTGTCTTGCAAGCATGCTTAAATGTTTTGGAGATTAGTTTCTAATTTGATGTGTCAGTTACCTGATTTGTCTGCAGTTCCACAAGCTGTAACTTCAAGGCATTTGAGATTAATCTCATCCATCAGTGTATCACTTGGGATACATAGTCTTTTCACAAAATACGGACTTGTTCTTAATGTACTTATATTTTAGTAACAGTGTAAATGTAAGATTGTGTTACTCTTTCGCAGATCATTACCTTAAAGCTAAATTGTTCACTTTGGGTTTGCGTATGTATAGGAAAGCATCTGATTCAAATTATGTAGGAAATTAAATGCTGTCTAAGAGCTTAGAGCATTTTTTGGAAGTAAAATTATTTACTGGGTAGCTTTCATAAATACATGTGAGAGAACTGGGTTGAAATCAGGATCTAAAGTTAAAAATATTTTTCCAGTCAGAAAATGATTTAAATCTGGTTTTGTTTTACTCTGTTATTTGGAAACAGCTGAGATAAACTAGCATGATTCCCACAAACATTTCCTGGTGTACTACTAATACATACAGCTCAGCTTGTCAGGTATAGTGATAAGAAGTACAAGATCTACTGAAATCTTGAGTAGTTTTAAATAGGTTTAGGGAGAATGTAAGCCTAGCAGTGTTGTTTCTGATGGGTTCATTGAAACTTCATTTGATTATTGACAAATGTGCAGTCATATGCTCCAAGTTTTTGAATGGTAAGGTTTATGCTTACACATTTCCCAGGGAAATACCACAACAGACCTTCTGGTTAGCTAACTACTGTATGAAGAAACGCTATGTAAATTAACAAAGAACACTAAGATTTTTATTGTGACAAATAAGTTCAGCATGCTCAAAGTCCTCAGGGTTTTTCCTGCATCTCCTGATAAAGGAAGATGAAAACTTAGCACCAAAGCCAGGAGATGCAGGTTTCATTTTTCACTTTTGTTGTTTTTTCAGTATGCTGGCTTTTGAATGGCTTGCCTGTTGTAGGTGCTTTTAATCTTTTTCCCATGAAAAATTCTCTTCCAGAAACCTCTTGCAGTTTTTGTAAAAACTGACTATATGTTATCGTTAAAATGTCTGCAGTGGCTGTTTAAGGGGCCAGAAGCCAACTTCATTGCCTGACAACATGTGTTTTGTTGGAAACAGAATATGGTGTGGAAAGGGTTATGTATTTGTTCTAAAATGCATACTGTTTCTAACAAACTAGACACTGTTATGTTAAATTTTCCTCTGAACATTCACTTACAGTACATACTAGGTCTTATGTTGAAATAGCGTAGGGTTTTGTACGCCAGATGCTTGTAAAACACTGCGTTAAATCTGTAAAGCCACATTTCTAAATCATTAATGGTATACAGGCACATCATTAATGGACATTATGTCCAATATAGTAAATTTCTTGATGAAATGAAAAATGGCAAGAAGGAGCAGAAACTCAAGCTTCACTATGGAAGACCATGACCTGGCCCCATTTCTGCAGCTGAGTCATGTAATCACACTTTTTCATCCTACAGTAGAGCAGTGCGTGAAGAGTATTTTTGAACCTTGTTACATGCTCCAAGGTTATCACATAGGTTTAGAATAGCGCTTATAAAAGTATCTTTTGAATTCCAAAAGACTGAGTAACAGCTTTTTTGACTTATGTTCCCAATTTTAGGTGTCACTACTGATGATGGAAGGAAACCTAAAATATCCCTTGAGTATTTCCCAAAAGGTCCAAGATTCAAAGAAGCTGAAAAGCAGAGTGACCTTCTTTCATCAGTGTTGTAGTTGGTGTTGAAAACTTTGACCAAAGGTTTGCCTAAATATCTGGTTGGTTTGGGTTTTCTTAATCTCTTCAAAATACCAAATCACTTTCCTTGCTGACTTTTTACAGGAGAAAAATACATGTTACATCATAATTCGAAAAGTTGTCAACCTTTTGGGGGTTCAAAGTGAAAACTTCTCAGTTCTGGTGCATTGAAATTTCCTGTTCCAAGCCTTTTTAAGTTGATGCAAGTGCTACTGTCTGGAATATATCCAGAGAAGCCAGCTTTTGTGTGAGTAAATTGGGAATACCTGTTATGTCAGCTGTTATTTATCAATGGGAGAAACTGCTCCTGGTAATGAGGAGTGATCCATTTAGAAGTTGCATGACTTGAAGTGTTGTTCCTCTTCACTTCAGAAGCAAGCGCCTGCCTGTATACTGCACCCGTTGTAATAGCCATAACGGTACTCGGTAAGAGGTAGGGTAATCCTCTATTTACACTTGTTGGAGAGGAGAGCTTGTAAAACTGAGGTACTACAGGGAGTAAATGGACAACAATTTGTAATTTGAGAGGAGGTGAGAGAAAGGGAATGCGTTGTTTGGTTTCCATGAGTTTTGGGGGTTTTATGTTGCTTCTGTGTCATGGAGCATTGGAAGTCAGATAGGTGTGTTAGTTAGGCATAATGAAGACTCAGATAGTAGGGCTGACCTCCATAAATACATCAAGAGAACAAACAGGAAAGATGGGAGTATAACAACATAAGCAAAGGAGCAGTGTTGCTGTGAGGACACATTGATATGAGCTGTTAATCAGTAGCCTTAAGCTGGACAGTACAAGAAGGCTTTTAATGATTGGAACAGTGAAGATCTGGAACAATTTCCCAAGATTCACTTGGAATACTGTGCCCAGTTTTGGGCCCCTCACTACAAGGGAGACATTGAGGTGCTGGAGGGTGTCTGAAGAAAGGCAACAAAGCTGGTGAAGGGTCTAGAACCCAGGTCTTATGAGAAGCGGCTGAGGGAAGGGGGTTCTTTAGCCTGGAGAACAGGAGGCTGAGGGGAGACCTTATCGTGCTCTACAGCTACCTGAAAGGAGGTTGTAGCCAGGTGGGTGTTGGCCTCTTTTCCCAAGTAACAAGCAATAGGACAAGAGAAAACAGCTTCAAGTTGCACCAGGGGAGGTTTAGATTGGGTATTAGTAAAAATTTCTTCACTGGAAGGGTTATCAAGCTCTGGAACAGGCTGCCCAGGGAAGTGCTTGACTCGCCATCTCTGGAGGTCTTTAAAAGACGTGTGGATGTGGCGCTTAGGGACGTGGCTTAGTGGTGGACTTGGCACTGCTAGGCGTACAGTTGGACTCGGTGATCTTAAGAGTTTTTCCCAGCCTAACTGATTCTATGATTTGATGATTGTTCCCTCCACTCCCACTTTACTCCTCCGCTCCTTCTATTTGCCTTTATCCAGTCCTATTACATATGTAACCTGTTGGTGGCATCACAGGAGTGGAACATAACAGAACTGTTATCTGGAGCCCACCTATCCCAGGAGTAACCTGAAGCCCACAGTGACTTTGAAAACTGATACTTGCTGTGGAATGGAGCAAATAAAGTCAGTCAAGAGATTTATGCTCCAGGAATACCAGTTTTTTGACTGCCTGTTGAGGAGGGCTGCCTAGACCTATCCCTCTATGATGGAATTCAGGTTACTGATGGCATTTGCCTTAGTAGCAGGTGATGCCAGAGCTTTTCTGGATGGACTGCTGAGCACCACGTTTGCCTGATGTTGGTCATGAGATCTTCATTATGGCAGAGGGACTGATGAAAGCTGCTGGAGCACAATCCCATGATCTTTATCGTGATGCAAACTGTATCATTTATACAACCTCTGTTTCGCGCCTTATCCTGAGTGCTCCTGTAGACCACCAATGTAGACAGCAGCTGTGAAATGTCAGGAAATTAATAGTCTCATGATATATAGTACAATACTGATGTGAAAAAATATCATCCTTCAGTGCCGTCAAAGCTTATACCTGTGTTGGCATATCCGAGAGATGCAGTGAGTGTTGTTTAATCACATCTAAGCTCGTAATTGTAAGGATATAATACAGTTAAGGTAGGTAGATGAAACATGCTTAGTATTAATTGCACTGCCATCCAATTTTAGTCTGTGTTTGGCAATTATCCTTTTGTAATGAGGTCTCTCATGCTGAGCAAGTCAGAGAAACTAGTTCTGAATTTATATGCCTATAAAGATACTGGACCTATCAGGGATGTTATCAGAGAAATTCAGAGTTCAGAAACAGGACAGTGTCTTTCTGAGGACATGTCTTTGGTTTAAGGCAAAGTTGACCAGTCTGTGATTTATATTTCAAAAATCATCCTCTCCTTATACAAGAAAGTATAAAAGGATTGAAAAGAAAAAAAACGAAAAAAGATGCCTAGAAACCTCTTAATTTTGTATAAGAATGGGTTGGGTTTTTTTTCCCTGATGTTCTCTTTCCACAGGCTAAAGCATAAATTGAAAACTCTGGAGATTTATAATACAGTTTACTTTCTAGCAAATTTTATGTGCATGGAAGAGTAAGAATACACTTAGCCTGTTTTACTTCATACTACAAGTGAAACACTAGGGAGGACAGAGACATTTTCATCATGTGTGTGAGTTTCGTACGTCATTGTATGCCAAGTATTAAAATAGCTGATGATTTCGCTGTTCTTGGTTTTTTTGTTTGGTTGTTGTTTTTTTTTTTAATTTTGTCAGTGTAGTAGTTTTCCCAACTGAAATTCCATGTACTTTGTAGCAGATGGTAAGAATTAAAGATTCAGTACAGAATTTCTGTAACTCTTATTCCATTTCCTTTACTGGTGCTTGAAGGTCGGAGATTAAAAAGAGTGGCTCTGTATACACTTTCAGTATAATTCAAAAGAATATTTGAGATAGTGGATTTTTTTTGCACAAACTTGGCAAACAAGCAAGATATCTGAAATAGTTCTTTAAAAACAATCTTTAATTAAGTATTTTACTTAAGAGAATGTCTTTTCATTCCCTGAGGAAGTCAGATCATCCACCTTCATACAGTGTGAGAATCTTGTCCTCCCTGCCAAGACAATCTTGTATCTTCTTTGCCTTCCTCTTTCAATTACTTAAAAATACCTTTGGATTTATGCTAGAAAACTCTTCCGCAAGTTCCTGGGGAGGGGGTGGGGGAAGACAGTTTCCTCTTTGGAGCTTGTGGGAGGTTTTGTTGAGTCAACTGAATCTGGTCTTCTGCTTATTTCTGTTTTGACTGTGTAGGTATTTTGAATCTCAGTGTCTCCATTAACGGAACAAATCAATATTGGTCTTTATCACTCTAACATGGGATAGAAAAATGTAAAATTTCAGTACCAATCCTGGATGATTATAATGGAACTTTTACAAGCGGGGCGGGGGGGGGAAATATCTCTTGCGAGTACATACGTCCTAAAAAACCTGTGCTAAGTGCAGAACCTCTGGAGGTCCTCATAATCTCTGATGATGACTTGAAAGGAAGATTTTTTTCACAAATTTTTTTTATTTTTAATGCTTCTTCCAATTGAAACATTTTTGCGCATAAAACTCCTGGTTCTTTGCAGAACCAGAATGCCACCTGATGAGTGGTTATCAGTAAATATTTATTTGGATGTTGTTAACACAAGCTCCAGAGGCAACAACGATATGTAATTATCTGTCTCTTGGTAACTTCCCTTCCCAGTGTTTGGGAACTAAACAAACTGGCTGTCATCCAGGACAGATTTAGGATGCATGGAAACCGCCTGGATCCCTGATTGTCAAGTGAAATTAAAAAGTGGACAAAATTTATTAGGTAACAGATAACACTTTAAAGAGCTACAGGCAACATTATTAGAACAGCCAAATATTTTGTTTGTTTCCTTACAGCGGTGGAAAATAAATACATTAATTTACGCATTAAAAACACTGTTTTGTAGTTTACTGAATGTAGTTACAAAATACCTGGATTACATTGATTTGCAAGGCAAATCTATATGAATTTACACGTGGTTACCATGTTCATGTTGGTTCCAGCTGAAACACAGCAGGAGTTCGCTTGCACCTTAGTAAGTGCAACAGTAGCACGTTGGCTGGCGCAGCCTGCTGCTTCTGCATCTGTCAGGGAGAGCTGGAAGGGATAGAGGGTGATAGCAACTGGCCTGAGGTTGCATGAAATGAAGTTGGCGTATAGTCTAAGCAGCTTCCTCGTTTTCCCAGGGTCTGGATGGTGGGAAAGAACGGTGTGATTCATCATTTTCTCAGCACAGTAAGACCATGTATCTTAAATTTGTCTGTCTCAGCAAAAAGATATGCCTAACTTAACAGAACTAGAGGATGGTTTCTCCTTCCAGCTGAAGAAAAAGTAGATCAGCATTAGTATTTCACACATTTGGGGCTATTTTTATCCATTGACCTGAACAGAGTTATTTCTGATTCATTAACAGTGTACCTTAGAAGGGAACAAGGTCTGTAAGGTCTGGAAACAGCAATTGGCTTTTCCTTTGCACGTGTGGTTGGTGGAGTCCAGCAAGTGCCACTTGAGCATTCTGCCACCAAATGGGCAATTAGCTGAAAAATCCTGTTCTTGTCAACTCATTCCAGAAGGCATTCCAGAAATCCCCCGTGGGAAAGCAAGTGAGCATGCAAAGGTAAGGGGGAAGCGGTTTTATGGTTGGGAACATCATGGAAAGGCAAATACAGAATTGTCACAAAAAGATCGAACAGCTGTGGAAGCAGGCTGGCTGTTGAACTCATTTGAATGTAGGGGGCAATGGCACCTTTCCCTGGTTCTGTTTGTAATAATAACTCATTAATTTCCTTCCCCTTTACCCCAGGAAGGACCCTTGTATTGTATATTTTAGATACTATATGCAGCGCTGCGTAGAAGAGTATTCTGCATTTTGTAAATAACTGGATACATGTTTGAATATTTCATGTCTAAAGCACTCCAAAACTTGCTGTGAAAAAGAGTGACCAGCATTTCTGTAGTCTGTTTAAATTAGAATCCAAGTAAATCACCCTGATATTCCCTGATGAATTTTGTTTACTTCTATCATTGTTCTCCGTACTACACATCATTGTTAAAAAAAAAAAAGAATAGTATCAGTCACTAGCAGAGTATGCATCTGCTTTTTGTAATCATAACAAAGCATGTAGGGTGTGATCCAGGGATTTTTAGATGTTTCACCCTAGTAGGGTGACTCACTGAGCTGGAGTTAGCCTCCGTTTTGTTCAATGGACTGCCAAAAGGTTGCTCAAGAAAACTCGCATGTTGACTGGGGAGCTTCCCAGAAGTTAGGGTGCCCAGATGGAGGAGCATGTGCGAGATGAGGATACACATAAACGTTCTGATGTCTGTGCAGCGAACAAGTATTTTTTTTTTTTTTTCCCTCCTCCCCCC
>JAVKLA010000062.1:10680558-10702727 GCA_034782735.1 Sagittarius serpentarius | reverse complement strand
GCGCCCCCGGCTGTCTCCCCTCCCCACTTGCTTGTGCCCCTCCAGCCTTCTCGCTGGCCGGGCACGAGGGGCTGAAAGGTCCCTGGCTTTGTCTTAACACGACTTAGCAGCAACTGGAAACCTCAGGGCGTTACCAACATTCTTCTCCTGCTAAACCCAAAACACAGCGCTGTACCAGCTACTAGGAAGACAATTAACTCTGTCCCAGATGAAACCAGGACAGCAGGTTACAAAAATCTGCATGCAGCCTGAGCAATCACTTCGCTTTTGAGATAAATTGTGGAAGAAACCTAGTATCATAAAAATTAGGTTAGTCTTTAATTTGGCTGTGACTTTCCATATCATGTTCCTAGATCTTCCTCCAGACTAGTCCAGCAACTGCAGCTCTTGCACATATCCCTGCAGCACTGTGTTTCCATACCCCCACCCTCTTCCACATCCCCTCTTTGTTCTCCACACGCAGGGTGGTTGCTAGTTCCCTCTCGTGGCCCCTAGGCAGGACGCCTACCTGAGCAATGGTTTGAGCGCTTGCCGGATTTACATCCCCTTTTGCTTCGGCTGCTGGCTGGGCAGGAAGGACTTCATGTGGCGACTGTTCTGGTGTATGTGCTGCTTGTCCTGGAAGAAAACCTCTGCCAGCTGTCCAGGTTGCAATGCCCTTCTGCTGCTGCCAAGCCTGAGCAGAGCGGGGTAGGGCTGAGCTCCTCCGGCCATTCCTCAGTGAGGATGCTGTACGGTCCTCCTGACTTACAGCCGAACCTTTCAGGTCTCTACCAAATGCAAAATTTGGGTGAAGTTAACTTGCAGGTTTAAAGATACTTTGGGTTGGAGAAATGAGAGATGCAGAAAATACAAAGCCCAGACACCTGGATTCTCTCTGTTTTGAGTTGTGCGTCTAAGAATGTTTTAAGGAAGGTCTGTATCCCTGTTTTGTCTGTGCTAATATTTACATAGATTTTTCATGTGGAAATAATTTCTATAAAGCCACTTGAGAATTGAAAGGATAACATGGAAATAAGTTTAGTATCTTAAATTTAGTATAAGAACTCTTGGTTTCAGTTAAACTGACTATATTGGAAGTTGGTCATTCTCTTTTGAAGTGCTACACCATGATGACTTGACATTGAGAACAAAGTGAAAAAAGAATATACATAATAAGGTTTAAAGTACTTTTAGAACAGAGTATCATTAGCTGACAATGTGAATACGAGAAGGGAGACATTCACAGAGAATACTGACTGATCAGATTACTTTGCTAAAAAGTATGATTTTTTTTTTTTTTTGCTAAATGCAGTATATCCTTAGTACATATAATATGGACTCCAACATGATATTGCTTAAAAATATAGTTCAGGAAACCCTACAACTCTTGTAAATTACTGTAAATGTTTTTGTACCACTTTTGCTTTTTGAAACAAAATATAGTCATTGAATTAAGGAATGATACTCTAATGACTTACATCTTCAAAATTAGACACAGCACCCATAGGTGGTTGGGTTCTTTATTGATCCTGTTGGCCTTTAAAAATCTTATTTCTCTGCTCATCCAAAGAGTTTGTGCCAGTAGGATATAGTGTCTTTAATAAGTGTCTTCCCCTTTCACACTGAGAACAAATTGTAGCACTGCGGATTTTGCAGAAGCTAATGTTGTGTGTACAGTTATTGCCCGTAGTTATTGTGATGTTATCCACAAGCTCTGTCACACTTGCTGAGAGTGATACAACAGTTGTTTCTAAAGGCTTTATTCTCGGTCCCACTGTCATGTTCCTTAAACCCTTTTGTCCACAGTCATGAGTATAGTCCTGTGTCTGTGTGCGCGATAAACTAGCTGTTCAGCGGTAGTACGCAAGCCTCGTCATTTAGTTTAGGATATTGGCCTCTCTTCCTCCTGCCTCATCACAAATGCTCAGACAGTAGCTTAGATTCAGTATGGCCTGAATCCTCCACTGAGGTGGATTATGATCTTTTCATCTCCCAAAAATGTTAGTCTTCCCTGGGCCTTTTCTCCTCACCATAAAGGTGTATCACCATCTCTCCCCAGCCATTAAGGTCTATAACAAAGGTGTCCCTTTTGGCTCTTGACACTTCACAGAGTGTTGTTAACTTCACTTTTAAAATCTCCATTGTTTTTCCTGTTATAACAGGAAAAAATGTTTTTGTAGGTCTCTGTCCATACAAATTCACTTTTCTTCCAAATTCTTGGTGCATAAAAATCCAGTATACTGAAAAGTCTTTTCCTGGCTTTGACTTCTGTAATTTTACCCTTCTGTCTATTAATTTGCTGCTCTGACCCTGTATCTTCTACTTATTTCCTTCAAGCTGTTCTTCCTTTTTTCATTATCAACAGCAAGCTTCTTGGCTTTGTCTTCAAAGGCACTAACTATTAACACTGCCTGTGATGTCTTAACACATGCTGAGTTTGCCCTCTTGTCCTAGCTTCTCCTCATAATTTCTATGGTATCTGTTATGCTCTTCATGGCCGCAGGAAGGATGCTCCTTGATGAACTCCAGGCAGATTCTCATCCTCTTCCTATCTCACGCTAAAATTCTTTGCAGCATGAATCCTTGTCCCTCTTCTTTCTTCTTCCTACTCTGTTCTTCCCTACCTCTACTGCAGTTCACCTACAGCTTGCAAAACGGTGCCACAATTCGCTACCAAACTCTTGCCTGCAGCTTGATACAACCTAGTCTTAATTTATTTGCTCCTGGGCTTCTTGTTCCAAGTACTGTAAACCACCTATATCACTGGTAGAAAACCCCTGAGCATGGCTGTGGCTGGGTTCTGCTCGACTGTATGGTGTCCTAGGAACGTGAGAAGAACATGCCTCAGTCAACACTGAATATAGACCAGGGATGTCTACTAAGCCTAAGCTATTGGGGAATAAATAAGGCATGCTGTGCAGTGCCTGAAAATGTGGGTCATTTGCCTAATCAGCTTTGTGTTGAGTAATAAATTGAGGACAGATGTATGGTGTAACTTGTTTTCAGTGGTGTTAATCTGGATTTTTCACTAGGATCATACTAGCCTTATAGCAGCAGCTAGAATCAGAAAGAAAGAGCAGATTCAGTAACATAAGGTTTCTGAGCATAATCAACCTAAGACCAAACCAGACTGGTATCTCTTCATACAGAAGTGACTTGTATTTTCTGTAAGATTAAATTTATTCAAATCTTTATAATACAATTTTGTCATATGAAGAATGTTTCCCAAGTAAAATTATTTTAAGATGCAAAGAACAATTGAACAATCATTTTTTGTTTTTTAATGGTGAGAACTTTAAAAGAGCATAATTTCATACCTATAGAGAACGAAAGTATTTAGAGAGTATTCATTCTGCGTTACTAATCACTTGAACTCCTGCTTCTTTTTTAATGAAGACGTCTGGAGGGAAACACATTACTTGATGAACAAATGTTCCGTATTATGAAACTGTAATTGCAGCACCTGTCAATAAAGCCTGTCCCCATTGTTCTTTTCAGTACAGTAAGTTAGCAGAAAGCTGCATTGCTGTAAGTGTGACTCTGATTTTGCGTAAGAGTTAGGAATCTGTTGTATATATGTGTGTTAAATATGAATATCAAATGTACGTATAAGTAGAATTTTCACTGAGCTGTGTATAGAATGTACCTACATATTTTGTTAATGGATGAAACCAAAATCTAAGATATTTACCTCTTCCGTGATCTACTTCTCTAAAGCAATTTTTTCCCTTTGAATGTTGGAAGCGCAAACAATAGTCAGCACTTACTGACCAGGTTGCTTGTTTGAGATACGCTGTTTCAAACACTTTGCCTTCGCATTGCATCTTTGCTGTAAATGTGTACTTTACACTCTCTGCAACACTGGAGATTTATTTTTAAATTGATCTAACTCCTGAGTGAAGGGGTTATAAAATATGATCCAGTGTTGTTATCCTTCAAATAATCTGCCACTGTGGCTGCAAGAAGTGTGAATGGAAATTGTTAGCATGTTGTCTTAAGCCAAATGAGGAGGATTTTATTAACTGCTTCATTAGCAGATGAGAGAGTAGATTGCAGAGATGATGGGCAGGAAGTGGAAGCTCCGGCAGGAAAAGAAAAGCCAAGGATGCAAAGAAGGGAGATGCAGAGATATTAAAGAGTAGGAAAAGGGGAATGATGAAGAGAGAAATGGGAGGTAGAAATGGTAGCCAAAAGGAAAGTATGGTTTTCCCATCATATGTCTCAGAGTAAAAAAGAAATCACTGACAATGGTAAATGGTAATTTTTAACTTATTAACTTTATCTTTGATCTGTGTATAAAAAAAAAAAAAAAAAACCAACCCTACATCTATGCTTGTCTCCTTAAAATTTTCAGAACAGTCACAATAAAGAGAATTTCCAAGAGCAGTAGCCCTCATTTCAAAGCACTTGACTGCAGAGATAGGTCAACTCTCTCATGTTCTGCAGTTGCAATGAAAGAGTAGTTTATGGAACCCAAATCGCTTCTGTAACATCGCTTTTTCATCTCCCCATCTATGTGATGGTGAGCGTATTTTAAAAGTATATTTGGGTTATGCAATGTTAACAGTGCTTTATTAAATATTCAGACCTCTGCGTGTCAAAAGGAATCTTACATTACCCAGTTTGAGATTTTGTTACAACTGGGAATATAGCACTTAATGTTGGTTTTATATGGATTTAAAGACATAAGTCGAGATTCCCTGTTCTTCACCTCTTCTCAGAGCCTGATAGAATTTCTACAACCACACACACCCACTAAATCAGAGAAACTTTTTGTGGCATTTTAATTGCAATGCAGGATTCTTCTAGTTCTATACATTACTTTCCAAGATTATCAGTTGACTGTTACTTTTGTCTAAACCAAGGTAAGTCATGCAGGCAGGTGTTTTGTTGCCCCCCGGTTTGTCACTGTTCCTAAGGAGTTGAGTACAGGAACCAAAAGAGCCATTCCAGGACTCCGGGAGTTTCAAGGGACAGTCCCTTTCCGCCCCACTTTGCTCAGGCAGCTCAGAGCCCTCTTGTCGTCTGCT
This sequence comes from Sagittarius serpentarius, assembly GCA_034782735.1. Lineage (NCBI taxonomy): Eukaryota > Metazoa > Chordata > Aves > Accipitriformes > Sagittariidae > Sagittarius > Sagittarius serpentarius. The sequence goes on along the minus strand of JAVKLA010000062.1, from coordinate 10,697,715 downwards.
CCTTGTTGGGAGCCGCAGGAGTCGGGCACCTCGCACAGCGCGGGTAGGCAGAGTCCTTTCATTCTTTTCAGGATCATTTCAGCAGTTGAAAATCAAGTGGTTGGTTTTGGATCATAGTCTTGGTTCTTAGCCTTCAAGGAAATTTCAAGATTAATTTCAGGAAAGCAAGAGGACAAAAGGCACAGATTTCAGCACAACCCTATCCTTCACTCTTACATCAGGGGCTCTACCCTATTTTCTGTGCGTGAGTTGGGAAGTCCAACTGGGACACAAATGTAACTCCCTCGCTTTGACTGAGCTCCATCATTTACCATCAGCAGAGCATCTGGCATGTGGAGTTTAATCAATAAAACTTTAACAAGTTGTTTCGTCTTGAGGCAGGGCATATATTTTGTTTGACACCCTCCCCCCCAGTGATATTCATTTTTAGTAGTAAATTCAAAAATATCTTTTCTGATTCACAGTCTGTCAAGGAGAAAAATATCTGAAGCTGAGCTGTATTCTCCGGCTTTGTTTGAGAAGCTGTAAGAGCTCTTGGGCAGTTATGTTTTTTTAACTGTGCATGAAAAGTGCTTGACAGGCTCTGATGCCAGTAAAGTAGATTGTATACATAATGCATATCAATTCTTGTAGTGTTCATTGATTTGGAACAAATTTAATCTTCCAGTGACCTTTCTTAAAGAACGGTGCTTTTGCTGACATTGCTGAGCATCGAATCCCTCTAGAGTGAGTATGGGAAACTTTGCACATACAGTAGCACCTTCACTATCTTTGCTGCTTGAAGTGCTGCTAATCCTACCTCTCTAGGCACGCAAAGGAAGCTAGAAAAGAAACTGGATTACCTATTAATGTGTCATGATGTCAGGATGTTATTAGAGGAAGGAAAAATATACAAGGATTTAGAATAGGTCAGATGCTCTAAGAAAACAAATGTATTGCAGGTGGTTTTTTTTCAGTATTTATAGCATCTTGAATCAACTCCCCAAAATGCCAGGTAAATAGAAATTGCTATAGAGAATTTTAGTGGCACTTCTGCAGCTGCTGCTTTGGAATGTATAGGTATAAAAATAAAAAAGAAAATTGATCTATGGAAAGGAATTTGCCAGGATCATTTGTATGAAACTTGTTTTTTAAAGCTGTAGGAGAAAGCTAGATGTCATTGAAGTGAAAGATTGTGGCTCAGCCCACGCTGTAAATAAAAATATATGTTTGGAATTCACTAGTGACTGACTATGCATAAGTATTGTCCTTGGTCATTTCTAGAACGATAACATTTTGAAATTGCTGTTTTAATTTTTAACTGAAACTAAATTTTAATTAACAAATAAAACATTCTATTGTGTCAAACAAAATACTACCTAAAAACTGCACAGGAGAAAAAAAAATCCCTGTGCGGGTTGCTATAGCAGCAGAATCAAAAGCAGCCATAACAGAATGATCTTTAACCTGAAGAAGTAGAAATGCTTTGCTGAACAAAGTATAGATTCTGGTTCACCAAAAGAATTATGGATGTGCTTGTTGTCTTTTGACTAACTGGATTTCAAATCAGGATGAGAAATATCAATTGAATCTTTTACTGATACAAAAGAAAATAGATTTGCTGTATCACTAAGCATCATAGTATTGGTAAACCTTTTGAAAAAAGTACTTCAAGAGACTACATTGTGGCAGCATCTCCCTCTTCATCTCCCCACTCAGCACATTCCCCAGATGATCAACCACCTCTCGTGGTAGCGCTGGATCCCATCTGTGGTAGAGTGCGTTGTTTAATTCAATGAGAACCCTTCTTCCACTGCTTGGCCTTGCTTCAGCACCCTTCATACTCACCTGCGTCCGCAAAGCCGCGCTCAGCTTATGCGTGCGGAAGCTCTGCTTTGCCCCAGGACATTGCTATGATATAATTATGTTGCTTATCATTAGTAAGAGGCACAGCTTCAAAGTTAAAAGTTACGCTCAAGTGTTTTTCTGACCTGGTGCATAACTAAGCACAAGGCAGGCAGGTATTTCTTTAGGTTCAGATGCTTGCTGAAGTTGGAAATTATTTGAAGGAAAAAGGCTTAGAGACTACTGGGTACTCTGCCGTTTGGAGTGGTTGGGGTTACAGAGAAATTGTCACATTAACACTTCAAGACATGCCATTAAAAGATGAAAATGCTGTGGAGTTTCTGCAGTAATGAATAACCTCAGATCAATTCTCCTCACCACGTTACTGATTAATTCTGCTGGGAAGTGGTAGCATTGAACATGATCAGATCGGGGCAGGGCATGTTACGGAGGTGTGGAAAGATGCTTCACTTGTGAGCAAATAAGAGTCAGTAGCAGTTCCGCAGGGAACGGAGTACGTAAACTTTTGCACCCGGTAGGTTACTGAAAACTGGTGTTGAATACAGTGATGAAAATTACGTCTTACTTTGTGTAGTCAGTAATAACATGTTTATTATCTGTTTATCGTAGGTTGGAAATCTCCCAAATGATTATATGATAACCCTTAAATATGTCCCGAAGATGGATAGTCTGGTATGTACAACCACTTCAAGTTAATCCCAATAAAATAGCCCACTGGAACCAGTGATGGCCGTAATGTTTTGTACCTAGTCCTATGGCTTAGTAAGTTACAGTTAAATAATGGTTATTTCACTTTTCATATGCTTCTCAAGTATTCATTTAAAAGAACTGTAGAGATTCCTGCAGTCACTTAAAACCTCTCTAGTTACAGGAATCTTGGAAAAATGTTTCTTCATATTAAATTTTTTAACATTTTCTCTGGAAAAAGTCAAACTATGGTATTATTTCATCATGTCAATTGAAAATTGTTGCTTTCTTAAAGAAGTAGTTTCTTTCTAGTTGTACTTTGGAATGTATTGTGGAATGTCCTTCTCATTTCAGCCAGTGGAAATGTCATTAAAGCACAACAAATACTGAGTAGCCAATAAAGAGAACTCTTAATTTCAGCAAGTGGTAGCATCAGTAACTAAACAAACCAGTAGAAAGTGAGGGCATTATTTCATTCAAACATGCTTTGTATTATTCTTTCTGTATAATCCCATAGTTAATGCATAGTGATACTTTCAAATAAATATCATCTACCTTCTTTAAAATTTTATAAAATTTTGTATTAAGAACCTTTTCATATTATCTTATTCTACTAAATATTTTTGATGATTTTCCATCATTTGAAAAAATATTTTTAGAATGATGCATTGAAAATGCTCTCTTGGTTGTTGCATACACTGCTAGAAAAAGAAGAGAAGGAAACAAGGTGAAAGTAGAAGTTATGCTGTACTGTACTATATTTCTTTAAGGAAAGGAAAAAAGTAAGAGAAGGACTAGTTTGTCAGTTAAACTGAACAATATTGTGCCTGCCTTAAGAATGTACATCAGTAGTTGGAAATCATCTGGTAGATGTAAGAAGCTGGTTTTGTCTGTACAAAGTTTTCATTATGAAAATCCAATTTGTGTGCGATACACATATAAAAATGCATCCTATGCTACAACACTGTAGCAAATCTAGCAATATTCCGTATTGATGTTGGAGAACAATGCTAGAAGCAACATCTTCTCAGTCCTGAATAACAAGAAGATGGCTGGAGGACAAGGAGGCTGTGGGATAGTGAAGGAAGGGCCCTGGGCTGTGAGGTTACATGGTGTTATGGCAGATCTGGCAGCGTTCTTACGAGTTTTGTTGGAAGCTTGAGGCTTTTACTAAAACTGTGAGTACTTTAGAAAACCCAGTTCAAATTTGATTCCTTAGAAAAACTTTGCAGAACAAATGCTATGGAAGCCAGGTACTAGATCCTATAGAATATAATTAAAATTAATGGAAAAAATTTCCATTTCTGAAAATAGCCAATATGCAGAGAAAAAGGAAGTAAGCCTGGCTGCCACCATCCCCCCCGGCTGCAGTGCTTTATGAAATTCAATGATTTTGGTGCCTGGCGTGGTGAGGTTCATGTCTGTGGAGGACGGCCGTAGCCTGAGCGCTGCTCCCCAGCCTCTGGGATGAGCGCTGCAGCTGATGGGCGAGAGCTGGGCAGGATTGGGGCTGGGCTGTTCCCTCCACTGCGCTCCTGGGGAGGCTGGCACCGGGGCTGGAGACAGCCAGGGAGCCTGCTTGAGCGATGAGCCCTGGTTGTTCTCACTGCTTAACTCTTGCCTCGCTTCGTGGTTCAGTTTTGGCTGCCAGTGCAGTGCGCAGTTTCTTTTCTATAGTTTAAATGCCATGTCATCCTGCTGCATCATATCCAGAAGCTTAGATCCAGTTTACATTTATGACAAGCAGCCAAGAAATAAATAGGAAGAAGAGAAGTTCAGAGCTGGGATTTCCATATTCCCTTTGCTCGTACGCCACTTTCAGTCATGGTGATGGAAGGTGCAGCTCTTGGCCACATGCCTTTGCAGGAGGAAGTATTCAGCGGTATTCACATCCCACTTTGCCAAATTCCTCTCTGGGGATTTCAGGTTGTGTTATGCATACCGCAGCAAAGGCTGGCTGAATAAGTAGCTTTTGCTCTGGGTTCTGCAAGGTCCCTGCAAGCTGGGAAACCCACGGCTTTGCATAGGGCGAATGCCCTTTGTTCAGCTCTGAAAGGACAGAAACGGTGCTCTGCAATTTTTTTTTTCAACAGATTTCAATCTTCGGTGCGTGCATAAAGTGGGAAAAGTACCCAAGGTAGCAAGTCTCGTATGTAGATGGCTAAAGGTAGGAAGGCAGGGTGAATGCAAAGCAGATGGGAAGCCAGTGTAGTGCATGTAACAGGAACAGACTGACCAGATCCATTAAACAGAAGGGTTGTTGCATTATGCACTAGCTCGAGGCATCCGAGTGGCTTTAAAAGTAGTCTCGCACAGAGTGAACTTCCAGTCTAACCTGAAGGTTAAAAGGCAGAGATGACAGCAGCAGGGGCTGAACTCGGAAGAGGAGATGATAAACTTCAAACTTTTAGATAGGTGTAGAAAGGAAAGGCTAAATGAGGACTACCTGGAAGTACGAGGGAAGTCAGTTTTGCAGTTGCCCTAAAATACAAGTCTTGGTCAAAGCTTACACAAAAAAGCAGAGTTAAACCTCCATTTCTCCTTGCAAAGAACGTCACATTTCTCAATTTCAGCAGTTTCATCCCTGTTTTTGGTAGGTATTGAGATAGCAAGTGATTGCACAGCTTGATATTATTGAAAAGAAAACTTAAATTTCTCATGAAATACAGCTTTGTAGGTCAGAACGGTTCAGTCAGAGGAGACTCCCACGCACATGCTAAACCGCGGGAGCAATAAAATAGATTCCCTGCTGGAATCACCAAATGCTCACTAGGAGAAGCGGCAAGCTTTCGCTAGTCGCTGCCAGAGAAGAATGCACACCCAGAAAACCTCAGAGGAAAAGGGTTTCCAGGTTTGCAGTTCAGGGAAGCACAGAAGGTCTGTGCCCGTGTTCCTACACCAAAGCAGAGGAGAATGCATTGTCTGTCTCACGAGGGCAATGGGACGTGGCACAACGCGGGCTGCTTGAACGGAGTATCTTTCAACAAGCTTTCTCTGATTTATTTGCTTCTGCCTCTCCCCTCCCGCTGTTGGGCTTGAAGGAAAAAAGGGAAGCAGAATCAATCCAAATGCCATCTATTTTGCATTTTGTTTCATTCTTTTTTAAGTCATTGTTGAGATAATTACAGAAGGTGATAATGGTGACTTGCCACTTGTTATCAGCGTGAGAGAGAGTTGTATGCAAGCGTGAAAAGTCAGGTGGAGCTGAACAATGTATTTACATTTGGTTCTCTAAGCCTGGAAGCCTAATAGTCTGCTTAGTCTTCGAAAGCATGAAGTGTGGGTTTTTTCCTTATCAAAAACATTTACACATCAAGGCAGAAAAACACCTGTGTCACCGACAAAGTAGTTTGTCACCAAGTGAAGATACTGACAGTAGTGCATAATTTTTTTTGAATAAAGAATCTGTATGCAGGTTTATTGCAGAAATTGAGTAAAATGAGGTTAAGTCTAGAAGTGGATACATTGCCAAACATTTAGTGCACGTTGCAGAAGGTGGAGTGGATGGACTCAGCGAATGGTGCCCATCCACTGGGCAGCAATTGGAAACTGTTTAGTGATACTGAGAGTACTTAGGGGTTGCTGGGCCAAGATCTTCATATCTGGCGGACTTTAATGATCCTGAGACATTTTCAACGATTGAAAAAAAAAAAATAGCTTCACATATGGAATAAATTCCCATAGCATTTACCGTTAAAAATCCAGCACTTACTGGGAAGGGATTTCCATGTACATGTTGCAGTGTGACTGATGCATTACCTGTATTTTTGCTGATCATACTGAATTAGGGTTTTTCCTGGTCTGGGTGGCTTTTTTATTTACTTGACTACTGTTATGTAAATCTAAGTAAAAGAAGTCAATGACTCCCTCTGAGGCAGCAAGGTGAATGACCAGGTTTCAATCACAAACTTTATCTGCAAACCAATTGCGTAAGTGGCAGTGAAAGGATTTGAATTCTATTCCAGTGGCACAGATGTGGCAGATACCACGACAGGCTGTGCAGAACCCTTTTGTCAGCGAAAACTCAGGAAGAGAAAGTCTTAGATCTAGAAACTGTTCTCAGGAATGGCATTTAGTGAAAATGCTGAAGAGAAGGAGTTAACTAAGCTAAGTAGTTTAAAAGGGGATAAAAGCACACATGGATTTAATGCAAAATGTTTACGGAAACCTTCCTCAGAAGAGATTTAAATCAAGGATCTTTGGGGTTGACTGAGTCATGTAGGGCAACAATAATAAAATGAAAACTGAGATTGGTTTAAATAAAGTCTGGAGAAAATTGTTAAAGCAGTAGTTATTTAAAAAAAAAATAAATAGGTTAATGAAAGCATGGACTAGGGTTCATAGTAGTGTGTCCCAAGGCTCAAATTCTCACCGGACTGATGCTTAGCATTCATTAAGAATTTAATGAAGGGTTGGCATTTAACAGACAACCATAAAAATGTCAGTATCAGTGAGAACAGAAATTTTACCAAAAGGACTGAAGAGAAAGTTGGCCACACTAAAGAAGACTAATTTTAATTTAGACTTTCAAGATAATTTAAATTGGAAAGAACAGTCTAATCTACTTTTGCACATTGAGCTGCTTAACCAGTTTTTGCAAAAGTCTGATATTTAATCTACCTCTCTGTTTCTCTTTTTGTCCCCTGACAGCCTAATCACTGTTGGTTGCATTTGATGGTGCCTGAATTTTCAAGGAGTCTACATAATCTTCTCCAGAAATTTTCAGATATTTCAGATATGTCTGATGTTTTAAGCAACTATTCAATCATCAATAATCTCACAAGGATAATTAATGATCTTATGGCATGCCTAGCTTTTGATAAAAATAAGGTAATCTTACACAGAGTTTCTACTTTTATGCACAGCATTTGATAATAGTTGAAAAATGTCCAAAGCTTCATTAGATTTGTTCTCATTTCTATTCCTGTACATCTGAAATCCTACTTTGTTTAGAAATGCACTGAGTATACAGTGCCAACGTCAGCTAGTCATTATCTCCTGTTTCAAAGAAAAATGGCTTACGAGGAATTACAGCATATACAATGACCTGTATACAGTTATTTAAGTGGTCAAAAATGTAACCGTCATCTTTAAGATAATGAATTCATTCTGGCCTGTTTGAAATTGGCAGAAATCTTCCTTGTGCATCCAGCTTAAATTATTCATTTTGCTAGTGATCCTAATGTAAATTTAAAGATGATGTCGTTGAAGCTATTAATATACTCCTAGTATGTATCACAGTGTGTGAAGCTCTGAAAGCTTCCCCATGGTTTAATGAACTTTTTTATACAAAGACACAGCAAAGACTAGAGGATATCGGCCCGTTTCCATGTGTTTCTGGATTCTGACAGCAGCTGGAAGGATTCCAGGAGTCTCACTCGGGAGACATCTGATTCTCTTGTGTGAAAATGATGGGGCGGGGGGGGAATTAACTTTCTAATCCCTTACTCAGCTCTAACCAGTCTATCAGTAATTAAAAATAGGTTCTGTAGTCAAAGGTTTTGTCCCACTGAACAAAATGGGCAAAATCCATCATGTTCTTTAGGGCAAGGATTTAATCTTCCGTATACGTTTCTTTTTGCCAAGTAAGTCCTTAGCTGTTGTAATTGCACCTTTTTAACATCCAGAATGAATCAAATGGATTAAAACACTCAATCTCATTTAGAGTGGCATAACTTTGTAACCTTGTCATATATTGGCATTATATTGCTGAGAGTATTTGACATTCCCTACTTTTCTATTTCAAACTGAATTCTGTCCAATCTTCAATGTATCTCTTTTTTTTTATTATTATTTTTTATTTTTTTTTTCCTATTCTTGTCCTGATGATTCAAAGTACTCAGCTGGGATGTGGTTGGGGAACAGGAATTATTTTGTAGAATGAAGAAGTAAATATCCTGTAATTCAGAGAAACAACTAGCTATTGATTTCCTCAGAGAAGAATAATCTTAAGTCTAGTACTTTCAGCATGAAACTTAAAATAATTTTGGAGTCAAAAATAGGAAGTTTTCTGTAGTACATATTTAACCTATGTTCTTACCACTGTCCTCTGCGGGAGTACAGAGTAACCCCAGGCCAAATTTGACTTGCTGACATTAAGAAACAGTTGTTATGAGAGCCAGAGTCAGGTAAAAAGACAAAAAGAAGATAACCATCAGTGATCTTAACACGGACCTCAATCTTGTTGTTTAGTCTGGCATAACACACTTGTCGGTTAGACCTCAGAGTGACTGGGCTTCTTTGTTTATAGTTCTGCTCTTATTTTTAGGTATATTATCAGGGATCTCAGCCTGCTTCTGTGCAGTAACGTATCCCAGCTATTGTATTCTGTTCCCTGTACTCTTATGACAATAGCTGTGATTGTGTTGTGTTCCTGTGTTCTGATTAAAAGGATCATGTGGAACATTGCAAAGTAATGTGAAATCAAGGTAACTTTTTTAATAAGGGGAAATTAAAAAAAAAAGTCTCTTCATTTTGAGCATAGGATGGGAGACTGCCTTTCATTCCTTGGCAGTTTTACAACACTGGATTAATAATTTATTTCTATTTGCAAAGCTGATTTGAAATCCTCAGATCATAGGGCTTGTATGTTTTATGAAGATTGTATACAGCAAATTTGGTCTTCTGCAGGTTAAAAATTTAAACTATTTTGTGTCATCTTTGGATATTTACATCAGCGGTTGAGGTGCTCAAATGAGCATCTCTTGACCTTCTTTCAAGCTGAATTCTATATTTTACCCTAGGATTTTGTAAAAGAAAATGGTCACCTTTATGAAGAGGGTCGCTTCATTCCTGAGGATTTTTTTAGGCACTTTAATAGTACCATTGAGGTCTACAAGGAGTTTGCAGACATGTTGGATAAGAATGACTGCATTCTGCCTTCAACAGTAGAAACACCAGAGAATGGTAAGATGGCTCTCATTTTGGGGAACAGAATCTAAGATAAAAATGGGTGATTTTCGTTTGATTTCAGAGATGCTAAGGATCTGATGCTGTACCTCCATGTCTCCTTTTTACTGCCAGTTAAAATTACTACGAGCACTGAAGCTTGTATTTCTGTTCTAAGTCGAGTTCTATCTGGCAGTAAAACTAGTGCCATCGTTCCTAGCGACATCATTCCTTAATATAATCCAAACAACCTCACAGTACTCTGCTCTGTTTCTTTTCATCCCAAATACATCCTGGATCATCTTTTTACATTATTCTTCTTATCTTCTATTGCTATTCTATTTAATCTTTACAAGGCAGTAAAGGAGCCTAAGGTTGCTCTACTGAAAGGATAGGAAGCTAGGACAAGTTGTAAATTGCAGCAGCCTCAAGTCACCTCCATATTTATCCCGCCCCTCCTGCAAAGGGCCATGTTTACTTCATTTTAAAATTTTAACAAGCTCAAGTCAGGCTCCCTGCAGTTCATTCTCATCCTTCCAGTAAATGGATGTTTTGTATTCTCTTTCCTTTTACTCTCTCTAGTGAAGCTATTAGCTTTTTAATTAGGGCAATGTATCCAGTTGCACAGTTACACCACTGGTAACTAAAGTAGATCGGTGCCATAACCTAAGAACTTGTTTAAAGCCATTGCTTTTCCAGAATAGCTATTCAGCAGCAGCTCAGTGTGTAGACACATCTGCCTTGTCATAAGACTGCCTTTTTTTGGCTTAATCCACTTTATAAACAGCCCTGTAGCCAGATTTTTGAAACAGCCCTATAGCCACATCAGAGTAAGCCCTATAGCCCATCATCTTATATAGAGGGAACTGTATTTTGAGTTGCATAATGCTGACACACTCATTTTCTATTTAGATTCCAGAGTCGCTGTCACAAAAACATTTTTGTTTCCTCCTGTTGCTGCCAGCTCCCTTAGGAATGACAGCATTGGCAGTAACACTAGCAGTAACAGTAAGTACAAGTGATTGAATTAATATGTGTCTCCATTTTGTTCTGTAGCTGGTTGTTACGAGAGCTCAGAGGAAAAGAATGTCATTAATTGTGCAAATTAATGGGAAGTTACTTGTGCCTGATGGTGTACCATGTGTTTCTCAGCTGTCGTACTGAAATGTAATGAACTTATCTAATCAAAATTTAGAGATGCTATCAAGTTACAGTGATGTGACAGCTCTCTACAACTTGGAGAGGGCAGGTCTCTTCGTTTTGGCTGTCATGAGGTCTCGCTAGTCATATGGCCTCAGCAAATTTGTCTGTCCCAGACACCTCATTTTAACTCTCAGAAGAGGGAGTTTCCAAACGAACAGAATAGCTGTCCTAAATCAGGCCCAGGGTACCAGGGTGCTCACGTGGACAGAGAGGTTACCTGTACATTGCATTTTGAGAGTACCGTCAGTCGCAAGCTTGACACCAAACCTGAAGACAGTCCCACTGTTTGCATGCTGTAGTCGCAGTAGGGCCAGCTCCACAGTCAGCGTGCTTTCCGTTGAGGTCAAGGACAGTCACTACGCTTTTGGCAGGCTGTAACCTTCTCTGCAGCATGGCCGTCTCGGTGTTTCTCATCTGTCTCGGTCACTGCGTTACATGACTGGTCAGTGACAGATAAGAGAGCCTGGAATTGATGCTGTAAGAGCCTCAACATTACCCGTCACGAGGTCAGAAGGGGTATAGGAATCTGAGGTGAAGAGAAACGGCAAAGTTTCAGGGGCTTTTAAGTGACATCATGTACAACAAGGTGAACGCTCTCTGGAGCTTTCCATGTGAACAAAAGAAGGGTTTTCCTTAGAAGTTCCTGAAATGGTGCTTGAAACTTAACCATGTTGTTTCTCTTGTTCCTGTTTCCCGGACACATCAGGCTGACAGTGTGTCCCTCTCTTACAATTTCCCCCTTTCACTTCACAAGCATCCATGTTGTCTAAATGTATGATGATGATGAAGTGTGTGGCTGGTACTCCTTGTGCTTAAGAAAACGTGGGCCAGGAGGCAGCCTGACGCAGCCTGGGGCGCACAGTGGTAGCTCCTGACGGTGGGACAGATACTGCTAAGGCTGAGTTTCTTCTCATGCTGCTTCTCTTGGGAATGTGCAATCTAGTTATTCTCTGGGTTTTTATCACCATGCATGCTACCTCTTAGTTGGCTCACAGCTGCTTGTCAGATCTGAAGCCCTTCCTGATTGCTTTCTAATTAAGAGAAGGTCTTAAGTCATCGTTCCCCAGAACCCTCCGAGTAGAAGGCTGGAACAAAAACCACCTTCAACTCCTGGCTGCCAGCCTGCCTCTCTGGAAAAGAGAAGTCTCACTGCCAGAAATTCCTCGCCAAAAGGTCACAGAGCTGGCTGCAAATAACCTGATGAGCCCAGGGCCAATTAGGAGGCACCAGGAGGGGGCTAAAGAGCACATACCTGTCTCTCTCAGGTCTGAACGTGTGATAATTTTTGCTCTCACTGCTAGAGGAAGAATATTCAGCTGCGGCCTAAAGCCATGGGAATGGAAGAAGGAGCCAAAAGACAGACAGACACAGATTACAGGAGCAGTTCAGATGAAAGGAGTTTGACCCAGTACAGTAACAGGAGGGAGGCCGGGCCGCGCAGCGGAGTGTGGCACCTGTGTCTGTACTGTGGAAGAGGGGTACAAAAGCAGGTCTATTAATCTTGTTTTATAACTGGAACTGATAATCCAGTAGGAAAAAAGCCTAATTAAAATAAGTCAAAGAAATTGCTTGGCTGACCATATGCTGTGCAGGTGTGTTTTAACTGATTATCATTCTCTTAAGCAATTTATTGGAAAATTGGATATCAGTTAACAGCCTTCTTTAGAAATGACATGAGGACTGCACGTCTGGGGCTGGGGACAGTTTGGATTCGTAATCAGATTAAATGACATTAACTTGGACATGGGATGCTGACTGGTTATACTTCAGTTATTTGTGTGGAGTCTTTTGCAGGGAGGGGCCTGTGACATCTTTATTGGCATCTGTCTTACTCCCTGGAAATGGTCTTCAGTACTGATTTTAGTTTTGTCTTGACTTTATTGCTGAGTAGGTTTTCTATTTTACTTAATCCCTGCCTTCTTGGGAGGAACAACAATGAACAAACCTTATTACTTCCGATGTGAAGGCTCCCCAGCACAGGGGACCCTGTCTGATGGCTTCAGTCCTGTTCTCCAAACAGCACCACTAGGTTCAAATTTCAAAAAGGAAAACATTTGGAGAAGAGGGGAGACGTGAAAAAAGCATCTCCAGACACAAACTACTGCAATACTTTCTTTTAAATGACCCTCTTTAATTTTAAACAGTTTTAAATTGAGCTATTTAAAATTAATGGTTTCTAGACCATTTAGAAGCATTCACTGTTTGCAAAAGAACGCCTCCAGATTAATAATAAATTTTGAATCTATTAATAGTCTGTGTAGTCAGATGACTTGAACTGCTCTTAATTCTAAATTCAGCTTAGACAAACCTGAAGTCTAATAAAATAATTTGTGAAATAATTATCATAGAAATTGTATATAATATAAATTAGCGAAATTGTTTATGTTGTTGCTACATTTGTTGAAAGAACCATATTTCATGACTTCATTGTTATTACACAACAATAAAATTAAACTACTATAATAGAGTAGAATCTTGTACTAAATCTACACCAAGTCTTACCCCAGCTAAGTGTGAAATGGAACAATTATCCCATTCTAATTTTTTTTTTGAATGGCAGTAATGCTCTTTTCATCCTTGTAATATTGAATGTAGATCTGTGGCATGTTCCCACTCCATCTTTTCGCCCATAAAATTGTCAAAACACCATCACCACCACCCCCAAATTATTTTGGCTGGTTTGTTTTCTTCTCTTTGTCTTACATGACTGTAGTCTAATTTAAATTCCAATTAACTGTTTAACTCCCAGTCTCATTGATATTTCTCTGGATCATTATACCATGTGTAGTCTAGAGAATTCAGATGAGATGGTTCCTATGTAAAGAAGTGTCAGGGTAAGAAGTCTTTAGTCCTGATCTCTTTTATCAGTGGTTGAACCAAACAATAAATAGTAGTCTTCCCCCCCCCCCCGCCCATCAGATAAATCTCCTGTTGCTCTGGTTAAAGTTTGAGCTTACTAGCTGTTACTAACACTTCTCACTCAATTTATTGCCGTGGTATTATTTGTATTTTCATGGAAAGTTCAGTGTTGCTTTCTTCCATTTTTGCCTATAATTTCCTCACAATAATTTAGCTTTATTATTCAGTACTGAGCAGCTCAAAGAATGTGTAAACTCCGTAACTTTTTTTAAGAAGAACGTCTACTTTTATAATTAAGCAATGAATACAAATAGTTTAATTCAGTAATTGCACAACAATTTCAAAATACTCATCCATGGCTTAATGCAATTTGGTGTTGCCTTCTGTGCCTTTGTTCCTTTGTTCCAAATTCGTAGTTAATGGAAAACCCTAGTGAACAAGTGAGAGCTGCTCTGTATTTTTATAGATAAGATCTTGTAATTGTGTTGGAGCTGAGCAGAGGTAAACTGAAAATTCCTTTGAGACATATATGGCAAAAGAATTGAGCCAGTGCTTTGAATCATAATTGGTTGCTAAACCTACACACATGGCGCATGGTGGAGAGCAGCTCAATAACTTCATTGTGTGGCTTTTCATGTAAGTGTATTTTGTTCACAGCTTAATATCCCAATGTCCATGAAGACTATACATAAATCTATGTCAGATGAGCTTACTCCCTAAGGGTTTCTGCCATAAGGTGCAGAGTGAGAGCTCTGAGAGGTGCTGGCCTTCTTCCACTCCCCTTTTGCACCTTGTAGATAGAGTCTATTTTAAGTGAATCGTATACTAACTACAAAGCCAGCAGTTCCTCTGGCATTGCTCAAGTTGTTCACAAAGTTACTGATACACCTGGTTCCTCCTATTCCTTCTCCTACTCTGCCTTTACAACTGCTGGGAGTGGGAATCTTTCTGTGTAGAGCTCTAAAGTTTGTAACAGAGGAAAAGGTCCCTGTGGAAGGAATAAAAACCTAGTGGCAGCCAGCTTGCTTTCCTTATCTCCCTTTTCTTCATTAGGACACGGGTCACCAGGAGTTTCTCCAGACTGAAAATTCTCCAACTTATTCTGTTTTAGATATTACTATAAATAAAAGGCACATGAAGAAACCTACCATGCCTCATCTCGTTCTCTCCAGATCTTTCAAGAGATTTTTTTCTGGACTTGAAAGTGAAATTAAATCATCTGTTGTTGTTGTTTGCTTTTTAAGGTAGTTACGGGTTACTTAACTTTCAAGTTAATTCATAGACTATCAAATTATGAAAAAAAATCTGCTGTCATTTTTAAAATGTAGGCTGGGGAGGGTGTCACAATTTGACTGTATTTAGGCTCTGTCCCTGGGTTGCTGATCCCCACATGGAAAGCTAATTATGAATTCCTTTCAGTTTTCTATAGATGCTGAAGAAAGCATCTGCATTGGAGTTATCTTCTCAGAAATCAGATTTTTCCACTTTTAGATACCTCATTGTAAAGGGAGCTCTTCTGTTGTCTAAGACTCTCTGAAGTTTGTGAAAAATAATGGTAAAAATGAGGGTGCTAGAATATCACTGGTTGCCCTGCACAAAGAACATTTCTCCAGAAGTTCATGTAAAAACAGCATGCTTGCCACGACATGCTGCCCAGCACTGCAGAGTAGGCAGAGGATTTTTGAGGTTATACACTCTACCATAACATGTTATCAAATAAATGATGCTCTTTATGACCTGATGAGTTTTTCCTTTCGTTTTTATTTCACTTTTCCTTTTTTTCTGAAGTTTGCAGGGCAGAATCCAAAAAACATGACCATCCCCATAGGATTTACGTAATTCAGTTGTATAACTCAACGGTCTCTCACTGGGAAGAATGGGTAATGGTATTAGGCAAATCAGTGTTATGTTTTTCTTGACTAGAGCCCAAGAACAATATAGGAATTTTCTTCTGAGAACACAATTCAGATAAAGTAATGACAGGAATTTTTTTGAGATGTTCAGGCTGGTTCTGCCCTACTTGAGTTTGTCCAGATTTCTTGAAGGTCAGTTTGCAAGCAAACCTCCTCTGTGCCTAATCTGGGACGGACAGTTTGAGAAAAGATATGCCCCTCCAGTTAATTTCTGCTGCTGGTTTTCACGTCTGAGCAGACAGAGGCAGACTAATTGATAGCCTCACTTCTTCAGCTGAAGTTCACCTCTCTAGAACTTTGTTGCTATTATTTCCCTTCTCCTCTGTAGGCAGTTTTCTTCTACAGTAAGCTGGCATTGGTTCTGCTTGACTGATGTTTCCTTTTAGTGTGCCGAGTCTACCAAGCGTACGTAGAGTTCAAGCCCCTATAGTCAGAACCTAGAGTTTGTAAACAGTGTATGAGATATACGTAGTATGTAAGATACAGACTTTTTCTTTTCTTACTTTTTAGTTCTGTCTACCATGACTCTAGAAAACACAGTTGAACTTCAGAGATAAAAAGAACATTTGTGTAAAAACTTGCAAAATGTTAACCAGAAAACCTCAGACTTGAAAATAAGTTGCTGGTTAATTATGAGAATGCTCCTTTCTAAACTAAAGTGTTTTCTTAGAGGCTGTTTAATAATGTACAAAATGCACTTTGCTTGACCCAGTATATCATACTGTATGTGCTTAGACAGTTGCTGTTTGCATGAGTCACACAAATTTCTAGTGCTAGCGCCCCACTGTCATTTCTGTATCTAATCCCCTACACTTTTCCAGTGCTTACAGTTTGGTTCTTTTCCTGTAATCTGACAATATACCCACCATTCGAGCTGCAGACACCAAATCTTGAAATGAACTAAAACTGGGTGGATGGTGTCTAAACTAGCAGCCTCCTGTGGCTCGCTTTGCATTTCAGAAGGTGGGTCCCAGGGTGACTCTGTAGGACTTCTCACATCCTGCTCTTGATTAAATAACTGGAGGGCCACATTTTAGTCTCAGCATGCATACAGCTCCCTGTGAGGGGAATGGAATCGCTTGTGTACATAAAAGACTAGAATTTGGGCTCTTCCATATAAAATGTAAAAAGCTATCAAGGAATGGTTACAACAAAATAACGCACAGCTAGACTTCAAGGTACAAGGGTTTGATCTTCCTGAAGTCAGCAGGACCTTTCCAGACAGACATTAGAAGTGAAGTCAGGCTTATTTTGTTAAATTAACCTCCCTCGAGAGGCCTCATGTTGGTCATTCATTAGTGGCAAGGCAAAGCGTCTATCTGCAGTCAGTAGGATGTGTCTTACGGAACTTAAGCAAATGCATGAAGTGACAGATATAGTCTCTTCCAAAGAATTACTTTGTGTTACAAAATAAGACCTTTAAAAATTGATAAACCCAAATCTTTGAAGTGCGGGAAAGAGAAAATTCTCTACAAATGACAAAAAGAGAATTAGTGTTGGAAGTATCCAACACAGCGATTTCAGAAATGGAAGAAGTATCCTTGTCGTCAAAAATTTCCTGGGAGATTTTGTATGAAGTGCACCTCATGTACTGTCATGCTTTAACCCCAGCCAGCAACTCAGCACCACGCAGCCGCTTGCTCCCTTCCTCCCCACCCAGTGGGATCAGGGAGAGAATCTGGGAAAAAAAGGGAAAGCTCGTGGGCTGAGGGAAGAACACTTTAATACAACAGACGGGAACCCGAGACTGACACCGACACAC
>JAVKLA010000062.1:10632318-10670649 GCA_034782735.1 Sagittarius serpentarius | reverse complement strand
TGGGCCGGGGCAACCCCCGGCATCAATAGAGGCTGGGGGATGGGGGGATTGAGAGCAGCCCTGTGGGGAAGGACTCGGGGGTGCTGGTGGACAAAAAGTTGGACATGATTCGGCAATGTGCGCCCACAGCCCAGAAAGCCAGCCGTATCCTGGGCTGCATCACAAGCAGCATGGCCAGCAGATTGAGGGAGGGGATTCTGCCCCTCTCCTCCGCTCTGGTGAGACCCCCCCTTGCAGTGCTGTGTCCAGCTCTGGGGCCCCCAGCATAAGACGGACATGGAGCTGTTAGAGGGGGTCCAGAGGAGGGCCACAAAGATGACCAGAGAGCTGGAACAGCTCTCCTGTGAGGAAAGGCTGAAAGAGTTGGGGTTGTTCAGCCTGGAGAAGAGGAGCTCTGGGGAGACCTCACTGCAGCCTTCCAGTACTTAAAGGGGGCCTATAAGAAAGATGGGGACAGACATCTTAGCAGGACCTGTAGTAACAGGACAAGGGGTAATGGTTTTAATCTTAAAAGAGGGTACATTCAGACTAGATATAAGGAAACAAGTTTTTACAATGATGGTGGTGAAACACTGGCCCAGGTTGCCCAGAGAGGTGGTAGATGCCCCATCCCTGGGAACACTCAAGGCCAGGCTGGACGGGGCTCTGAGCAACCTGGTCTAGCTGAAGGTGTCCCTGCTCACCGCAGGGGCTGGTGGAGTAGATGACTGTTAAAGGTGCCTTCCAACCCAAGCCATTCTGTGATGCTGTGATTCTATGAATTGGAACACCTAGATGGAGTACAGGGTAAGAGTGAAAGTCTGGGAAAACAGATGTAGCTCTTCAACTGAAAAGACACCACCATAATGTTTCTGGTAGTCTGACTTACAATTCTTGGTGCCTTACGTAATGCTGACTAACTACTCCCCACCACCACCACCACCATTTAATCTGAACACTGAAGACTTAAATGTGCTAAAGGATCGAGAGAAATATTTACCTTCAGTTTTCAAATTTCAGTGTCTCCAAAACAATAAATATAAACATCTCGTTCAGTGGATGAAAACAAAGGCAATCTTTGTCCAAGCCATGGAGAGTATTAATAATGGCATTTTCCTGCTTCTGTCATGCAGAAAAACACTGCTTATTATAATATACTGCTGTTTCTTGTTAGCAATACTTCTGAACAGCTTAACACTTGCGTTAAATGACAGTATTTTAGATCAGCCCACTCCACATAGTTACACCCCAGTGTAATTTTATTCCATGTTAACAAATGTGCGTTACTAAACATATTTTTGCCCAAAGTTTCTGAATGGTAATACATAAGATGTTTTTAGTTTTAATGAGATGGGTTGTTTCAGGATTTCACACTACATTAACAATTTATAGAACCACTTCCTTACTACTCTTCACGTAGCCATTGATGATAAGTTTTCTTTCAACGTTTCTAAAATGGATTAAGTTTCCCAATAACTACACTGAAGCATGTGTTAACACAATCAAGTTTCTTGTTGTTATATGCTTAAAGGGCATTATTGTGTGCTGGTGCGTAGTAGAAAATAAGGCTAAATTAAAGCAGACTGCCAAAATTGTGAAGAGTCAGGGAATGGAAGTTTAGCCTTCTTTTTCCTCCATCATATCCTGAGGAAAATTATTTCAACACATAACAGGAAAAATCCCGAATGCGATTATAGTTCCCCTAACTTGTGGCCCTTTCTGCAAGATCCCACAATAAGCAAGCAGGAACTAAAAATACAGATTAGACTTTTTCCAGACAGACGTGAGCCTTGGGCTTCTGGCCAGTCACAAAATACAGGGACAATTTTCATTCTTTTTTGGCAAAGAAGATACTTTCTTGAGCTCATGGAAAAATATTCGACTGAGATCACAAAAGGCTCTTTGTTTGTCACCAGTTCTGCTGTGCAGGATAATAGCATGATAGTAAAATTGGCCCAATTAGAGTAAAGAAGCTGCAGAGCAGAATGTATAGCTTTTGTCAGTTTAAGTGACTACCCCAAGTGACAAAATGTCATCTTAGAAATTTCACCTTGTCATCTCCTACATTGTGATTGATGATTATTAGGACCCCACAGGTTATTTAATCTGTCATGTTCTTAAAGTTAAATATTTTAGACCTTCCTTTTTCTCAGCAATGCTGTCATCATTAACAAAACACAGAACAGCCTTCACCTTTAGAAATGACAAAATGGGGATGTGTCTTAAAACCAATTAATAGCATCAGTGAAGGCAGAGACATAGCATCCAGATCTTTTGAATCACATCCCCGAGAATAATGCAATGAGTTCTTTGGGGCAATTACTCCTTTGCCAGAAGTTGAGAAGAAAGTATCCCATCGACATGGTGGTACTGCTCGGAGTTTGTTGTTAAGTCTTGTTTCATACTGTTCCAGAGGAATCCAGCTGCCTCAGTCAGTAAGCACTGTGTTTTCTTGGTTTTATTTTAAATGCTTTAACCTTTGGATCAAGGACTTGTACAAATGAACGATGCTGTTACGTGCTGTAATTGGGTACTCACTGCATTTCAAATAGAATCACTGATACACAGCAAAGTTTGAAGCAGGCACACTAACGTACCTGTAATGTTGTGTGTGTGTGGGATGGAGGATGCTGGAGGAGGGGTGGAGGAGGAGGAGGTGGTGTTTGGATTTAGCAAACTTTACAGGCAACTACCATGAACATCAATCATACACCCTGAAGGAGTGGTTGCACGTTACGGAATCTCTTCACAAATCCAGCACTTGGCAAGAGTGAGCCTCAGGATTGCCAGGCCCATGCGCTGATCAAAAGGCTCGCTGGGCACCCCACCCTGCACTGTGCTCCCCAGACACCGGCAGCTCAGCACCGTCACCCTTCCTGCCCCACGGCTGCACGTGCCAGAACCACACGCACCTACCACGTCCCTAGGGGCACCTATAACGAATCCATCTATATTTCCATACAGGCCACGGAGGTTATTTCACTGGGAGTCAAAATCTGGCTCCGGGTTGCATGACTCCAACAGGTCTTCTGCATTTCAACCTGGATCATAACTGGAAACTCCCCAAAGCCCCAGGTTTCCTCTCTTGCACACGTAAACTTTTGTGTCTGGTTGCTACCCAGTCCCTCCTTCAGCCCCCGCCCCTGCTCCCCGTGCTCTCCTGTTGAGTCACCCTCTGCAATTAAAGCCTCATGTATCCCAGTTGTGCTTAGCAGCCCTACCATTAGCAGTTTATATATGGGCAGTAAACATTCGAGTTAGTATTTAGGAAGAAAACTCTTCAAATTGTTTAGCAAAAGATTAGACTTCTGAAATTGTCCCAGATGGCTTAATATCAAAAGTTGCTGCATTTGTAACTGGGATGAAGGCTGAGGTCACCATGACCACCAGATGTGGACATGGTAGAGCTATAACTGAGGTACTGCTCGTCTGACTGCAGTCGACTGCACAGCTGTACGCATGCAGGCTGCAGGCATGGAAACTCCCTGTGAGAGTTTCCTCAGAGAAAAAAAAATGGTTATGCTGCATAGATGTACTAACCCTGTTTTCCCCTAAAAATATCTGCCCACCAGATTTAAGATAGCAACAGCTGGTCAAATTAATCAAGCTTCTTGTTTGTGTGATCGGTTCTCATAGGGTTCCTGTTGATAAAACTGCCTGAACAGGCTGGCTGAAGTCTAACCTCCTTCTGGTGAACCTCTTGTTGGACTTGCTCAGGCCAATTATAGCCTGAGCTCGTTTTGCTGCGTGCCTTCCCGCTGCAGCCCCACCACCTCCTGCAACCCTCGCCTCTCCAGCCCTGAGTCAACACAACCCCTGTGCTCGTCCCTCTCCTTGCTCCGTGTTCATTACCAAACCTCGCTGTGTTGACCCAGGCTGAGGAGCAGCGTGTCTTTCCTGACCCAAGACACGTACCGCACCCGGCCCAGCACCACCTGCACCTTCTTACGGCCATCCAGTAGCCAGGCTTGCGTGCCCTGACCGGTCAGACACCAAGAGGGAAGCACACATACGGCCTCGGAGGGCGAACAGCGTCCACCGCCTCTTCACCCTGCACCAGCAGCGCTGCTCCACGGGCTGTGGGAAGCCATGCCGTGCCGGTCTTCAGCTGCCCTCTGCCCTGGTCTCAGAAGGCTCGCACGGTACTTTTGCGCAGCAGCCCTGATTCAGAGGGAGAGAGGAGCACAGCCTTCCTCCCAGCCTGGCAAGCAGGAAGTTGCAAGGCCCTTCGATTTAATTTTTCCTCCTTCCCAGGCAAAGGCTTTAAGGATTAAGCTACTGAGTAACAGGAGGAATAGCCACGGGTCTCCCTGTGTGTGGTGATGGGGAAGCGGGTGCCTGATCCCCGATATTAAAAAAAAAGAAGCAAAAAAAAAAAAAAAGCTACATTTCCAAAGAAAAATGTAAAGATAAGCAAAAATGCAGGACGTCAGTCCAACTGAATGCAGCCCAAGATTGTTGTCAAATTTCCTGATGGTTTTGCCATGTCTAAATATCATGACAGTGACTTAAAAAATAAACTGCAAAAGTTTATTTTTCTACATTTTTGATATTAGAAAAATGTAGTACCTCTGAGAAACTGTACAGCAGCAGAAAAGTTACACAGCCTTCACAAAAACAGTAACGTTTTAAATTCTACTAAATCTGCCTATCTCTGTATGTATGACAGTGAGCAACCCAAAAAACTGAGAAAGCAACATCAAAGAAACAAGTCATGTTTTACAGCAGCTCCGCACTCAAGAGAGCAGGTTTTGGATCAGGGCATTTATTTTTTAGGTACATGATGAATGCTATAATTCAGAAATCCTTATTTACAGGTCCTGGCATTCTAGAACTTCTTTGGAAGGACAGAATAAGCATAAAAGGAGAAAGCTGCAAATTATTAATCCATATTAACCAGTTAATTATATGAAACTCTTGCATATAAACCATAGAATTTCACACAGGGATTCCTGAATTCAATCTGCCAATTTATAACGGACCTTGTACATTGCAAATACCCGTTTAATCTGAACTGAAAGAGATATGGAAGCAAATTTACAATGCAGAAATCTATTAACTGTCCTTTATGAAAAATTAATTTCATTTCCACTTCACGCTTTTCTGTGTGGTTCTATAACGTGATAACAGTGCTCTAATAAAGGCAGAGTTCAACCGCAGGAGGCAGAGGCAGCCATCATATGATTCCGGCAATTAAATAAAGCACTTGAAATATCAAAACATGCCATCTACTTGATAAGTTGTTACTGTTCTTGGAAATGTAAAAGTATGTTTAAGGAGGAAGAAGCAAAACAAGAAAACACAAGTGTTTTTTTCTTTGCAGAGTGTAAGATATCCTTTCTGTTCACAACCATTTTTCTGACCTTAAATACTTCTCTGCTGTAGCAGTGAGGTATTTAACTTGCTTTCAAAGACACCAAATACATTTCTGAACTGAGCTTAATTCGTAACTGAATCCTCAGAAACTGTTTCCAGTCTCATTACAAGTTTCTCTCTATTTCAACACATGTTTTGAAGCTTAGCACTTCTGGAAAACAACCAAAGCTACAGCTCTAGTAAAAACTTCTCTGCAGAGAAGTGTCTAGAGGCCGTACATGTTACAGTTTCCCACCATTTATCACAGCTCCTCTGCCTTAGGTTACTGCTTTCAGAGCAGAGCTGGCAGAACAGCTCAGGTAAGCATTTCTTGACCGTTTTGATACAAAATCAACCAGGCTGGCTTTAAACGCTTCAAAAACCACTGGTATTTAGTAAATGAAGCTGAGGTAGGTGATGATACAGCACTGCAAGGGTTGAGGACCTCTCTCATCATACATTCTGGCAGCTCTGGAGGGAGAGACAGTGTCAGGCAAAGGACGGCTAATGGGCACCCGAACATGTGAAAAATCACATCATAGCCTGTGGCCAGCATCTGACTGCAGCCTGCTACTAAGAACAGGCAAACAAACGTGCCAACAGAGTGAGCTGGCAAATCATCCATCCAAAGAAAAGCATGTTGACTGAGCATAGCAACACAAAAGCTCATACTTGGTCATATTGTATGATCTTTGGAAACGCCAAAGCACAACCTCCAGCTTTTAAGTTATTCCCTAGAAACTAGATTTACGATAATCAGGAAGATGAAACCCTCCCTTCTTGCCTAATTTCCAGTTAGAGGAGGCACACTTTGTTCGTTCCAGGCAGTGTTTCTCAATGACAGCCAGGACCTCAGAACACCAGTGGGGCAAAAATAACCAAATCCACTAGCTGCCACAGCTGGAAACAGCCGCGAAAGAGAAAGGAGTTTTAAAGTGCTTTTTCTAAAACATTACCTCTCTGGCTTCAAAAAAAGCTTTTGAATCAGTTGGTTTGTTTGCTGCAAGTACTGATGTGCAGAATTTACTTCTCGCTGTAACCTTGAGGACAAAAATTCAAGTTTTTGCCCTAGAAAAATAACACCAGTTACGTTTTATCCATCTATTTGGAATATTTACTTTGCCGTGTACAAAACTGATTAGTGCCTACAAAAATTTTCCATTTAGAGTTCAGCCAAGTGTAGTATTGGTATTGTTTATTCCAAGGACTATTGTACTTCTCCTTTTTCTTTTTTCTTCACAATCTTTTGCAATATTTTTCTCTTAAACTTAAGCCACTTCTGGTTGTTTCTTTCTTCAACCCTTGTTTGACCTTTTTGGCCTACCTCTAGCAATAGCAAAGTAGAACATTCTGTCAAATGGAAGCTTTACAAAATTACTAAAGTGTTTTCAGCAAAAAAAAAAACCATTAACCAATTTTCTGAAAGACCTAGCGTTTAATCTTACGTAGATTTACCTCAGGTTTAGCATGTTAAGCTGGGTCTAGATAAACCTCATTATATTAAGTAGGTAGCATAACAAAGATATAAAAGATGAATAAGCCTCATAGTAATCAAAGTCAGGCATTTCAGCTTGTGAGAGATCACCTGTTTTCTTCCCCCTACTTACAGCTTTCTATAACTTCTCCTCTCCCATGTGTCTAGAAATATGATCTGAAATGTTTTATCAGAAGCTCCTACTAGGTTGTAAAGCTTTTAAATTGGTCAGTTTCTTACTTCGGTATTTTAGGAAAGCTGGCTAGAATAATAGCCCATCCTCCCACCCAGTGCAGAGTCAGTGGTATCTGTGTCAGTCCTGAAGCAAGCCATCGTAAAGAGCCGATGGTCTCCCTGGGTTTACTCGACTGAACATCAACCTTTACTCTTAAGTAATGTCCTTTAGTGTCTCGCTTACAGCTCCCTTGCTGCACTGTGTTACTTCCCTAAGGAATGGAGAACAGACTATTCCCTTCTTTCTTCAGAAGCCTTCTATACATTTGAAGTCCACCAATTTGTGTCTTTTCAGCCTTTTCCAGATGAAGCAACCCCGCTTACTTCAGTCCTTCTTCACAGGCCATGTTTCCAGCAAGCTCCACTTGCTGCTGTGCTCTGGACTCTCCAACTTATTCAGGGATATCCAAAAGGTGTTGTCTGTAAGTTAGCAGTACATTCTTGAAGTGGCTGCTATTCGAAATAGGATGAAAGTGTTTACTTACTTCTCTGGACTTGATCAGTAGATGCTGAAACGCTGTAACAGAACCCCTCAAAGATTTTACTTTTCTCTGATACAATATAGATATGAGTTAGCTCTTGTTGCTTATATATTTTCTGGGTCAGAGTATGTTCTGTGAAGTCTACCACCTGTTAAAGAACACAGCAGTAGGTGTGCTGTGTATGACTATTATTTAAAGTGCTGTTATCCAAAATATTGAAACATTATTTTCTTACAACTAGCAGTGGTCCAGAGCAAAACAAGTTGGGATATTTGCAAACGAGAAAATACTAAAACCAAAACAGTCAACAAGTGAGTTCAGCCATATAGTGGCTTCAATCAACAAAATAATGTTGTATATTGAGAGGTTCTCTTTTTTGAGTGTGTTATGATGAAATTAGACATCGCCATTTCAGACTTGTTTTTCAGCTAGGGAGTCACTGTGAGCCTCAGCAGCCATACCGCAGCTTCTCCAAACATTGAAGAGATACGTACTACTGACGTTTTCTGTTAAGAACCCATCATACATACTGAACAGAAATGTTCACAAGACGTTTTCCTGATGCTTTCTGAAAAATGGTTAATTGTATGTGACTTTAAAACATAAGCATTTTTCAGACAGCACAGCATTTCCCTAAAGAAGGAAATTCCAGCTCTCTCTCTGAAGGAAGATGTTTGCCTACATGGGAGTTGTTCCAGAACAGCTACTTCTGATTAAATGCAGGAATGGGCCTTCTAAATCTGAGCTAATGCTGTCTGCTTCCAAATAAGCTAACCCATTTTGAAAAGAGATTAAGTTCATTTGGTACAAACAGTCTCGTTTTCAGTAAGGATGTCCAACACCATGTAGAAATTAAATGCATAATGTAGATAAAGAGGAAAAATTTTTTTTGCTTTAATTTAATCCTTGCTTTAATAGAAATTAGTTCTGCTGATGAACAAGTCACCAGCCCAGCCACATTTCTCGTGCAATATAAATGCCAGCAATGGAAAAGTGTCAAAAGCTGTTGGACAAATGAGTTGTACAAAGCTAGAAAATGTACATTAACCGAGAACTAATTATTCATCCAGCTTTTTAATATATTTGATTAATACAGGACTTTCTCAAAATATTAGTATATATTATTCCACTACCTTCAATAAATGCACATTATATAAGTTATATAGCAATTATGTCTCTAAATATCTGTTCATTTAAATAAAAATGCTGTTCACTTTTGGGCTCCAGTCATTATAGCCATTCTAAGTCATCAAGTTTTATATTTTAGGGCAAAAAAATCAAAACAATAAAGAGCTCTCTGGGTCATATTGGAATAAGATCAGTAAGCGTTGGCGTTTCTGCAGCAGGGAACTGCAGTGAAACCTGTGTTTTTAGACACAGGCTTTACGTCAGGTTTCTCTCTTGCTTAGATGAAGAGTCACTTGCTATCAAATGATGGCATCAGAGCCTAGCACCTTTTGGAGCACTAGCCTATTCAACGTATATTAGAACTGTCTGTAACAACATGGCTTCTGTTACCAACGGACTTGCATAGGATAAGGTTTGCTTTTCAGATAAAATCTCTCTAGCCAATCCTGTGTCACAGGCCAAAAGCACAAAAGAAGCTCCTTCTGAGCAGTTTAAATCACACCTAAGTATCGTTACGTATTTGAACGGTCTCCTTTTCTCTGCGAAGCCACTTAAGGTCAAGGAGGGGATGCAGCGTTTCAGACTGACTATTTTGTATTTGCTCGTCTGCCACCGGGCACCTGAAGCCGATCCAAGGCAGGGGTGGGAGCGGTGTGGCAAGGGCAGACTTGGCAGACAGGCCGGTGACCTCTCGAGCTGTATGAAGTTCTTCACTGCCAGTCGCAAGGGCTGGACACCACGCTTTTCCCTCAGAGGGTGTGGGAAAGTGCTGCCCAGCCCAGACACGGAGCAGGTCTGCAATTTCCTCTTTCCTATGGCTTCTCCTCAAGAATCTGGATCTCCTCTATTTTTTCTCCATAGACCCATGTTTGCCAGGAAAGGCTGAGAAACAAGTAAACACACCAAATGATAAGACCCAGTGAAGCACAGACTACCTTAGCACAGAACAGCTTCACTGTGAAGACCTGCCTGTGAGGGTCTCACGTAAGGGCATCCCCAGTGGTCACATACTGGCCCTTGTGCCTGGTGGGGACGTTATGGGAGGAATACTTCTTCCCACCACCACGTTATACCCAGCTTTCTCTGAATTTGTTTGCAGCTTGCTCTGTTTCTTTTTCTTCTCACCTAGCAAGGAGCTTCTATCTGTAGCAGTGACAGGGAGAACAATACTTTATGTAAATAACTTCTAAGTGGAGGTAGTCATTAATACAGACAGTTCTGAAGACAAGTGAAACAGCATTTGGCAGCAAGCACTGTTAATGAGACTGTCCCTTAAGACTGTAGTCTGATTCAGAACACACTTTTCTGACTTCCTTATTTTTCACTTTTTTCCCCAGGAATACAATCCCTCCCCAACTATAGGGCTTTCTGCTACTGCAGCAGAGATTATTTGGGAAGCTGTTGTTAGCTCCAGTGAGATAGGGAGCAAGCAAGTGCAGGGCTGAATGACAACAGAGGAAGGAGGGAGGTGTTCACTATCCACCACTAATCTGTAGTCTGTAGGTTGCCAGCCTATGCAAAGTCTATAAAGTCTTAAAGCTATATCCACAGCCACACGTGTATACCTCCCAGCGTTCAGAATTCAGATCGTGTAAGGTAAGTGCCAGCTTGCTCTTTGTGAGTGGCCTGCTCCTCTCCTCCTGCCCCGGCACACGCTCACCCAGACACGCAAGCGCAGAGCGTATTTCATCTGGACATGCACAGCCCCATAAAACGTTCTTGCGCAGAAGCCAGCTTGCAGTGGCTGGACACAACAGACTGGTCTCCACTGAAGGCAAGAACAAGCAGAGCTACGTGTCTCATGTAAAGGGGTTTAGGGGAGGATGAAAGAACAAGCTTTCCATTGTTGACAGAGACGCTGCAGAATGCTTGCAGGATGTGGATTATTTTGCTTTTGATTTTCTTCCGACAGCACATTAGGAAAGCTAAGATTAGCAGGGAAGCAAATGAACATCTGTTTTCTCAGGCACGTGTTACCACACCCAAACCCAGAGCCACCAGCTGACCCTTAAAAGGTGCAGGTCAGTCCTCAAAGTGGGACAACTGGCAGGTACATGCCCCCTTGTCCATGCTTAAACCACAGAACCAAATCAAAATCATAGGGTAAGAATGCAGGTTGGAAGGGATGCCTGAAGATTGTCCAGTCCAAACCGCCGCCAACATTTAGCAGCTCTGTCACCAAAGTGACAGACAGTATTCTAAACCTTTCAGAGAAGGTTAGAGCGCTTTTTGTTGTGGGAAGTGGGATTTTTAAGTGTAGCACCTGAGTTATATAGACAAGATAACTACAAGGAGAAGGCACACCCAAATGATGTGAAGATGAACAAATGAAAAACACAGTGGAGAAAGGAAACTGGAAATGGCATGAAATGTAGGAAAAAATAGAGAACACCACTCACACTTTCTGAAGGGTACCATACCCACACCATGTCTTTTTTTTAGGACCTGCTTCTCTCTGCCTCATACTCTGTGGCCCAGTGCCCTTCATTAACTGTGGGGTAATGAAATACACTCTGTAGTTACATTTGCCTAGTTTAATAGGAAATTTGTTGGAATACGATGCACTAAATAAATACCTTTGCTTCACTGTCTAGAAGAAAGGCTGGAAAGCTCAGAGCCAGTGCACAATATGTTTTACCCTGACGCCAGTTTTCTGTGGGGTTTGGGTTTTTGTTTTTGCATAGGCACCGAGACATAAGATAATTTTCTGTAATTTCTTAGGGAGACTGAGAAAAGAAAGGGCTCTCAATCTTTTAAGAGAATGAATTAATGTGGCATTATGGCCAAGCATTATGCTGTGTGTATGACCAGTGAGTGGACATACAGTGAATCAGAAACCTGAGCCCGGATAGCCTGTATTTTTTTCCAGATATTACCTTAATTTTCCCAAGGAGAAAACATTCCTTTCTGACCCATCACAGTGTAGAAAGCATAGTATCGTTGCAACAAAAATATATGTTCTGCCTCACTCCAAAACTACTCATACACTATGCTTTCAATGTTTTAGTTTAATCTGTGGAACTTGGTTCCATTCCTTATTAGTTACTGGAAAGTGGAAAAAAAAACCCAACACAAAAACACATGAAAATTGAAAACAAATACTGTGCTAGGTGATGTGGAAGGAAAAGTAGGAGCAAAGTGAAATTGGTTACTGGTTTCCAAGTAGCACGAAAGATTAAAATTGCCTGGGCTGAGTGATCCGTAATGAAGACAAAATGAGAAAATTTATAGCTTATGTGATGTGGAATTTTCCTAGAATAATCACTGGAAAATTGTCTTTTATATACCAGCAATTCTATATATTCCATATAAAAGTGAATGTCCTGCCTCCTCAGTGGAAGCTACCGGAGTTTCCAATATTCAAAGAGAGTCTCTCTATATAAAGCCACTTTAGGACAGCCGCCATGGAAGAGCTCATACCAAAGTTTATATTCTGATTAATTTTTCTATGTTATACAACATTCAGAGTAGCATTTCTACGACTGTGCTTATTTACAACATCTTGTTTTGCAGAAGGGAGCAAACGGCTGCAATATGACACGAGCCTTGAACTAAAAGGAACAACTCATACAGCCAGTGAGTTTCCCAGCCACACAACATCAGGCTCAACAAAAGACCGACTAAGCCCTTTTGGATATTAAAACAACAACTAATTTGGAAGGAAATGCCAGAGTATTGACATGTTAGACACTAATATTCAAATCAGGTTTTTCATAAGTCTCCATTTAGTTTGGTATTCCATCATGACTGCACAACAAGCCCAGAATAAAAAAAGCCTCAGATAAAAAGGGCTACTGTTCAAGCATCTAATCATGAGCTTTCTCCAAACCTAATCTGGGAGCCAGGGTGATGGTATCAGCACCAGCTGTGGGTTTCTGAGAGGGCAAAGTGGCAGATGGAGTTAAAACATGATGCTAGGAAGAAGGCAAGAAGCCAAAGCTTTTTCAGCAAGCAGCTTGCTGAGGTGGCATACCTGAGTATTTCTGAGCAAGAAAAATACTTGCTTGCTGTTTTTTTGTTTCTCTGGTTAGGCAGCAAGACACTGTGTTTATATTGTGAATAAATATTTTACTAAAAACATAGCTGTTTCATGTAATGAACTTTTCATCCTAATTGAAAAAAAGTAGCAAAGCCCTATTTTGGGCTTTAATAATGTAAATATATTTAAAAAACATTAACTTGTTATTAGTATCAATGTTTCGGCAAAATTTTCAGGTGCAATGTTATTTCGCAAAATATTTAATTAACCTATTTTGTACTGAAGTGAACTAGAAGCACATTTATAGATACAGTTTATCCACAGATACGGACATAGGATATTACAATATCTGGGTTAAAAGGTGGTTAAACTTGCCACATCCTAACTGCCAAACTTGATTGCCAGACCCACCCTGTAGAGACTTAAAACCTCACTGGGTTACTGAGCATCAAAAACACCCGCTGAAGACCATAGGTAGCATTCTTCTCCATGACTTCGGAAAAGCAGACCCTGACCCAAGGCAGAGGTTAGACATTTTGAGCTGTGTGCCTTAATCCCTTCTATTCACATTTCAATGTATTTGTAAGCATGTAAGTCATCTGTCACTTAAAGTTTGAAACTTTTCAGGCAAGAAGTATATTTCGACCGAAATAAAAAAAAAATATGTACAGATTACCTATTGCTAGGAGCCACAACAAGCACTGAAGTGGGGCAAATTCTGAAAGGGCAGTACATTTATAGGTGAGATATGTGGTAGATCAGGGCACCTACAAATTGGCAATCTACTTAGTGAGTTAACACCCAAGTATCAAGAGAAAATCAAGGCCTTTCTGTAATCCTGCCCTATCTTCTGCCTTCACTGAGCTGACAGGATCAAAAGTACATTTCAGGGCAGCTTAACGGTTAGCAGACTTCAAACAGAAAAAGAGAAATATCCATTCAGCTGCTGTTCAGGCTCTCAGGGATCTCCGTGAAAGCTAGGAGAAAATGAAACCTTTCCATGGCAGTCAGGTCACAGGAGCGGGTAGAAGACAGCCGGCGCAGGGCTCAGCCGGTGGGGACACCACCCAGCGTCACGGTGTGCCCCAGGCTCCCGGCATCGCTCCTTCCACAAGCAATACCGAAAGAGTCTCCGAGAGTTTCTGGCAGGCCTTCAGTGCCCATCCCCTGCCCCATCCTCGGCGGTGATGTGCCCAGCCCTCACCCCTCACATCTCCCACTGCCCGGAACCACACGGTCCTGCACCTCTCTCCTCTTCCCCTTGCCCTCCTCTCCTTTGCTCGTCCCCACCAAGCTGCTCAACCTTCCATGCCTCCATTATGTCCTTCCACGTAACGCTGTCTAGCCCCCAGAAAGCTTCTCCGCTCCGCAGCGGAGGAGCAGCTGGGTCAGTAAGCCGAAGGGTGCCAGAAGGACCCAGCAAGCCCCAGGGGCAGGAGCACACGGGCCCTTCGCAGGCAGGGCTGGGTGCGAGGAGCTGGGAAGGAGGAGGGCTGGCTGAAAAAAAAAAATAGAGAAAAAGAGCCATGACAGGCTCGGTGGGAGAGGGATACCCAGGTCCATTAACTGAGACCGTGACACACAGCCTTCTGCTCAAAACCAAACCCAAACTTTTTTTGCAATGGCATTGAAATTGGGTTAAGATATGGTGTTAATGCAAACGATGACGATTATTTGTAGGAGACCATTCATATATGGAGTTACCCAGTTATTTATAAACTCTGTATATAAATGTTAAATCTCTGTCCTCCCAGTGTAGAAATACTACAAAATAAATTTTAAAAACATGATGAAGGCAAATAAAAAACCCACAATTTTATTTATTCTTCAAAAATCTTAAATACTGATTTCATATTTATTATTCTGACTGACAACCTTTTCTCCTTTCTGAGACTGATAGTATTACTGCCATCTCTATTTCCTCCCTACCGTCCCTCCCTAGGAAACTTACTCTTTTTCTCTTGGCAAACTTTAGTTCTCAGACCTGAGGGACCAAATGCTTCTAATTATGACAGAAGATTCTCTGTCTATTTTCATCCTCTTATTTTTTGGTTCCTTCTTGAAAAAAACGTATCAGATCTGCTTCCTTCCACATGGAACATTTCTGGAATACTGTGAGGAACAGCCAACAGTAGCCACTTCAGATATATTTAGCTTGTTAACTCTTTTTTCTCTTGGTCAACTCAAGGATTTGGTATGTCAACACAATAAAAGTATTTTTATTTACAAAACTGTGTTTCTGCCAGTTTTCACAATTGGATCCTCTTTAAATGAACAAAATTTTCCTAAGAATCCATAATGTGTTAAACTGACAACTACAGATAGACTGTATAAATATCTTACTCAGTAGGAAGGGAAGCCCGCAAATGGCTAAGGAATGACTACTACACCGTTCCCACCCTCCCGTTCCCATCCCCCTCAGAAAAACCTTTAAGAACTTCTCCTGAATGAATGAAGCTCTATAAACTTAAGACTAGAGTGCAGGCAGACTAAAAATATCTAGATCTCAAATACAAGTAACTTTTTTTTTCAAGTATTACTTGCTGACAAGCTAGATCAGATCATTTTCATCAGGAGTATAAGGATTGTGTTGAAGCTCTTAATTTTCATAGGGCCTTATCTGCTTAAAAAAAAATCTCCACATCCTACTAACCAAAATTATACCCTCTTTCACGAAATGAAACTTAGCATTGAAATGTACAGAAGTATCATTTGATATGAGCCCAGCCTATAAAGTTAGCAGCGTTTCACTCATTGCTTGAATAATTCTGCACTTGAAATGTGACACATACTTCCCGTTAAAGTGTAGTGGCTATTATTTTAAGGATGCCAGCTGGAAATAATTCCCCTGTGATCTTAGGAAAGCTCAGAACTCCCATCAGGTATTCACATACACATTGAGTTAAATCGAAGAAACAGACACCTACAGAAGTTTTATAAGATTAAATTTCACATCAGTGGTACTGAAAACGACAGAGAAAGAGAGAGCGAACAGGCTGGCCCAAATCCATTTCATTAATGCCTGGGGAAGGGAGTATTAAATGCAATTATTCACCTTAGTCTACAGGATATGTTTCACTGAACAAAATTGTCTCTCTCATGCCTTTATTTAGTTCAATCAGAATTAACTTTTCCTCCTCTTCTTGTCTGTCTGTCTCTCTCTCCTTTGTGTGGAAGCAAGAGATTAATAAATTTGTAGAAAAACATGAGCTTTTTTGGAGAATCTTCTGCTTTGCCTCAATTAATCCAGCCACACTTAATACAGGGTTTGTGCTTTCTAGAGGGTAGGTGGTCATAAAAATTAGCCATCCTAGGTTCTGACTTCAAAGACCTATGTTTGTGTCGGAGGCATAAGGGTTGCTGTCCACTGCAGCGACTGGCTTCTGAAACCTGCGACTTTGCCATTTTGAGCCGTGCTGTAGCGTGCACGTAGCCTCAACCCGCCTCGGTCGAAACTCTGAAGCTGCCCATGAAACAGCCCCCAGCTTTTTTAAGGAGTCGTTTTCACTGAGAGCGCGCATTACTCCACCAGATTGTAACTATGTCTACGCTGCCAGTGACATTGTCCCCTGGGAGCATTCCCTGAAGCCCAGGCCAAGCTGCGCAGCGTGGGTCACGTTCTCACTGCAGATGACGATGCCCTTTGAAGCACACAAGCTGTGTGCACGCTGAGTAACACTTGGCCTAAAGCCCTCCTCTGAATCTCATGTGGTAACCATCTGAACCATGAAAGATGTACCATTTTGCTGTGATTTTTTCTGTTGAAAGCACCTAAAATGACACAGAGAACGCCGCAGAGCCCAACAGGGTGGTAGGATGTTGATGGTAGACATTGCATACATTGAGGGATGGAGTAAAGGTGAGGAGGCTTCGCTGAGGACTCCGAACCTGCTGAAGCAGCGTTAAAGGCAGCGCAGAGCAGGGAGACGCAGATCTCGTCCAGAGCGACTCTGAGAAATCGTTACTGGAGCAAAGCGCTTCCTGAGCTACATCACAGAGGGAGAACTGACTAGCTTGATCCAAACGAGAATTTAGGAGAGAACTAACGTATTTGTTATGCGCTAAGGAAGACGGGAGCTGAGGAGAAACCAGAGAGAGTGAAGTTACTCTCAGCTTGTCTTCCCTCATGGCTGTCTGCTTGTTCTCAGCTGGAGGTAACGTGTCCAAATTCCAAAGAGGCTTTGTGAACCTGTCTCTCACCTTGCCAAAAAACACTAGCATTGTGTAACACAGTCTGCATCATCTGTCACATATTCCTGTTTATGTTTCCACTTTTAACGTTATATTTATATAGAAAAAACAAACTTTGAAGAAAGGCTTCTGTTGTCTACTGTTTTGCTTTGCTTGAGGGAACTTTTTATAATGTGTAGTCTTCTGAGATTTCCCAAAGAGAATTTGAAAAACAGTTTTCCCTTTAAATAGAAAAATTGTTTTTAATTAATAACTTTTGAGGAGGCTTGGATAATGAAAAAGGTGTTTTTTTCAGCACAGTTTAGTCTTATTTAGCTATGGGTTTTAGTCCCTAGTAAGGGACGAAAAACTATCCCAGAGGATTTGGGCAAAAAGGAGATGAAAAAAAGCCACCATCACCCATGCCACAGCCTGGCTCGGTACCTTCAGAAGGCTGCTGTGGGTGAGCCAAAGGCTCCCAGGCCCGCTGGCTTTCAGCACAGCACGGGCATTGTTTATGGCTTGGGTCCCTAAATCATATTCCTGGGCTAGATTTCTTATCTCAGTTCTTGCATCAAGCAGGGGTGATGCTACGCTCAGGCCCCTGAATTCCTCTAAATAGCCTTTGATCTCAGCTTAGTCCTTCTTGTAAATGCTCAGATTGTCAGTATTTGAGGCTGGGCAGAACCCTTCTTATTTGCGCGAGCCCTTGGACTATGTGGGAAAAGGCACACAAGGCCGGCTCCGGCTCACTCTCCAGAGCTCTGGGCTGGGTAAATCACGTCCCTCCGGCCCACGGCCCACCGCTGCCGAGGTCTCGGCCCGCTCCACAGGAACGAACTGCCATTTGTGCCCAGGGGATCAGCCTCGCCTCTCTTTGAGCCACGTCTTCTGTCATTGTTTTCCCCAGCGTAGACTGTGGTTTAGATGCCTTTTTAATCAGATGGCATTTCTCCTAGTGCAGCCGATCCTTCTCAAACAGCAGCTTTAAGTCTTTCTAGGTTTCACAGCTGCATGGCTCTGCAGTTATTTTAAAAAGTGAACGAAGAAAAAGATATAAAGAATGTGGTCTGTGGAAAAAATGCAATATTTTTTCTCTGTCTTTCTTCTTCTGCATGATTTTCTAGTAAATGAGACAATCTGCATTTTCAAAGACCTGTATCCTGAAATAATCTAAAAACCTTTAGAAAACAAATTTCTTCTCACCAGCCCAAATAATTACAACCAGAAGTTAGGGCAAGACGTGAGGTAGAGGATCTCTTTCAAAGTTCCTTTTTCTTACATCCGCATCTATTTAACATACAGTCTCTCGGTCTGCTTTAGCAAGTATTTGTAAGCTAATTCCAAATCCTGATGTGAAAAATTCTACTGCAACACAAAATGTCGTTAGCTTTGAAATAGAACTGCTTTATTAAAGAAGGCTGGTACTAAAAGAAGTACTAGAAGGCCACTCAAAAATATTTTTTAAAAGACCGAGGTTGTTGGCCTCTTCACAACGAATTGGGACAGTGTTGTATCATTTCTCTTTGGAGAAAGCAATCTCATTTTCGGCTATGCTGCAATAAGATTTGGATTTTTTTGTTCATATACATTACTCGTAATACATAGATTAAACAACAGAATTATAATGATACATGTTTCTTTAAAAAGAAAGGAAGAGACTTATTTGTTTGCTTTTTTTGGTCTGCTGGACAATACAATGGTGGGAGCCAGTTTATTACAACTTTTCCCACAGGCCTACCCTTGGGAATAGCTCTCTATAAAATCCTATTCTTGTGGCCTTACAGAAATAGAACGCAGTGCCTTTTTTAACTTGAAAATTATTACACCAGGCACCCTACTGCAAATGAGCAAAAACAAAGCTGTGTCCTGTAGGGTGATACTAATTCATCTGAATATGTCCATATGCTTTCATAATGGAATATTTAGGGACAGTGGCACAGATGCAAAGTGTATAAACAAAAAGTAGATGTGGCATTCTCAGCATTTTTTTAGTGTTCTAAATGGAAGTGAATTTTAAAATATAAGCAGTCATTTTAACTTGGCCTTTCTGATAAGGTCTGTCACAATCCCCCTAGCTGAGACACAGAATACCTATTCTCCACCTGTAATGTTTAATATAATGCAAAAAGTAAGAAAATATTTATATTGCATCACAAAACATCCATCAACACACTGGCACAAAGTGTATACAATCCCCAGAGCAGTCTGCAAGGAACACAAAACCTAGCCAAACCCCGGAGATGCTAATGCAGATTCCTCGGGATTCTGTGGATCGTCTCCTGAAGCTGCAGAAACGCTAGTGGCTTTAGATAACATAAAGAGCTTGCCAGAATTTAGCAGGGGGATGGGAGAGAAAAACATCTTTTCACACAGGAAGGTTAGATTCAAAGTGACTTTTATCAGGGTAAGGGTTTACAGCCTCCTAAGACATTCTGAGTAATCCCCACAGATCACAGATTTTCTCAGCATTTAACTAAGAGAAATAATTGAATTGCAGCTCGCTCTCTCTCCAATGTCATTCTGTTTGCACTTGCATATGCAAATTGCTTTCTGCCTGAAGTGCTGCAGAATCTGCTAGGACCTTGTGAGGAAGGAAAAAGACACAAAATAGAAGAAAAGCAGATGGAAAAGTAGATGTAAGTTTTGCATAGGTTGCCACTTCTCATTTCTATGCAACATATATATGCATAAGCTGCTAAGCCTAGGGTTGTAGCCAAGTATTCAGGCACACTGTGACGGATGTGGAGATCAATTGTTTGTGAAGGCAGAAAGGGTTCTAACCCAAGCTGATACTTTTCAGTTAAACAAATTATGTCACCTTTTTTTGCATAACCACAATGTTTACAAATATTACCTGCTCACATGTTACGGTCCTTTCTCTTTCAGAGGGGCATAGTCTAAGCTAGGCTTATGTTTGCTTTTTTTTGTGTGCTACAAAAATCCAAGACAGCAATCCACCTACTTTATTGACACTTCTTTCAAAAATTCACTGAGAGTGTCACAGAAAGTGACTCCCATAGCCTGCAAGGACAATTGAGCCATAACTATAAAAAGTTCCATACAGATAACCAGAAAGGAAGAATGAGGCGCAAATTATTTCTCAGTAGAAACTCACTTTATTAACGTAACTTGTCACCGTGTGTAGTTTATTCTGGTGTTACGCTATTGCTCAAAGAAATTTGAAATCCACAACCATCCAAAGTGATCATGACATGATTAATGTCATGTCTGTTGAAACTGCCTTTCAATCAAAAGTCAGAAAAAAGCTGTAGTATTAGTACAATGTATATGTCAGTATAATATGTGGTTGTCCAGTTATATATTTCTAGAAAATACCAGGGTCAATGTGAAGAGATACCATTCATTGACTTACGAAGTAGGAAATGTTTTTGCCCTACAGTGAATGACTTAGCTACACGCTCAGCTCACCTTGAAAATAATCCTTCATTTACTGTATGGAAAAAGAAGCTTAGCCCTGGATCATACCCAAGAGACATTAACTTTTCCAGGTTAGATAAAGCAGACACTTTTCTGGTGGCCGGAAAGTTGAAACTTGGCCCAAAATCCTGAGTCTTGCAGAGGCAACTTTCATTCTGTTAAACCTCAGCAGGAGAATTATGGTATTTGTGAAGCAGGAACAGCAAATCCAGGATCTACTTCCATGAATGCAGTTGGACAAAGTTGGGTTGCTTACAAAACAGGCTTCAGACAGGAAGGCTGTGAAGCGTCCGTCAGCTTCCTAGCTGAGCTGTGCGGGGTAGAATGGACCTTGAAAGCTAAAATGCCAGGTAAGTGTATGTTACTCCGTTTTATTTCTGAATGTTTGCAAACAGTGTCATATATTTATATTTGGTAAATAAATACTTCTTTTGTTTGTTCTTATATAGACCTTCATCCCTAATCTGAAGAAGCTTGTCCCAAACATAACTTTTTTAAAAGGCTTAGAAAGTATTATGGCTGAAAAAACAGATGCCACCAGTGTCACAAAAATGAACTGCTTATTTTAAGAGTCAATGCAATAAATAAATTGAAATATAAATATGTGCAAAAATAACATCTTAAAATTTAAAACTTGGTTTAAAGAGTTTAATGTAAATTTTTTATATCTTCCTTCCTAAAAAGTCTAGACATTGTAAAAAGATCCTAGATACAGATAACTAGACAGCTCTGAAGGAAATACCATCCTCCTTCCCATTAAAGTGCTTCCAGTGCTACCAGAAGACAGTGTCTGCAGCCATGAAATAACGTAGCTTTCACATGACATAGTTACTTTTGCAGGTGAGCAAGCAAAAGTATACCAGACAAAGAAATTTAAAATAAGGTTTTGCACTTGACCCAATGTGCAGAATCACGTGCGTCCCTCCCGAGCATGCCCGCACCTCAGCTGCGGTTTGCACCACCGCCGTGTGCTGCTGCTCCCTCCCCGCAGCCCCGCAAGCTCCCTCCAGCCTGCTACGGCCCCGCTCCTCCGCTGCTCTCCTCGGGGCTTCTGTGAGTATGGTAGCATCCAGCACCCCTCCCAGGCCCTCCCCCGTGCATGTGCACCAGGCACACCCCGTAACCCTCCACACCTCTCCCTAACAACTCCGCTTTCTCGTTCTGACGCAGTTTTTCCTTTCCCTCCTCTGCCTGGTTTCCCTACAGGGGCTTTCCCTCTGTTGCCACCACAACTTTTTACAGCTGCTCAGCCCACTCAGGTCTTCCCTGTTCTCTTTTATCAAAAACCACCTCTTGTTTGTAAGTGACTAAAATACAGCATCCCACCTACTTTCTGCAGAGTTTTTTTTTTTTTAACTATTTGGTTGCCGTGGTACCGAAGGCTCGTGGGGGCTGGCTAGCCTTCTGTCCCTTGGTGCTCGCTGCCCAGGCTCACGTATCCCTCCACTGTCCTTGTTCTCCTACGTACGTGACTCGAGGGCCATATGAAATGCATCCCAGGCGGAGCGGAGCGGAGCTCCTCCTTGCCCAGATCAAGGCTCAGGTCAGTGGCTCTTACGCTCCACCCAGACTGGGGTGGAGAGGTGGAAGGCAGGGAGCTGAAAGCTCTCTAAACTCAAGAGAACGGACGCAATGTTTTAAAGCGCAGAAATATTTTCTTATTGTCAAATATGAAAATATTTTTCTTTTGGCAAGCACAAACTGTGTTGGCCCTGAAAACCAGTCCATACTTAACAGAACCTCAGGG
Source organism: Sagittarius serpentarius (assembly GCA_034782735.1). Lineage (NCBI taxonomy): Eukaryota > Metazoa > Chordata > Aves > Accipitriformes > Sagittariidae > Sagittarius > Sagittarius serpentarius. The sequence goes on along the minus strand of JAVKLA010000062.1, from coordinate 10,648,660 downwards.
ACTGACTGCCCTCCTGGAAAACTAACAGCAAACCACAGAGAGAATATTTACATCTAGGCCAGACCTTCTTACTGGCCAGGACACATTAGTCAAAGTGCAATGAGGATACATCAAGAAGAGTCACCCTTTCTTCCTGAGGCCATCTGGACTCTCTCAAAGCCTTTAAGATTTATGTGCCCAGAGGCTCTCTTCAGGCTGTGGTCGGGGGAGACTACTCACAGGCGGTCATGGCGTACGCGTGGAGGCAATGCTCCTGGCTTGGCCTTCCAGGGCAGCTGAGGAATAAAGTTTCACCTACAACAGTAACCTGTGGCCAAAGAGCAGTTATTAAAAATAAAGGTTGTTTCTACTCTGCTTTCGTAATAATGGATTATAATTGTGAGTTTTAATAAGTGGGAACTGGGGTCTCTATAAAAGCCATCAAGAAAAATTGTCAGTTGGGAGAGGAAAGAAAAACCTGATGGACCTGTTCTGTCCTCTAGGCCCATCCTGCCACTCACCATTCCCAAACACTTCCTTGTCTCTTCCTGCCTGTTACAAGAGCCATTTTTTTAGGTCAGAAAGCTTCTGCCAGCATCACTGCCATTCTGACTGCAGGCCAAGGCCCACACGGGCATGGACATCTATGGAGTTACCCATTTAGTGGATCTGTGAGAATGCCTCCTGTATGTTAGGAGCAGGGAGAAGAACTGCTCTGGTCTGGATGCATTGGCAAATATTTGGAACCTATGGAGTTCTGAAGCCCTCTAAATCCCAGCCCTAGTGCCCTTTGACAATGTGAGACAAGGTTGTGGTTCTTTCACCAAGTCCTGTGGCATGAATTTGTCATGCCCTGGTCATAAGAAATGCTGCTGGGATGATGCCAAGTTATATGCCTTTGGAAAGAGGCATCTTGCTGTTACCAGGTGATGGTCGTACTCAGGCTAGTGGGTGTTCCAGTTGGTTTGGTGTCACAAAAATATGAGGCCGATGCATATTGTCCTTTTCCACATCAGAGTCAGAACCTTAAGTGTTCTCCTCTTGCGTCATCCTTTCTACTTTGCAATAGGACGGACTTTCTTTTATCTTCCCAAACTCCTGAGGAGCATAAATGCATTGCCACAGACCTCCCTCCTATGGACCTTTACTCTCAGGGCTCCTGCTATAGGTCTGCTTGACCTTGTCCTTTTTGAGACAGAAGAGTCTCTTCTCTGTTCTTCCTCTGTCTCTGCTCTCTCTCACCTCCAAGCAGTTGTTCCCATCTTTGATCTTGCTGCAAAAGTGCTTTCACCTTCATCCACCACTGATCTCCTACCCTCATATAACACAGCTCGCCATCTGATCAAAGATGCAAATAGCTGTAAAGAGCCTTTCAGCCATTTATATCCTTTCTCTTCCATGGAAAGGAACATATGAGCCTCCTTGAAGATTCAGAACGTGCAACATGTCTATTTGAGACAACTGCTATTCGATTTAAGTGGAGTCATTCAAAACTGCGTATCCATCGTCCAAACTGTTTCTAAAAACACTGTGAGAGCACGACAGCTAAGTGGTCCTAATGTTTTACCCTCGGTGATATTTTAGCCCTCAGCATATTACAAAACAGCATTCCAGGAGCTAGGAAGTGGGAATGGTCAAGGAGTTTAGCCTTTAGGATGACCACGCTGCCATTGTATAAAACAGTGTAGCACAAGCCATTTGTGTCTGGCTGACTTTGTAAAATGCAGTATATAAATATGATGCTAATGTCAAGGGTTTAGAAGTCTGCAGCCTTCCCATTTGTGCTACTTTTTAACCTGACAACCTTCATGCTGTGACACCATTCTCAGTCTGGTAGCACGTATCTCTCTCACACATTCACAGCTACTCTGTCACTTCCATGAGCCAGACAGTTTGATCTACAAGACAATGATAACACAGGAGAAATCAAGGCCTTGCACGTCAGCTGAGGAGCGTGTCACATAGTGAATTTCTGAGCTTGTAACAGTCCTGCCAGAAGAGACCTGAGCAAAGCTCAGTGCCAGATCCTTCCTTCATTACATAAACTGATCCAGCACATACTCCTGATCACAGAGCAGAGAAGTGGGAGTTCCCTATTTACGTTCCAGTGGTAGCTGGTACTGCAATATATACTGTAGCTAATGGCAGGCTTCTTGAATAATACATTACAAAAAGCTGCATATAGATTCTGTATGCAATCCAGCGCTTTACGTCTCACTATCGAAATCAAGGGAGGTAAATAAGATGACTGTGTTGTTTTAATTTGAAGGTTAAAGAAATTATTTATAGATAAGGTCAAGCCATATGCTTTTAATAGGGTAAGACATTGTGAAGAGAAGTTGAAAGACCTGCAAGTCTTTCAATGCATCATTATGTCTAAACAGGAGCACTGTTTATACTGAAGGGCTATGTTTGTGTTGTTATCAGATGCATAGAAGCCAGGATTTAAAAGATTGACTTAGTAATAAGCTTAGCTCCAAATGAATATGGCTAATCTTCTAAAAGATCATTAAAGTATGTTCCTTTCCAAAATGTTAAGAGAAAAAAAATCATTGACTTTTATTCTGTATAGAGCAGCCAAATCGTTAAAATATCATATAGAATTTTATTCCCCAATACACTGGGTATGCAAATAATCTTATGGACAACAGACAGCTTGAGTGTGTCAGGTCATATCCAGAACAATACATAATACAGCTATCAGATATCCTGTTGAGAAAGGCTGGTTATAATGGGAAGTAACAGTTACGTAGCTAATATTTACAAAAGCTATCCAAAATAATAAAATACTTACTTACAGTGTACCGTAACATGTCATCTAAATGTATCTTGAGACTTTCTAGTACCTGATTAGCTGGGCTAGAAGGCAAAAGATTTGCTTTCATTTCCAATGATGTTAGGTACCAACAAAAGAATTGTCAATGCTAATTATGGAGAATCTATCAGCCTACATGTGAAATTCACAGTAGTTAGACTGATCAGAAGAGTTAGAAAGAATTTCCAGTGACTTAAATTGAAACTGTAGATAAAAGTGAGGGAAATTTGGGGTCAAAGGTGTTTAACTGAGAATGGTAATGATGGTAATTCATTTTTTTAATGCACTTCTTAGAGTAAAGAAGATAACAGTAGGACTTTTAATCTGATTAGAGTAAGTATCTAATCTTGTCTGATTACTCTGTAGTTAGTCAGAAATGTAAGAGGTAAAACTTTGACTAGAAATGTTGATAAGATTATGTCCTTGTAGTGCATATGATTCACCTAGAAAGAAAACTCTTTGTGGAAAACCAGAAATATTCACCCAACTTCCCTGGCAAACGTGTTGTCTTTTTAAGCACAGACCTGTGACTAGATCTAACAATGAACTTATGCTCAGAGAGTGGAGGAAGATGCTTCTCCTGGAAACTGAGAGAAGTGACCTCCCTCAAGTGGAAAAGAGAATTAAACCTTGACTTCTCACTTCCTCTGCAAGTATTTTAATCAGATCAGAAACAAACTCTTTCCTACCATTGTATTTCTAGAGAGAAGAAAAAAAAAGGAAAAAAAATCACTAAACTCATTTTGAGAAGAATCCAAGATTAGCAAAGCACATTAGTTGTGCACACCTACTAGGTTGGTCCATCACTGTATTCCTTCTAACCAGTTTTTGGAAACCCATTCAAGGAGGCATCTGCTCAGTCGCCTTGGTAAAGACAATGCAGTATGTTCACAGCACAATTCTGTTAACTATGCCTCGGGAATTGTGCGGTCAAAATGGGAGAGAGTGCACCTATTTAGTTACTTTCATGGTTGGGTTGCTGCTGAGCATTTCAGATGATAATTTGGGATTTGGGCACCTTTGGCCTTTAGTTGATCTGTCTCATGATTTTGCTACTGCCTGAAATGCTACAGTCCTGAAATGGTGTGTCAATACACTGGCTAATTTAAAAATATAATAGTAAAGGTACACATTTTACAACACGGTGAATAAACTTGATGGGACAGGGATGAGTGTCCCATCCATTTAAGAAGAAGCAGGAGGGAGGAACACACCTTTAGCTGTGAAAGAAAAGCCAAATGGCCTTTATGTTTGGGAATACCTTTGGCACACTCTCTTAACTGGACTGTGAATCACATTAATACCAGACAAGCTAAGTTGTTATATTTCTGCCAAATCCAGTGGGGAATTCTCAGAATCCTAAGGTGTCTTGATTTTAACATATGAGTTTTGTAAATATATTTATGAAGTGAAGGGCCTGATTCATTGTTGCTATAACTTGTCACAGTTCCACTGATTTCAGAAGTGTATAGCTGATTTACACCAGATGAGAGTGTGGACCAGTGAACAACACCACAAATATGAGACCATCTTAAACAAAACAGGCTTGAGTCCACAACTAGGAAAGCCATTATGCCCATTTTTTCTTTGAAAAGCCTGCACTCGGGGCTCCCATAATATGTTGAAAGACTTCAGAGTGCCTGAAGCCTTCCTGCTATTTTGAGTCCTGAGAAGGATAGTTCCCAGGAGCTCACAAAGAAGACTACTGAAGCCAAGCCTGTTGAAATTGGGAGAGCCTGTATTTTAGGCTTAGCCTAGCACTAGAGGTTAGCGCAGATGAGTGGAGGCTGTGTCAATGGTCCAAATGATGTAAGAGGTTGACCAGTCTCAAGTTACAGCATCCTACTTATGGCTGAGACTACCTAGATACTGTATTTGTAGAAGGGATGTGCTGCTGGGCTTCAGCCTTAAGCAACTGGATGAGATTTGTCTACTGGGTTGTATTCTGTGGGAATCGAACTTTGGCTTCTCAGACACTGTTACCTAGACATGCCAGGCTTCCAAATGAGTATTCTTCCTAAGTTAAGAGGAGGAGCTAATAGCAGTGCATCAATGATAACCCCACTCATCCCCATAATGTGACAAAGAATAGATGAGATGTGATGTTTATGGTTAGGTTAGGTTAGGTTAGGTTAGATTAGATTATGTTACATTACTAGGGATGCTATATTTCCATTAGCACTTTTTTGATAACTCTAAGTTTGCTTTTGCTGGCTAAATAGGTGAAAACTTTAAACCAAGGAACCCATCCCTTCACTTCAGCATCCGCAAGCCAACCCCAGAAGGAAGAGTATTGCCAGAGGGAGACATTTACCTGCCAGCTTCCCACGTCAGCCCACTAGCTTCTGGTCAGTTGCCCCTACAGAGCTCCAACAGAAAGGCTGAAAAACTGTGCATGTTTCCTACATGGGATCCGCTAGCAGGCTGAGACTGCACTTGCAATTTTGGCAGGCAGTCTGTAAGCAATTCTGATTGTATTTTGGAAGGTCAATATCGTTTGAAGGAGAGTCTGCATATTTCTGTAGAATACATTTTTTTTCCTGATCTCTTTGGCCTAGAAAGTGAATATAAAGTAAATGCCATCCTCTTCCTATAAAAACTTGGAACATTTTGATAGTGTGATGGGTTCCAGAAGTCAGAGAGACTGTGTACAAATCTATGCATTACTGCACTGCACAGTACTGCTGAGTGACTGTACACAGAAGTTTGTTTCAGACAAGTCTTGCTACGTTCTTTCTCTAATGGAAAGAGATGAGCTACTCCAGGGGACAATTCAGAACATCTTAGAGTTTCTGAATTGTCATCTGAAATAACCCCTTTCTATTCCTCTTTCTAAGAACCTCCTATTTGTTGTAGGGAGAATCCACCAAAATATCATTAGTCTTTGGGCCTGTTCCCTTTCTCCCTTGAAAAAAAAACATTCACAGTGAATATAGACTCTTCCCTAGTCACCCCTCTTAGGAAATGAAATTTCAGCTTTACTTACAAATCCATACTTCTAGAACTGATGCCAGTGATACAAACTTTTGCATCATATTTCTCTTTCTCTTCTTTCTTATTCTTTCTTTCTTTTTTTCCCTCTTTCCCTTCTTCCCTTTCTTCCTTGTCTTGGACTCTCATGTAACTTTGCCCAAACTTGCATAAACATCCTGTAGCTTATTATCCTACAGATAATCAAGGGCAGAATTTGAAACTCTGCCAAACGTACTGACTTATTTCACTTAGTCAACCAAACAAGTATCACATCTGAGCAGACTGTCATAATTAAAATTGATACAGGAATTTTCCTGTGAAATAACTTTTGTTGAAAGATGTTGATTGACTGAAGCCAAAATTTTTATGAAGTTACTCAGTTCTGGGATGAGATAGCTGATGACAGCTAGTCCAACTAGAATGGATCAGACCTGTAGCAGCCCTATAGGGACTACGGTGGCTCAGCATATAGCTATGAAACCGTATGAAACCTCTAGCAACTTCTACATTTAGTCATTTGTCCTATCTGCATTTTCTACAAATTAAAACTGATAATTACATCTGCTTCACTTTCATGACTGGTTGTTTCATATACACAAAACAAAGAGTTTCATTAACTAGTGGCAAGGCTCCTTCAGTCTGTGGGAGATGAGCTTTAAGTTCTACCTCTGAATTAGACAGACATGGGAATTAAACTTGGCCATAAGACAATTTATATTACTGGTTTGGCTACTGAGTGGTTTCCCTTCTTGCGGAGGTGTGAGAAATTTCAGGAACATTAGTTTCAGCTGTACAGAATACAACCAAATTCCCTTAAGCCACCTTTAAACATGACACAGCCTGACTTTCACCAAGCAACTTAAAATTGTAGGCTCTGATGCTCTAAAACCTCGACTGCATTTTCTTTTATGCAAAACAAAGATCAGATGTGCTTCCAGTCCTTACTGGCCCTTTTCCCAAAGTAGATGATGAGAGGCAGGCCTAGAAGGAAAGAGAGATTTGGGCAAATTATTTCACATTACTCCTATTTCTAAATTGTTATAAGTCAAAATTGTTGCCAACTGGCCCTCAAGTTAATAAGAAACTTTTGTATTTTTAAATTCTTTTTCCTCGTACTTTCACTTTATAGCAGAATTGTTTGGGAGAAAAAAAGGAAGTTTCTTTATGGAGTAATGGTATCTGTCTTATCAAAGCTTTCAAAATATTATGGTTGCTAATGATATTCAGTATGATCAGCACATGTCAGAACGCAACTGCATCAAAGCAAGTGATGTGTCCCTTTTTGGTATAACAATAATGGTTTTGGAAAGATTTTCAATGTTCTGAATTTTCTGCGCTATAAATAATTATATAACAAGCCGGATATGTATCTTGTTTTCACTGTACTTTTGCCTTACAAATGGTTTAATTGAACGCCATTTCTCAAAAACCCTCATGAGCAGAGTGTTTCAAAGCAGTTCACATTTGGTGCTCCTCTTGAAAATATATTGCAGGCATACAGACAGAGCTATTGGTTCTCATGAGCTGGAGCAAAGGAAAACACAAGCGTAGCCCCAAGATTATATCCACAAGAGATGTAAATAGCAAAGTTGGAAGTAAACACCCAGGTCAAAACCCTCTAAATCACTTTTCAGTTATTGCCTAATTCTCAAGGCACTAAAATACAGAGGACACTTAGTTTTTGCAAATAAGAAACCTGATGTTCAGCCTCCAGATAGGACCAGCAGTGTTGTACCTCACCTTCTGCTAGACATCTGTCTCATGTCTAAGCCTACGCAGAATTCAGGGACTGGACATTTGTCTTCTCCCTTGTGCATCCTATAGGCAGTCTGACTACACCACAATAGATCCAATGGGAGAGAACACCAAACAAGCAATTCTCAAGCCTTTTGTAGCCATACATCACATGAGAAAAGCGGTGTTGCTCTATTCTCCACCTACTATCATCCCAGAGTAGCTATCTCTGCTTCCTTACTTTCTTGTCCCCCTGCCCAGGGCTGCTTCCCACTCCTTTCCCTAACTGCTCTGTAGATTTAACTATTAAAATTTACATTTTCATCTTTTGCACTTTCAGAACACCCATTTCTGAGAGAACTCATTTGCTTGGATTGTGTCTACCATCTTGGGTGAAAATCGTGGTTATTTTATGTTCAGGAATTAGGTTTCTCATTATCACCCATTTAAGCTGCTCCACTTTACGCAGCAGAATTAAATATTCATGAGGCAAAAGAATGTAAGAAAGAGTGGGATCCTGAGGGCATTCACCTGCGAAGGAGAAGAACTGGACTGCAACGTCTGCTCCAATTAATATTTTAATTTTTTTCTTTCTTAAATTTTCTCTGGTTCAATGAATATTTCCCTGCAAAGCTGAACAGCTCCCTCAGATGTGTTTGAGAAAATCACAGCTAGGACGACTTCCTAGCAAAGAGGAGCAACCGCTGAACCAAGGTGTGCCGTGTCACTTCTTATGTAGGAAATGGACCGTTGTTTCTGCTGCCCTACCCTCTTCCCCTCTCTGACTGTGAGCGCACATGCCGCAAGGCCAAAACCCACACAACGGCAAAAGAGACTATACGGAGCTCCAGGCGCTAAGGGAACGGACAGCAAGTCAGAATTGGTCTCTCACCTTTGGTTTCCAAGGTATCCTGACTGCAGGATGTTCTGGGTTTCCACGGTACTGTCAAATAAAATCCCCAACTATTTTTATTTTCAAGAAACAGAACGTGGGAATTAATCAAAAATATGAGTACGAAAAAAAGATGAAGAGATAGAACAGAACAGAACAGAAAAGTAAGGTATGAGATGTTTAAAGCTGTTTGTGTTCGCGATCTTGACGACATGCTATGAAGCAGGTCAGGAAGCCTTTGCTTCCCAATCTGCGGCTGTAGTGTCGTGCCAAAGCCACTCACACTGTTCCTAATTTCTGCTGCAAACTGAATGATTCCAAAATTGTGTCAGACATGGGAACATAACTAAGGCATACGACTCATCTCCACAAAGAATAATTTGCTTTCTGATGGAAACAAAAGGGTAATTGTCTCTACTGGGAACCCAGTATGATGAATGCCTAGTAATACATTATTACTTAACAACCCCCATGTGTGCTTTTAAGTAGAAGAATGGTACATAGGTTGCTTTGTAAGCAGTGCTCTTTTATTGCTTCCCTGTTGTTACAAGAAGCTGTTCTATAAAATTTATGCTAAATATCACTTTTTCAGTTCTTATTGCACCCTAGAGAAGTTAAAGTTTAATCATTAATACATGAGGGAATTTTTAGAATGAAACTGAATCTTGTTTTTAGGGAAAGATGAGATCAAAAGATATTCACTAGAGACAAGGTATGATATAACTAGCAATAAAACAATGATGCTTATGCCATGTTGGCTTAATTAATTATATTCTCCAGTAAAATTATTTACAAAAATAAATATTCATAACAAATTAATAGGACTTCAGTGTGATATTATAAAATGGAAAGCTTGCTGGAATATGAGTCACTGTTCAACAGGAAAAAAAATTATTACAAAAGCATTTATTAGAATGGCCAAAACTCATAAATGAAAGACAGCAGAACCAGGCCTGAATGTATGACAAATAACAATACATCCCTGATTCCCCCTTATGTTGAAAACTTTGTTTTCTAAAATCGTCTTTTTCAAATACGTTCATTACTTTCCTCCTATAGAATTATTATATCCTTTTCATTGCTAGATATTTTTTTGTTCAGCTTTAGCTAGCTTACAGCACATGAGATTTTGAATCAAATCGGAAATGGTAACGTGCATATTTTGTTTGACCAGTTCCAGCTGACCTAACTGTTTGGAAATCTGCTTATCAAATTAATTTAATTAATTGCACCTAGTTTATGTTAAAGGGAGCTGGGGTTATAACAGACAAAAAGCCAAAAAACTATCTTGAAGTGAAAATTATTATAAAATTGCCTGCTTGTTCAGCATTCCTGTTTGCTAGAGTGGTTAGCTGGAGCCCAGCAACTCCACGAAGTCTCCTTTGAGACTGACTTCCCATTTATTCCATGTTTATCTAGAAATATCCTTTAAGTAGTCAAATCAGAGCTCTGAGATCACCTATCAGCTATCACAAATTTGTGATTAGACATTACAGTCTACTGTGTTTATAAATCCTTCCAGATAGTAGGTGATACTCTATACTTAGAGAACTGCTTCTTCCTTCAATCTTCAAATTTAGTGTTTGTAGAATGATTTCAAAACAAGCTCTCGGGGCTGGGGTGGGGGGGAAGACCTGCAATATTATTACACGAAATTGATTCAATTGGTGAGAAGCCATGATATTTACGGACATTTTTTCCAGCCCAAGTTTTTATTGACTGAGTGGGTGGGGAAAGAAAGCAGTGCAGTTCTCTATTCCCCACCTTCATGTAAGTCTTCTTCCCCAACCAAAGATAAAATCAGCTATGTCAAATACCAGCCAACCTTTCTTTTATATCTTCCAACCATGGAAAATGAACAACCCAAGGTGAACTTCCCCACACCTCACTCTCTTATTTTTTTATTGGAGACATTTTCTTAATGTCTACTATTACTGTAGTTTACCTTAAAAAAAAAATTTTTATTTCATTCGTTTTTTTACTGCTTCCTTCTACATATTTTTCTCTGGATTAAATATGTTAATTTCTCTGGATTAAATATACAATTTTCTTTCAAGAATTCACTGCAGATTGTTTTTCAAAACTTCAATCATACAGCACCAGATAGCACAGACTTACTTCATGCATTTCACAGAAAATACTTTATTTATTAATGTATGACTTTTTGTCTTTTTTATAACAATATGAGAGATTTGCCTTGTTTTCAGCATGTGATTTACTATAACCATACATGCTGCTCTGAAGTACTTGTGCATCCTCCCCCAAGCTACATTTGTACAGCCAAATATTTCTGTGTAAAGACAGATTTTTGCATTTATCCTACTGAATCGGAGCATGTTTTTATCAGACCATTTCTTTGATTTGTCAAGACGATCTTGAATTCTAAATTTGCCTCAAAAACGCATGCAGCCATTCATCCAAGTCACTAACAGAAGTGTCGAATACTCATAGGTGCAGGAGAGACCCCCCATAGACATCTGCTTTATTTAGCTGTGAGTCTGACAGTGAAACATGAATGACTGTTCCTCCGGATATATGTTTCCAATCAGTTGTGTAACTGCTTCATCCAGTCGTCATTTCCCCAGCTTCCCCATGAGAATGCCTTTATAGTAGTACCAGACAAGACAGATAGTATCTGCCAATTCCCCCCCTCCCAAAAAAGTTTGCTACCTAGTCAAAGTAGAGGAGTAATTTTTTTTTAAAAAGTAGCATATTTGGAGAAGTCCATCTTGAGTGTTACTTATCTCCTTGTTATGTTCTATTTGCTTAGAAAATATTGGCGGTTTTTTGTTTCAGCAGGTTTCTTTGTTTGTATTGGAACTGAAATTAAATGGACTAGCCTAGAGAGCACTAGTTCCTTGCTTTTATTAGTTACATTTGGATGACTCTGTTAGGCCTTCAAAGTATTTGCAACTCATTCAACTGTTCTATAACCTATTCTTCCCTTACTGAAGCAGTGTAAACACTTTTTTCTCTGCTGCACCTGTACCAATTGGCTGACTACCGCTGACCATTTAAGTAAAAAAAGAGAACATGAAGCACACGGTCAGCTCAAGATAATAGCTCTCTGTTCGGCCCCCGGAGCAAAGTTTCTTCTCTGAGTCAATATTAACCCTTACGTCTCTTGTTCATTTTGCACCTTGGACTTTCTGACTGTGTCCCTTTATGTCTGTGCTACCATTTTATATTAATCTTTAGCAGTATCAGTTAGAATGTGCTTTCTGTGCTCTCCCTTCTTGCTTTCAGGGTGACTGAAACCTGGTCCAGCCACAATGATCTTTCAGATCAGCGTGTGACAACTGGTGCAACCTTGTACCATGCAAATGCAAATTGTGTGTCCTGTAGCAAAACTGGGGGTAACAGAGAGAGGCTCCCTGCCCTGGCTGCCATGCTTTTGGTGCCACCTCTTCTAGAAAGGAAGAGGGAAGAGGAGTTTGTTCTTCCCCTGAGACCAGCTGAGCATTTCCAGGTGCAGAGAAGCCCCTGGACAGCAGCGCAGGGCAAGCAGCCAAGGACAGAGAGTGGAACAGGAGCATGAAGCACTGAGATAAACCAGAGTTTTGCTCCTGAAAGGAGCAGGGGGCCTTTCTGAAGCAAGAAGCAGGTCCAAAGCTAAGACTTTAGCAGAAGCAAAAGAAAGCAGGAGTCCCCAGAAGGGACTGTGTGGAGTCTGTGGAAACCCAGGAAGCTACCGAAAGTTGCTGGAGTGGACAGCAAGGCTGTAGAAAAGAACGTGTCCTTGCAAGGGCACAACTGGCAGGGTACGGGTTTGTTTCAGACTTTTAATTTCAGTCTCCTTTGCCCAGGAGATTTGGGGTTTTCCTTTGCAAATAACTACCTTGTGGAGGTTTCATATTTTGTATTAGAGTGAAACCAGACTTAAGACTCTGGTTATATATATTTTTTTCTGTCCTTGGGTAAGGAAAAGGCTAGACAATTCTACCTCAAAATTTTGCAAATTTAGGATGTTCTCATACCATATGTGGGGATCAAGTCCAAAAAAAAAAAAGAAAGCATAAGGATTCATCACCTGAATTCTTGCAGTCTCCTAGAGCTGATTAAAGCCACAAGACAGTAAGTTCTCCTAAACAAGCCGTAAAGAGGGAAGGAAAGGGAGGAATCGTCAAAGACTTGAGACATGTTTTTGTGCCCTATTTGCACTAAAAGGAAACTAGAAAACTTCCAGGTACAACTTAGGAGTCAGACAGCCACAAAAAAACACTGGAGTCGAAGTGCTGGCGAGTCAGTCCCTTAGTTCCCACAGATGAAGTTGCAATCTAAACCAATGGACTGCCAAGCGACTAATCTCTGGAATGGAACAAAGAACTGCAGGAGGAACTGCAGGGTCAAGAAAGTTCCTCTGTTTATTGGCTGTGACTCTGCATTAGGTGGTGGTTCTCTGGAACAAAGAGGAGAAAGCTAGATTAGGCATCATTATGAATACCTTTGGCTTGTCTCCATTAATGATGACATACAATAGAATAAAGACTACATGAAATTATCCAAGTATAAAGGACAACTTGAAAGAAAAAATCAACAAAATTTTTCTGGAGTTCCCCCTACTGTCTCCGCTAGATGAAATGTAAAAAAGCAGAAAGCACTGAAGATGAGCCAGTAGTTTCATCACTGGTGAGAAGGAAGTTTCCTGTAATGTGGAACACTCAGCCATATTTCTACAGGATGGGTTGGGATGCTACATAAACAGCTTTGCCTGCATTTCATAGGTTCTGAGGAGCAATGCTTGGGGATGGGGTGGTGGGTGAGTTCTTGCCAGCCGACACACCTGTGCCAGGTTTAGACTTAAAAAAAGCTACATATTACAGTAATCTTTTCTGTTGCCTGGAAAAACTGATTCAAATAACTATTGGATCTTTTGCAAAAAAAATCAGCCAAAGTATCACAATTACTTTTCCAACTATAAGCTTAAGATTAATCAGAGCTGTTCTAAGTGACCACCCACCTGCTAATCGCAATTGTATCTGTTCCCTCTTGGAAACGTAGCTTCCTGTAAAATTGTAAATCTCACTTTCAAGATATTTTGTTTTCACTGGTGGTTTTAGGTCTGTTGGCAGTCAAGAAAATCTCTTTCTTTTGAGAGTGCTCCTTCCCCAGCCAGTTCCATCCGGACATCAAAGCCTAAGGGTTCTACAGCATTCCCTGTGAGCTTTAGCTCCGTAAGGATGCTGCTGTTACACCTCCTGTCTCAGTCCCAACAGTTACCTTTTCTGGTCCTCACTTCTTTCTCTAATTGTCATTTTTCATACTGTACAGCATTTAGGTTAATTACGCTGGACTTCTAGGTTTATGATGATTGAATTTCAGAAAGCAGGTGGAGCCCATGTAACCAAAGTGATTGTTCTGCCAAGTCTTTCTGTGTGACAGACAGGCTTTGACTGATTCTTGCTGCTCATCTCTAAAAGACACTGTTACATCTTTCATGGTGTTATGAACTCTGTGTGATGCTTAACAACTAATTCTTGAACTGCGGCTTGTGCTGTAAGAAAAAAGTCATCACAAATTGATTGCCTTCGATACAGCAAGACAGAAGTATCTCAACAAGTAATGTATACGCTTAGTTCTCCAAAAAGGTTAATTTCCCAAAGGTAAGAGAATTTGCAGATGAAACTGTCTTGAAAGAAAGTTAAACAAGTTGTGAATTCTTTAGAGGTAGTTTGGTAGTAGACAAACCCAGAGTTCATGCGATACCAGTAATGAAATGGGATATACCAGAGCAGATTTGGGATTATAATAGTTATATTCTGCCCTCTAATTCTTGCAAGTCTGTCCATACACTGTCATGGAAAATATGTCTTTATCATGCACTCCACCATAGCATAAATGAAGTGTATTTTACATCTGTATATATCCTTATTGAGGTGCTGAGACACTCTTTCTAGCTTTAGTCTGTACCTTTTTAAAAGCTGTTAAAATATCTCTTTTAGGGAAGGTGCAGACATAAAAATAATTCAAGTACTGAAAAAAAGCATAATGGGAAGGGTAATAAAAAGCTCAGTCTGTCAAGTTTTTCAAAAGAAGATTAAGAGACTACTGTGTACAAATACATTTAGAGAAAGGAAAGCAAACTACTAATGTGGGTTTTATTTTAAGGAAGAAGACATAACAAAAGCCAGTGTTTGAAAGCTCAAGTCAGAAATCCAGATGAGAAACAACACATGTTTTCAGCAGTTTCAGTAAAACTTATCCAAGAGGTGTCTTCAAATCAACATTGCCTGACTTTCTGAAAAATCAAGTTTACTGTACACTGGTATGGCTTAGTGAAATACAAATTACCGCATCAAAAGGGGAACAACTAAACAAAATGTAACTGCATATGATATTCAAGTTAGATTATTAATGTTTTCCTTTTAGCTTTTAATTCAGTGAACAAGTTTTTTGCTGAAATCTATATACTTGAGTACCTTCTCTTTAACTTGCATTTCTTACAGAAATGTATGAAAATAGGTGATAATAGAAAGAAAGACCCATTGGAAAATGTCTACCAAAACATGGATCAACTTTGGAAGCAGTCGGGACTTCAGCTACTGTTTACCCATCAAGTGTCTTACAAACTAATGATTCATATTGTCACATTTTAGCTACATAAATAAACTTAATTAAAGCATCAAAAATTGTCTCCCACTTCTGAACAGTTTTGCACCTTTTCTGTGTTAACAGTCTAGATTCTCTTGTTCCATGGTATTCTACCAAGTCAGAAACTTAAAATGGTATTCGTAGACTAAAGTTATTGGTAGAGCTCATACGCTATTGCTCCTTTGAAAAAGTTGCCATTTTAATGTATGTTATGAATAGGACCTTTTTGCTCTCCAGTAGAAACCTACTTTGATTATTTGGCAGTGCTATTACTATAGGTTTGTTGTCATTGATTACAAGATTATTTAATTATTTTTTTTTTCATGTGCACCAAACAGCAAAAATCACTAAACACACTATTTGGTTTTATAGTTATTTTATACGATTCCAGCGGTAATGAGGTATCAACATGTTGGTATCATACAGGTATTTGTAGATTGCTCAAACCATAAACTAAATTTTCAAGTACTGCTCTCATCATATTTTCCACTGTATCTTTTTTTTTTTTCATCTGAAGAGAGTCTTATTTCAACTATCTCATTGCTTCTTTTAAACTAAAAGATTAACCACTCCTCATCACTGTCCTAGATGCAACTTCCTGTTGTGCTGCAAAATATAACCTTAAATATTTATAAATATTTATAGGCATTAAAATACACATGATATTTAGTTTCTCATTTTTTGTTATGAAGCATACACATGGACACACAGATAGATATCTACACAAATATGAATAGACTTCATTTTTCAACTCTCTATACTTGAATTCACCACGCATCCAGAGAACGTGCTGTTACATCGTTTGAATAAACGTTGTGTGCATATCCAAAATATTTCCTGCACGGATTGACCAAATCCTTCCTGCAAAACAAGAAAACATAAGCAACTTTAGATAAAGATATGTCTGTATCTTTTAGCCTGTTTAAAACCTATTCATGTAGTCCTAACAGATGAATTTTAACCACCTTTTCCAATATTTCTCTAGGCATACCAGGGTCAAAGGAAATCTTAGCAAACTTTTGCGATCTAAATACACTGAATTGCAATCTTTTTTTCTCCCAAGCTAGAAATTATAGAGAAAGGGAGAAAATAAACAAAATACTAGCTAGTATAAACAAGAAAATGAAGGCTGCTGCCAGAACATTTTTCTTGTTTTAAACTTCCTCCCACACCAGTCATAATGCCAGAAGACATTTTTCAAAGAATTTTAAACACTGTTGAAAATAACTCAAAGATTAAGATGGTTTAGACATACAGAATCAGAGAATCACAGAATCACAGAATCACAGAATGGTTGAGGTTGGAAAGGACCCCTGGAGACCATCTAGTCCAATCCCCCTGCTCAAGCAGGGCCAGCT
>JAVKLA010000062.1:10612366-10632080 GCA_034782735.1 Sagittarius serpentarius | reverse complement strand
TACGCATGGATGAGATCTCCCTGAGCCTTCTCTTCCCCAGGCATCACACTCCCAGCAACCTCAGCCTCTCCTCATACGTCAGATGCTCCAATCCCTTAAGTCATCTTCATGGCCCCTCACCAGACTCACTCTAATAAGTCCGTATATTTCTTGTACTGGGGAACCCAGCACTGGACCTGGGTCTCCAGATGTGGCCTTACCAGTGCTGAGTATAGGGGAAGGATCACCTCCCCGACCTGCTGGCAACACTTGTCCTAATGCAGCCTAGGAGGCTTTTGGCATTCTTTCCTGCAAGGGCGCATTGCTGGTTCATGTTTTGCATGTTGTCCGCGAGGACACCAAATTCCTTCTCTATAGAGCCGCCTTAGTCTAGCTCATCAGCCCCGGTTTGTACTGGTGCCTGGGGTTATTCCTCCCAAGGTGCAGGACTCCGCACTTGCCCTTGTTGAACTACATGGGGTTCTGGTTGGCCCATTTCTCTAGCCTGTCCAGGTCCCTCTGCATGGCAGCACGACCTGCTGGTGTATTAGGCACTGGTCCCAATTTTGTGCCATCTAGAAATCTGCTGAGGGTAAGCTATTCCATCATCCAGGTCATGAATGGCGACGTCAAACACAATTTGTCCCAGTACTGATCCCTGGCGTACGCCATTAGTGACTGTCTTCCAACTGGACTTTGTGCTGCTGATAACAATCCTGTGATTCCAGCAGCTCAGTCAGTTTCCAGCCCACCTCACTGACCATTTGCCTAGCCTGTATTTTATCAGTTTTTCTATAAAGATGTTAAAAGAGATAGTGTCAAAAGCCTTGCTAAAGTTGAGATAAACAACATCCACTGCCCTCCCCTCATCCACCAAGCCAGTCATCTCATCACAGAAGTCTATCAATCAGACTGGTCAGGCATGATTTCCCCTTCACAATTATATGATGGCTAGTTCCCATTATCTTTCTCTCCTTCATATTTGGAAATGGTTTCCAGGAGGATTTATCTCCATTACCTTCACAGGTATCTGTTGAGGTGAGGCTGACTAGCCTGTGGCTCCCTGAATCCTCCTTCTTGTCCTTTCTAAAGATAGAAATGATTTAAAATGATCAAGAACAACATCGCAGCGACATCAGCCAGCTCCCTCAGCAGTTACGGGTACATCCCATCAGGTGCCAGAGACTTGTGTATGTCCAGTTTGTTACATGTTCCCTAATCTGAACCTCCTCTATGAAGGGTATGTCTTCTTTCCTCCAGATTTTCCCATGAGTCTCAGGGACCTGGGACTGCTGAAGACAAGTCTAACCAGTGAAGACTGAGGCAAAGAAAGCATTGTGTACATCAGCTTTTTCCACGTCTTTTGCCAGCCGGTCCCCTGCCCCCACATAGCAGTGCGTGTGCTCTCTACTTTTAATTCTTTTTTAGTTCTGTTTACCTTCTGTATACTGTGTAACTCCTACCCGCTTCTTAATGCGGACACTAAAGCTGTCATTTGTTTAGAACAAATTAGAACAACGAAACTTGACTCATTATACCAAGATCTAGTATACAACCAGTCTGAAAGCCTTAGAATTTGCTTAAATTGGGCTGGTTTTATTCTGAACTCTACAAAATCAGACTTTCGTTCTGTTTAATTTAGCCAGAAGTTGAAATGACAGAGTCTATATGAAACAAACAAACAAACAAACATTGACCAACTGCTTATTAAGTGATTTTTAAAGCAATCTAGCTATTGCTTTCAGCTGAAAAACAACATCAGGGAAAATTTAAGTATCAGGGAAAAAGTACTTAAATTTGGCCACTGTGGCAGCTAACAGTGCTAAATGAAGCTCAGAGTTAAACTGCTCCCTTCTGGGAGTTGCCCTTTTTTGCTTTAAGAGTGTGTGGAAATACGTGCAAGAAGGTTTTGAATTTCATAATAATATATGAGAAAAGATGTTATAACTGAAAATCGCATGTGGATTTCAACCAAATTATTATCCTTACCAAAATTTAATCTTTACCAGTAGTTCTTTCTCATATTCAGTCTTCATAGTACTTGGTAGGGTTAAATTTCTGTCAGCATTCAAGCTCTGATGAAACGGGGATTATATAACAAAGAAATATATTTTTTTAATTAATCTGTCAAATGAATCTCATTAACGCAGAGTCTCATCATAGTAATTGCTTAAGAACAAGGCATTAGAACATCTAACATCTTTAAAAGAGTTCACTGGATTCAAGCTGATGTTGCATAAGTGTCTTTGAATATCATTTTTATGTCCCTATTTATTTCTGACAAGGTAGAAATAGAAGTAGAACACAGCATAGAATAAAAGATTAACAAGAAAACAGTGGAAACACAGTATTAACAAACTGGATTTCTAGCATTTAGTTATCTTTCATTGAAGCAGGTTCTAATACCAAATGTAAATCACCTGATTATTAGATTTTGTCCTTTTGAAATGCCTTAAAGTATGATAATTATGTGGACCAGATTGATGGATATCTCTTGCAATATGGCTGTGGTGACATCTGATAATCGAATGCCTTTGATCATGTACTTGTCACACGCATACAGTTGTTGCAGTAGGTCCACATAAGTTGCGCCAGAAACACTCCCCTTTCAAAAAATGAAAGCAGCAAATAGGCAATGAATGGAAAACATACTAAAGCTATTTTACAACCTGCAGCTCCATTGATGCCAGGAGAGGCTACAAGTACTTAGAAGGATGTAAGCCAAGTCTGGGGGAAATCCAGACACCTGTTGATCAGATTAAAGAGTGGACTTCCTAGCATCAAGAAAATGTAATGTAAATTCTCTTGTGAACAAAACTAGTTAGTTCCAATATACAAAACAGAACTGATTTGGCTAAATGTGAGATTTATTACTTAAAGCAACCAATACTGGTTCCTGTCATCAAAAGGTAGCATACGCCAATACAAACCACTCTTCAGATGAGCTGAAATATATAATAAGGGTTTTTTAACAGCAATACCCATCATGACTGTGTTTATGCTATTAGCCACTCCTACCCTGCAGCAAAAATTATAGAATGATGCTGAGTTTTCTCTCAGTCCTTTTCCAAAGCAGATCTAGAAGTCAGTTACAGGATGCACCTTAATCCATTGAGCTAGGTATGGAAATGTAGCTGTTCTTTCTTCTTCAGTGATTATGGGAAGGGGGCTTTTCAGAAGCGTCAATCAAATGGAAACTGAAGTTTCATTTTCCCCATCTCAGCATTTGAAATACCTGCCTACTGTTTGAGTAAATTCAATGGATTACTTCAAGTCACACACAGCACATCTCTAGGGGAAAGGCAAAATACTGCTTCAACCTGTAAGATCCTGCTGCTGGCTGGGAGATTACCCAATGAGATACAGGCTATTGTGAATTTTGATACTTTTAGAGGGTGGATGATTTTACTTTTACTATATCTGAGAGATGTAATGGTCTTAACATTCATACTGCAAAAATATGGTTCAGAAAATGGTTTGCAGAAGGTGCCCCACATGACATCCTATTTTCTTTGGAAGTCTTCCCCATAGAACAAAATAAAACTCCAAAAACATTGACTTCTCCCAAAAACAACATTAAGACTTGTTAGGAAGACAGGAAGGTTAACTGACTGAGTTACGGAAAAAGTGGAATTAGTGACTAATCTGAGGAGATGCCTCTGTAATAATATTTGATATACAAAATAAAATGTTTGATATACAAAATATATTGTTGTGCTGGTTCTGTCTGGGATAGAGTTAATTTTCTTCACGGTAGCTGGTATGGGACTGTGTTTTGGATTTGTGCTGGAAAGAGCGCTGATAACAGAGGGCTGTTTTCGTTACGGCTGAGCAGTGCCCACACAGAGCCAAGGCCTTTGCTGCTCCTCACCCCACCCCACCGGCGAGGAGCTGGGAGGGGACCCAGCCGGGACAGCTGACCCCAGGGATATCCCAGACCATAGGACGTCACGTTCAGCATATAAAGCTGGGGGAAGGAGAAGGAAAGGGGGAACGTTTGGAGCGATGGTGTTTGTCCTCCCAAGTCACCGCTACGCGTGATGGAGCCCGGCTGCCCTGGAGATGGCTGAGCACCTGCCTGCCCGTGGGAAGTGCTGAATGAATCCCTTGGTTTGCTTTGCTTGTGCGCGGCTTTTACTTTGCCTATTAAACTGTCTTTATCTCAACCCACGAGTTTTAATTTTTTTTCCAATCCTTTCCCCCATCCCACTGCAGGGGGGAGTGAGCGAGCGGCTGGGTGGGGCTGAGTTGCCGGCTGGGGTTAAACCGCAACAATCCACTAAAAAGGACAGAAGAGGAAGAGGGGGCCTTTAAGTATGTATACATATCTGCTCTGAACGTTCATCTGGGTGCTGCCACAAACAGCCATGCTTGTATGCCATGTTCAAGGCACACTAAATAAGAACCCATTATGGGAAATACACAAACAAACACTACCGTGACCTGCTTGTGATGCACCATCACTTCTTGTAGTGAGATCCGGGAGGTTTCTGCGATGATTCGGTAGCCTAAGGGTGTGAAATCCATGCCACTGGAAGCATTGAATTAGCTTGATTCAACACAATAATTTACAAAACAGGCAAAGCTTTGCTCCCTTTCAGATCCAGATCCTGTATCCTCTGCTTCCAGAGACAGGATGTTAGATACTGGTTTTTAATCTAATACCCTCCAAAAATTATACTAAAATCAGTGTGGTCTTCTGTGCTCCTGAAATCTGTTACATAAACAGTCTTGCAATAAGTTCTCTTTCTTTCAGTAGAGTAGGGGTCCTGTAAATCTTATTTCATATCTAATTCTTAAGAATAAAATCCTGGCAATATAAACCATAAGTCCCTTTTAATGTATTCTTACTTTTACAGGGAAGTTTCATCTTTTTAAATTTTGCCCTTGCATATAAATACAGGTCTACTTTACTAAATAAGTCCATTTAGTAGAACCCTGCATTGACATGTTCTTTCTTTTTACAGTCAAATATTTTGGATTACTTTTTTGCATTTATAAATTTTCAGTACTCTGTGCAAAGGAAAATGTGAACTTTTACAGGGAGAATCTACTGAATAGCTCATTAGCGTAATTTGCAGTTGATAGATGTCTGATATTTTACCAAAAAAGTGCAATATTATTCCTTACCTTCTGAGAAATACAGCCCTGCTTTGGGCAGACCACTGTTTTCACATCATAAAGATCTAGGCCTTTACTGGGAGCATGGGACTTGTTATTCAGAGTTTTCTGTGACCACTCTGGTTAATCTCATTCTCTAAACACGACTTCTTCCTTATATAAACACTAAAATGTGCATTTAATTTATCACTACTTGCAGACTTGGAATTTATTGGATTTACAGAAGAGAGGAATAAAGCCTGTTGTCATCTGTGCAGATCAAAGCATTTCTTTGTTTCTAGGATGTGCACGAAGAGCACTGCTAGTGACAAAATTGTGGCTTCAGAGCAAGCCTTGTAAAGATTTAAAGCTGGAGTAGTATTCAGAGGTGAGGAAAAAGGACATGGCAGAAATAAAAACCAATAAGGTGGTTTAACTTTTTAAGTATAGACTACATGAAGTAAAAGACATTGTTTTCTTTTGTAGCATTTCCATACTGACAGCTGTACTTGTTTTCTTCTTTCCTGAATATACAGTCCATGCTGCCAAGAGCTCCATGATATCCAAAATTAATTAAAGGTGGGATAGTTCTGTATTAGATTTTGCTCAAGACACACGAGTACAATAAAATAATACACACAGCAGGTATTGAGGTTTCATTTATTTCAATGGGATTTTTACCTGCACCTCAGTGAAATTATTCTTTACTATCTGTTTCTACTTTTTTTCTTATGCAGTGCAATTCACTACAAAATAGCTAGCAGACTCTTCAAAATACCACCAATATGCAGCTGTTGTGCCAGATGTAAATAGAGGGTCCAAAAGCGACACTCACTCTTGCCTAGACGACTAATTCTGGCAGGATTTTCTTTAAAATTTACTCCTTTATTTTCAAAGTGACAGGGAAAATTCAGAGTTCTACTTTTCAAAGGTACTGTTAGTACTTATAGTACTGAAGGTACTATTTTCAAAGGAGTAACTGAAAATCATGAGAATATCAAGAAAACTGTTGCAGGTCTTTTCTCCTCATGAAAACCTTACTACAGCATGTTCCCTGTATGTAAACTCCACAGATGTCTACATTTTATAATACAGAGATATTCTTAGCCAATCCATCAACCATGCCTTACTGCACAAAGTAGCTCGACACAGGCTACCATTTGCATGAAACCTTTAAGAAATCTAACACCTGATTCATCACAAGTGATAATATTTACATTCACAATCATCTCATTTGCCTTCAGGGCTTTGCAGATGCTACTGATAAAATGTAGGATAACCAAAGAAGACACGTTAGCACCTGAAAACTAGTTACACAAAGCAAAGATATTATTTGTGAAGTTGTTTATTAGAGGATATGTTTAAGTACTGCAAGACAGAACTATATGAAGACATCTAAGCGAACAGTAAAAACACATTGTCACGAAGAGGAAACGGCATAGTCATTCTAATGTGATATTCTGCCTTGGCCGTGGCATGTCATTTCTCAGCCAAACTAATTTCCTTGGACGTAATTCCACAGAGATGTGCGCAGCTCTCTAGCACTGACTGAATGAGACTGCTCTGTGCTAGCCTGGGTATCTCTGTGATGTTCCACTTTGCTATGTCAACTGACACACAAGACGAATTTTGCAGGTTTGGTCCACTGTTCGACTTCTCACAGGGCATGACAATTCGCAGCTCTTACATGAACTAGCAAGGACTGTAATTATGCAACTCTGAAAGCGAAGAACTTGACAGCCCTAAGGTCACAAAGAGGATGAGAATGCCAGAGGGCTTTTGTGGCAACATTTCTGGGATCCTTTCTGAACAACCCTGAGTATATGATGAATACTAAATTTCTGTATGAGAAACTAAATAGAGCTGTGCAGATGAATTTGAGAGCCTCTATTGTGGGATTAAGAGATGATTAATATGGCAGGCTGAAAAGCTGAGTGAAAGCTTTATTTCCTTTAATTGGTCGAGCTGCATCTGAACAGAGGAGAAATTAGGTGCTTACACAATTCAAAGGCGGATGACAAACGCTAATCCTTACCAAACGGTTGATCTATCATGGACTTGTTTTACATAAGAGTTCTCCTCCCTCTAAAGGATGCTTACTGAACTACTCAGATATCTAGGGAGGGCGAAAATTGTCCTAGAATGACTATGAGGGTCAGTTTTTACATGAGGCTTGCAGTATGCTTTAAGCATAACTGCAGTTTTCTTTCTTAACTAAAAGTATATAAATGCAAAACCAGATAAGAGAAATCATTTATAACCCCCAAGTTTATGTAGAAGTATGACTTAGACACATTTCCTCTTAGCAGTGACTTAAAGGACTTAAAAAAAATGCACAAGATGTGTAGAAGCCCTAAAGAGTGTCAAAGATTAAGGTGTGGGTAAAGAGGATCCCACAAGAAAATCTAGGACTAGGGAGAAGTTCATTTATACTATCTAACCAAGCTGCTAAAAGAGAAAACATGTTTTGGCCTGGGATTCTGCCTTGGGGGTGGCAAGGAGAAGCAGCTATGTTTTAGGAAATAGTTTTGGCTAGTAGGTAACTTGAAAAATGTAAGGTTCAGAGATAAGGAGTTTTGGCCAAGAAAGGAAAAGAGTGTTCTTTTTTCAGTTCACTTTCTCTAATATCCTGATTGTGATACGACGTTGAAGACACCGTTTTCTGTCTTTTCAGCCTGCACTGACTAGATCCTCCTTTAACCCTTGTGGTGGGTTGACCCTGGCTGGCCACCAGGTGCCCACCAAGCCGCTCTATCGCTCCCCCTCCTCAGCAGTATGCAGGGGAGAAAATAAGATGAGTAAGAACTTTTGGGTTGAGATAAAGGCAGTTTAATAAAGGAAAGGCAAAGGCCACGCATGAAAGCAAAGGAAAACAAGACTGTATTCTCTACTTCCCACCAGCAGCCGACGTCCAGCCACTTCCTGGGAAGTAGGGCTTCAGTATGCGCAGTGGTCGCTCCAGAAGACAAATGCAGCTTTTATTGCTGAGCACAATGTCACACCGTATGGAATATCCCTTTGGTCACTTTGGGTCAGTTGTTCTGGCTATGTCCCCTCCCAGCCTCTTGCTCACCCCCAGCCTACCAGCCTTTGGAGGGGGAGCGGTTTGGAGAGAGAGCCTTGATGCTGCGTGAGCACTACTTAGCAGTAGCCAATACGCTGGTGTGTTACCAACGCCTTTCTAACTACAAATACAAAGCACAGCACTATGGGGGCTGTTATGGGGAAAGTTAACTCCATCCCAGCCAGAACTAGTACACCCCTGCAGAATTTGAAAAGCATTCAAAATTTACTTCCAGACGACTATCTTAGCCATAAATCCTTAAAACTGAAGGAAATATGCCACTGTCTTCTGTGGGGGGCAGTCCTAGCTCTGAGAAATATTTATCTGAGTGTTGATTGTCCAGATGTAAAACCAAATCTGACACGGTTCAAATTTACTGTGTTTTGCAACAGATCTCTGATTTCCTTAAAGGGCTAATTTCCATACATAAGAACCAACACAAATATCTGCAACCATGTTCAAGTGCACAGAATGAAAAATGCAGCACAATATCACCTCAAGCAAAATCCCAATTCCTTCTTCCCCATACCAGGTAAATTTTTAGTTTCAACGATTTCAGCTGTTCACTCTTTATTTCTTTATTTTTTTAAGGCTAAGAGACATCAAAATTTTCTCAGATGCAAAACGGTTCAATAAATCTGCTGATGAATCTGTGGCAGCTGCTATTCCCAACCCAACATCCAGCCCTCAAGAGGGCCCTATGATCCCCAAAAGAAAAGCATTTCCTCTAGTCCTGACAGCTGAAACCAGGGTCTGAAATCATCATCCTATTGGAGGACTAGAGGAGAACAGTGGATTAATCTCTTCCATAATTCTTAAAAGGGCTGGCAATAAAATACATGTATCCTTTCTTGCTGGCAATCCCAGTAAAATAAATTCTCAATTTT
Source organism: Sagittarius serpentarius (assembly GCA_034782735.1). Classification (NCBI taxonomy): domain Eukaryota; kingdom Metazoa; phylum Chordata; class Aves; order Accipitriformes; family Sagittariidae; genus Sagittarius; species Sagittarius serpentarius. The sequence goes on along the minus strand of JAVKLA010000062.1, from coordinate 10,623,050 downwards.
TTTGAACTGTGAATGTTTATGGGGAGCCTATTAATATATAAAGCCTTTGTAATTTAACGTATGCCATGTCTATGGTGTTGAACTGCATATTATCCACGTACACAAGCTATTAAGCAAGTATGGGTATATCCACAAAAGCTTATCATCCCAAAGTTGGGCCAGTAACACAGGCAACAGGACAAGTAATGTTACTTTTTCTAATATGGTTTTAGGAAATATCAATCTGTCTGAACAAACACAAAAGGCAGATTTATGATGAAATCCTTAAAAGGTAGGTCAGATTTCAGGCTTCTGCAAGCGTCACATAGCCTGCCATAGAAAACAAATGAATATGTTGATGAACACACACAGTGTCTCATTACAAAGTAATGTACATATATATAAAAAACCCAAAACTTATACTGCATTACTTAAACTATCTTAAACTACTAAACATTTGCATTGGATTGCAAAAGTGCTCTCGAATTACATGACAATGGACGGTAAATACAACTCAAGGAAACCGCACACCGCAAACCTTCCTGTATTTTTTCCAGTTGTTACACAGCCTGTTAAAATGTGTGCTACCACATCCATCAGCCATTATCAAACCACAGCCACCACACGTTCCCTAACCTCTGGCAGTGGGCATCGTTCCCTGCACATCTTTCCTTCACAATCTGCCCCATCTGATCCATGAGTTCCGCAAACTCAGGTTTTCTTTGTCTGCTCTGATTTTATCAGGCTTAACTCCTGTTATGACAAATGTGGGCAATTTTCTTCTCATTAGTCACATCTAAGACAGGGATAACATGTGGTAGCCTCTCACAATATTTCAGTGTGAAAACAATGGCTTCTTAATATCTTGGTTTTTTCAATATGTGAGTTTCACATGCAAATGGTAAAAAATTTCACATGAAACTAGAACAGAGTCATTTTTTACACTATTCAGAAGTCTAACTGCCTATTAGATTGCTAAGTTGAATGTAAATTAAATTATTCTGTGTAATATTTTACTCACTGATTTGAATTCTCAGTTGTCTCTTTGAGCTAGGACAGAAATGGCAAGAAAACGTTCCAGTATTTTAGATGTCAGAAACAACTTTTGACATTATGTGGCTTTAGACCTAACTTGCTTGTTTTTCCTGCTGTTCTTCCTCAGGTTCTCCACATCTTGTTGCAATAACCCAAAACATTCAATACCTCAAAGTATATATATCACTATTTTTTCTGGCTCTCCCTATGCAAATTCCATCCCATAGGTTTCTATTAGTGCTGGTTCTTGTGAGGTCTTCTAGGCTACAAATAAAAAGGATTTGGTCATACTATGGGACTCTGTCTAACCCCTGTCTTCAGGTCAAACCAATTAATCTTATTTTAGCCTTATGTGATTTTGACCAAGTCTTACATAAAGCATGAATAGTAAATACTTGTTTTTATAAACTTTTCTGGATCTAAATAGAGCTGCTTCATCAGCCCTAGGTTTTCTGCCTAGGATGCAATCCTCAAAAAGACAATCCATAAAAATATTTTGCAAGGGTGTCAATAATGTGTTTACACAGTAATTTTTACAGGGAACAAAGCATCCATCCTGTCTTTGGCTATTTTCCAGACTTCGTAGTCAGGTTAGAAACTTATGAAATATCTGGATGACTGCCCTTTCGTTTATTTTATTTGTATGTTATTCATTTAGAATTACTATTTAACTATGTCCTCACTTCATCTTCAACTAGATCTCTTATGTTTTCTTTATTTCCCACAAAAAAGTTTTACATTTACTAGAACACAGCCAGATGTTACCTTTCTTTATGGATAGTTGAAGGATGGTCCAAATGTAAATCCTGTACCATATCCTTTTATCCTTGCTTTGATAGAATAAAAAAGAGCATGTTTTCACAGATGTTCCCACGGTTTCTCTCAGGCTAAATGAATTGACAAAAATAAGTAGGGATTAGCAATGCTGATCTTTGCTGCAAGTAACATTTGTACTCAGACCAAATACAACAGTTTGTCCTTTAGTTGTACGCATCCCAAAATGCTGTATTTCAGAATATGGGATAACTTCTAAGTTTTCAGGTTTCCATTTTTATGTTTCAGCCTGACTGCATAATGATTTAGGGAAGTCATGTTCAATACTTTTGCAAAATATTCTGTATTTGACAGTATCCATCCATATTGTTAAGTGGGAAAGAAATGTTTGATTGAATAGCATAACAAGTCTGTATCTCAGATGAAAATTCCTCATTTTGTTCTATGATAGCTCTCAAAAAACAGAGACTTCCTTCAGCTTAAGCATTTTTCACTGGGCTGCTCTGTTAGTACATCACTAAGCCACAATATACTTTTCTAATCAGAGAGAGGCTTATTAAAGGTCTGCTGCATGTCTTTTTCTACTGACAGAAGATCCCAGCAGGGAGGAGGCTATAGTCAAATGCTTCATTTGGTTATAAATAAAGGATTCAAAAAGTAGTTCTCCATTCTTGACAGATCCATTGATTTCCTGAATTTTTGGCAGGTTTGTTATGGCAGATGTGCTCAGTAGAACTGTAGGGTATGCTTATAGTTACTTACAGATTTTTGGAAGCTGCTGTTTCTGCTAAGTTATTCAGTTTAGAACAGGAAACCTACATTTTGTAATAAAACTTGATGACATCTGTCACAGCTCGATTACTTATGTTGAGGTAGTACCTTAAGTCCCTTAGTACGAATAAATAACAGTGTGATAGTGTATGTGTAATGCTGCCATCTATCCAAAGGCTAAAATCAGTTTTCTATCAAATCTTGAAACAAAAAGTCTCCAAATGGGTATAAGGGCAAACCTTTTCACCATGAGGACAGTCAGGCACTGGAACAGGTTTCCCAGAGGAGTTTGTGCAGTCTCATTATTGGAGATTTTCAACCTAGACTGGTCAAAGCCCTGAACAATATGGTCTGACCCTGCTTTGAGAAGGACCTCTTGAGGTCCCTTTCAACCTGAATTTTCCTATGATTCTGTAAGAACTATTTTGTTCCTGATTTTGAAGAACTGGTGTATTATTTTTGCTCCACGGAAGTTCTAAGTTAACTGCACATCATCTTAATCAGGTATTAGCCAATATGGCACATCCAGTGAACACCTCTACAATTTTAACTGTCAAAGTCCTATTTTTTAGATTTAATATCAGAGGAAATTTAAAAATTCAAATAAAATGTTGGGATGACTTTCCCCCTAATCTGTAAGTCTTAAACTTTGCCAACAGATGCACCAATAAAACCAATAAATAGCTAGAGATATGATGAGGAAGTACACTGAAATACCAGAGTTTTATTGATAATCTAGTTTCAGTCTACAGTTTTATGGACTTTCCAATGCTAAACTAAAGGAACAATTGCTTACTATTCTTTTTATCATAGTAATTCAATGCACTAAAAAGATGAATTAATCACATAAAGACAAAATCAAAGTGTAAGAGCAGCCATGACTACAAAACAACATCCACATGACTTGAGATGTCTCCAGAAACAAGACTGAGTGCAGACACAGTGGAATAACAGAGAAGGGCGAGGAAATTTTGTTTTTCTTGAAGAACATTTTTAGTAGCAACAGCGGTAAAAAGGCACTACTGAAATTCTAAAACATATTGCATAGCTGTGTACTCTAAAGGGAAGGGGATAAAAATAGTTTTGTAGCAGTTCTTCAGAGATAGAAACTGCAGAGCACTACATATACCATAATTTGTAACAGTTCTGCTTTCATCTACCAGCTCTACCTGTAAATTGCTCAAAGCTGTCATCTACCTGAGAATTAAATAGAAAATTTTACAGAAAGGGCACTGAAGGGCTAGGACTTGGGGTGGATTGTAGGCATTCAAATGACTTTGTAGTATCAGGGAATCAAACACTAGTTTTGTATTCATCGTGTGAACAAAATCTCTCTCTAGAGACTAAATTTCTCAAATCATGACAGAATCCATTAAAATTTACTGGAATATGAAAAGACCAGACTAGGGCTTTAGGAGGAAATTACTTCAGTTCGTGTGAAAAGTAAATTGGACTTATCCAAGATTTTTGTTTCTAATTGAGACAGAACAAAAGGGGAATATATACCAAGCATTCACAACATTAATCTCTTTCATTTTTAATAGTTTAACTAAGAAATAAAGAGGAATAAGGCGGTGATCATTATCTTTGACTAGCTTGAGGCAAATTCTCTCTGTAATCCTAAAATTGGGTAATTTCTGAGTACTTTATGTAGAACTAAACTTGTTTTGCTGAGTTAAAAAATGATACTTTCAACACCAGCAGTAATTTAGGATCTGTTTTATGGAAGTACTGTCATGTGTCCAACACAGATAACTATCTGGAGATTTTATGAGTCCTCAGTCACCTAATGTTCATTGCAAACTCCATCTGTGGGTACCTGTTTGTTGTACTTAGCTGCCAGCAGATGCATCTAACAGTAACTTCCAGAAGTACCTCCACACGAAAAAATGAAGGCCAAAAAAAACCAGGAAGAAAATGTCCAGTTTATATCAAATTAATCCCATTACTCTGCGTTTGGCAAATCTAATAATTTTTCTGGGCATGCCCACAGGTGGGTTACACCTAGGTACACTGGACTTCAAGGTTTAAGTATAACACAACTAAATAAAAATGCTAATTCTTCTCCTGAAAGGCAGTTAGCTGAGATGGAGCTGGGAACAAGGGCTAAAGCTTTCAACAGCCGAAGTCCCTATAAACTCCTTCAGGCAACAGATGTACTCTAAACGTGTAGGTGTGAGCAGCGTATTTCTGGTATCCTTTAAAAGAAATCAGGCAGCTTAACACGAACACCCCATATAGGCATAATTCAGATCAGAAGTCTTCTCTTAAAGCCCATATTGATCTTTGGGGGGCAACAGCCGGTAAGGTAACGGATGCTATGAACATAATTGCCTACAGTCACTGTGAGAGAAATTATGAGATGAGGCAAAGGCACTGACTACAATGTCCAGGCGAACTCATCCATTTGCACTTGATCACCCCAACTGTATGTTCATAAAGGGCAGGTGACATTTTAAACTATTCTGTTGCCTTAGGGAGTGCTGTACACCAACAGGGCAACAATTGCTCTATGGAAGTAGGCTATTTCCAGAGAGTACAAAGAGTGTTCTCAGTCTGTGGGTTTAAGAAGACCGTCTGCACTGTGGGCTGCTGTGCCTCATGGTGCACCCTCAGCCCTCATGCGAGGGGCTCCTCCTGGAGCACACTGTGACTCCCACCCTGCCAGACAAGGGGGGGACTAGAACTACCAGGTACACCTCAACCAGCACGTCTCTACAGTCTTGCCATGAGTTCAGCTGGTACCAAGGCAGAAGGAAACCTGTCAGTCTGCAGCAAGAATGACAGAATAAAACAACCTGTGAGGGCATGGCTGGTTAGAAAACAAACTAGCTTCTCATTAAGGTGGGCCTGAATTTGTGAGGTTAAAGGGAAAGTGATGCCTGTCCCCTGGTTCTTCTCCTCTCTTTCCACAGCAAGCTGGCTTTTTCTTTCTGGTGCAGCACTGGCCTCCGTTCTGCTCAGACAAGCCAGAATGCTGAAGCCGCCCCCAGAGTGTTCCCAGTGCCGGTACTCGAACAAAAGAAAGCCATCAGTTGAGCCCTTTCTCTAAGTCACTGGATGAGTTGTGTCCGAACTGGGCTACACTGGGCTTCCCTACTGCTGCCTTTGGAGCTGCTGAATCTGTGCCAGGTGGATTGCTTCCCCACTGGGAAAGCTGAGATGGAGTAAAAGCTTCAGTGCAGAACCTAGACCACAGGCATCCCTGTATCGTTTGGATCCAGGGATCACACTCCACCCTCTCATTTGCTGGAGGTAGATGTGCTGGGTAGGATTCAGTGTAGAGGTTAAGACACGTAAATTTATGTGTACATGTATGGGACTGTTAGGGTTCTACTGACCTGAGCTCTTCTTGCCAGTGAAGAGCAACTCACCACAAAGAAAACATGAAGCAGCTATCGGCTCTTTCACTGTATAAGCTCCACTGGCTGTATGCCAAGATCTCCAGTCACTGTATTTGGAATTGAGAAGGGTAGTGCACATCTGGAAGTGTAAATGTAAGTGTCTTAAATTTGGACAGAAGCCCACCCTCAATTCTTACAAATGAGCTTTTCTTCCAGAGCTGGTGGAGATATACAGGACATTTTCTAAAGAAATCACACAAGCCCAACAAGCTATTGAAATATCCTGCACAACATCCTACAAGATGGCCTGGTGAGTTTCTCTGTTCATTAGAAGGCAATGATAAAATAGATTTATCTAGTGTGAGGATTTATACACAGAACAGAAATCAAAGCACTGCACTTCTGCTGGTATTTTTAACTGTATAGTTTCTATAGAGAAAAGTTGCTGTTACAGTCCATCCTTGTTGAAGCTGCTGTTGCTCTGAATGGACCAGAGAGCCATGTTTTTTCATATGAGGTAAGTTAGAATGTTTCTAAGGGAAAAGGACCAAAAAACTAGCGGAATGGTGGCCAACAAGGAAAGTCTATGACAGGTAGGTAAACAGTAAGTCATTTCCTGTTCACTGTGTCTATTGTTTTTAAACTATGTTTGGATTTTTTTAATAATAGCAAAGGTCAGAGAACTACGGTCAGGTTCAATACATAGGGGCCTTCATAATTTTTCTCCAGATCTAATACGAGGTAGAGAGGAAGCAATCCTTTTAGACAGAAAAAGAGACCTCGCAATGACTTGAAAGTTGAGAGATCTCTGTATCATTGTTGGAGACGATCCCACTATGAAAATAACTACACCAATGCAGAAATCTTCCTGGAGGAAGACCATAATGGGGATATCTACATTGTCTGGCACTCCATATGTCAGCATCACCCATGATGCTATCAGAAGTAACAGGTTTGAGACTATGCTTATCAGGACAAACAATTCTAGCATGCTTATAATTAAAAGAGCTGTCATCAGGGGAGAAAAACTTGAGACTAGCTTGCTGTTACTACTCCGAGATGATTCAGTTCAAAGTTGCTGTCAGTGAGCCAAGAATCTGTATGTCAGCTCTAACAGAGTCATCAACTGGCTCCCAGCAGAGGCTCTTCGGCCACATCTGTGTCACAACATTTAACAGCACCAAGCCACGGGCTCCAGCCCAGGTGGAAATCATCCATGCAGCACATCTCCTGGCATACTTTGTCCCACGCTAGCTATCACTCCATGGTTCAGGTACTGTTCTCAGCTGGCGGCACAGATGAGGGCAAACTATTTTGCATGAGGAGATGGATATGAGCCCTTTCCTGACGCTGACTCTCCAGGAAAAAGAAAACGCCCCTGTCAGGGCCCTGAGGGCACCGATAGGCCTTAACGGCCCTGATCAACCTCACCTGGGGCCTGCACCCACACCCCTGGGCCCAGAAGTTCTATTTAAGCTCAGACCTGGGCCTGAGTTAGAGCTGTGCTGGTCTCTAGTTCCACTGCAGTTGTGGCTGGTGGTGGCCCTCACTGACCCAGACACCAGCCTGCAGGCTAACTCCCTGGTTTTGCCTTAGCCCTGCCTCATCGCTATGCGCCTGCCAGCTGATTGCTGGACCTGATCCTGACCTGCAGGTTGACTTCCAGGCTTGACTTCAGACCTGCCTCATCACTCTGCTACTGATCTGGACTGATGGCTGGTCCTGGCTGCCACCTAAGAGCCTGACCTCTTCCCTGGCTGCCCTACAGGCATTCATGCTGCTCCCAGCCCTCGTCCCAGAGGGAGCAGCTGGCCTGTGCTGCTCCCCGACAGCCCAGGCATGCTTCATTTACCAGTGTGAATTTAGGTCTGCGGTGCCTCTGCTGCCGGGGTGTCCGATGCCCAGCTCCAGAGCTGGTGTTCGGAGCGGTTCCTCAGGGAAGCGTCCTCCAAAGAGGGATCCTCAGGCAGTTCCTCTGCTGTGCCGTTAAACCAGGTACGGACACCAGTGTTTCCAGATTCCAGGCCAGCAACGATGTGGGACAAGTGGTTTCAAAACCAGTTTGACTGTTTTGTGGTTGGGTTTTTTTGCCACTGAGTTTTTGTGAGGACTTTTGTCAATCTGTTCTGGCTTAAAAAAAAAAAAAGAGCTCATGCTATTTCTGCTGGATCTGGCCAATGTCAAGGCTTGATATGCAGTCTTCCCTTGAGCAGACTGTTTTTGAGTCTCAGTGCTACAAAGGTTGGTACACCTGCTGTATTCCTGTACTCACACTGAAGGAAAATACTTCCATGGCATAATCAGAAATGGGGCGGGTGGGGGTGGAAGAAGCACTGTGGTATAGAGGCATCAGCTGGAGCTTGCAGTGCGTATGAACGTCTGTTCTCAGCCACTGCCGCTATGTTTGGCTAAAACTTTTAACAAGCAATTTTCCTGCTCAATGTTTCTATTACAGATCTGTAAGACAACACAAGTTTGTTTGCCTGAGAGCTGTAGCAAAAAAACAAACTTACAAATGCAAGTGTTGGCACGGATATGCAGTGCTAATTTATCTCTGTTATGTAACCCTACCATCTATCACTTGCAGATCTGCCCAGACAAAGCTTTTCTTTGTGTAATAGGAATCTGCTTCAAGAGTGGTCCATGGCAAGCCCTCTGGGATTACTTGGTAATTACACTAAAGGCTTCAGCATTAAACACATCCTAAAATAACAAGCAAAATTTTGTATCATTTAAGGTGCTTTGTCCTAGTAACTACTTTTGCAACTCATAAACAAATAACTTCTTTGATAATTCATCTGTAAGTCTTTAGTGTAATTGGCTATTTGCAAATTGATGGATTTTACTGGAGGTTGTAATTTGTGGATTTAAGCTGCCTAACTTTGAATTATGAAAACTGCAAACTTAATGTCTGGTGCCTGTAAGATGAACAACTGTCTCCAGGAAACCTGAGGACTGTAAATCATTGTGCTGTGGGGAAGCCAGTATGGGTTAATCTACTTATGTTCTGTTGTCCCTTTCCCCTTAAAGCGTGCTGTCTTTTAAGCCAACTGATTTGTATTCCTGAGTGGGGCGTGTTAATTCAGTAGGTGTTAGGCCACCTCCTTTCTTTTTCCCTAATGACCAGATAGGACCTGAGATGATTATTAGTGACCCTAAAATCTGAACCCAGTCCTTGTTCCTATGAAACAAAGCTTAGCAGCAGGCCTTCCATGATGAAATTAAAGCCAAAAAAGTATTAATATGACTAGGAAGCCCTTTACTATCTTCAAATCAGTCACACCTTAAAAAAAGTCATCTTTTGTCACCAGTGACTTATTTGGTAGGCCTGGGCACCTCTGCCCTTTGGGTACTTAATTAAGAGAATATAACATGAAGATAACAACTAAGAATGCAGAAAGAGGGTGGCATTCTTTACTGGACTTGCTCTCTAGTGTGAAAACTGATTTTTTTTTTTTCCCATTGTACTCACACTTTTGAGGTTGAGTGAGTTTAAAATTTTTTTATATTTATAAATGAAATCAGAGTTGTGATGGTATTGTCTTACAGTGGAGATTTTAGAGAAAACTTTTAAGTTATTAGCTGTTGTTCCAGTTTGAGATTCCTAATGAAACCAATGGTAAATACACATAATATAAGTGGTTTAGGGGTATTTTAGGAGGTCGGCTGTGTACTAGACAAGGAAGATCTTAAAACAAATTAATAAGATTAAAGTAGTAAGCCTTAGTCTCTTGCTACAGATGGTAAATGGTATCACCTGGAGCTTTGTGTCCTTTTTTCTTTTTTTACCTCTCCTTTCTCCTCCACACTAGGCTTAAGACCAATTTTGCCTAGAGTTTTAGTACCGAACACTAACTTATACATCATGTTACTTTCTAGTCAATAAGTAGTTCCCTTTGAATCACTGAACAGCCATATAAATGTCTGGTTTGAGCTTTGGTCAGTATAAAAATACAAGAAAATGCCCTCCGTAACAGTTTTTCTGGCAAACAAATAAAAAGATACTGTAGACATAGCCTTAGGTTGCAAATTCTTCAAAGCAAGGATTACAAGTTGTTTGCATAGCTCCTACAGCCCAGTAATATTTCTACACACTAAGATGTTTTGGAAGAGTTGGAAACTGGTCCTAAGAGACACCTGCAGAAAGCTGTAGTAAATAAAAGATAGCGATGTTATAACTAAGTAGTGACAAGGTGATGTCTCTTCATCTATTTAAGTAGATAGTGCTAGTTTAATTTCTAGTGAATGTTACCAAAGAAATCTGACAAGCAAATTTTCACTTTCTTTTTTAATACTTTTCTTGTGGAGGCAAAAGAAGGTGTTCATCTTCTAGAAAAGAAGAGATGCTTCTTCCTGTGATGAGATGTAAGTATGCAAAAAAGAGAGGGACAACTTAGATATATTCCAATATTGTAAATACTGAGAAACAAGAAAAAATACTGGCTTTTACAACATAAATACTAGTTATAGCGTGTGAGCATGCAGTCCCTTCTTTTTGATCCCATTAATCCCAGGGTATTTATCCACTGTTTTATTTGGGGTTGTAAAATACTGTTACAAAACCCCACTAGAATGTGTTAATGAAACAGACACATGAAGTGCCAGGTCCAGTGCTGGGTTCCCCAGTACAAGAAATATATGGACTTATTAGAGTGAGTCTGGTGAAGGGCCATGAAGATGACTTAAGGGATTGGAGCATCTGATGTATGAGGAGAGGCTGAGGTTGCTGGGAGTGTGATGCCTGGGGAAGAGAAGGCTCAGGGAGATCTCATCCATGCGTA
>JAVKLA010000062.1:10593429-10604806 GCA_034782735.1 Sagittarius serpentarius | reverse complement strand
CCCACTGCAGGGGGGAGTGAGCGAGGGGCTGGGTGGGGCTGAGGTGCCGGCTGGGGTTAAACCACAACAGTCATTCAAATTCATTGTATAATTCATATAATGCAGACTCTGTCCTCCTTTATCTTTTCAATTAATATTCTGCAAATTGGCTACTAGAAATATCCACAACAGTAACATTTTTTGAAACTGTTGTTATTTTCCAGTGCTTTATCATTGTATTCCCTCACTGAACTTTTTCTTTCTTTTAAAGTACTGTACAAATATATGCATGAGTCATTGTCTGCAATTGTGAACATTTACATGTCAGGTAGAAATTTTTAATTCCTTAACAAATATTGTAGGCCTATTATTATTGTATCTAAAATTCATATCTCTTGTCAGTAGTTTACCTGATTCATGAGACAGACAATCCAGAAAAACATAAAAATTCAGTGGAAGAAAGCCTGACTTCACCTAAAATCAAACAGGGCAGAAAACAACAAACATAAGTTACCATGTGTAGTGCTGGAATCAGACCTTTTTATGTTCACTTGAATTATGGTAGCTTGATGTGGCCGAGTCTTGAATAGGAATGGTTTCTGAATAGACAAAATAAAGATGGCAGTTACAGATGTTTATAAAAGACCCGTATGAATATAAGAATTAATATCATATTCAACCTCCTCATGTAAAAATCAATGTTCATAGTTTCTTTCCCTTCACTTAAACACAGCTGGCTGTCCACATGCATTTAACTGATGTAGCTCTCAGATACTATGCAGCAAAAAATTTTTCTCTAGTAAATTGTGGTAGCTTTCTAGGAATAATCTCATTTCCCTCTAGTGACTGCAGTCACATTCAATTCTTTCTCCCCAAAACGAACCACCTTTAACATTTCCTGGAGGTCATTCTGGCAGTAGCTTTCTGCCAAACAGGGGACAGTGTCACCTGTATGAAGATTCCAGTGTCTCAGCATGTGACTGGCCTGCTAATGCTTCCTTGAGTTATGAGTAAAACTTCTCCCTCTAGTCTACAGCCATCAACAATTCAGTATAAAATGCCTCCATCCATTGAAACTTATAATTTATTTCAACATCGAATATGAAGAATACTGTTCACACAAACGTGTGATTAGTGTTAAGCCATGTAACCCTTCACTGGCTCTTGGTAGAGAGCAGTCATGATGGCAACCACCTACTTTGTGTTGCATTCAAATGGCCTGGATCTCCTGAACTACTATTGAGAAACACTGTAACTTAAAAAAAATAAAATCTAGAAAATGTAATAATCCGGGTGGTAAAGTAGTAAGAAAAATGGAACAGAGAGGACAGATAGACATTGAAGAAAAAATAGATTTTTTTCTTGGTGCCAATTTATCTCATCCTAATGGAGATAGATCAGACAAGAAATGTTTGCTTCCCTCAACTGGCTATCAGAGGGGACTGGGATGACTAGCAAAGATGCAGAAGTCTACAACGTAAGAGTCTAACATGAAGTGAGATGAATTGACCCTGGATGTTTCACAAGAGGCTTGTTATTTAAGCATTTGCATTTAAAACAGCACTCATTTTTCCCTTATTTACATCACTGATAAAGGTTTAGAGAAGAGTAAATAACATAACATGGCAAAGCAAGTAAGAGCTATATTTTTTTTTTTAGAAAAACAGATTTTAAGATCAATTCAGAAAGATACACTTAAGTATATGTCTCTTATCAAAGGTGATCAATATCTAAATAAAAAAACTACATCAAAACAAAACTTTAGTGTTTTTCTTCTATACTGAGTGCAGCCTTTGATGTCTGCCCTTTTTGTAAATTGAATAAATGAAATAATATCTGTAAAACTAGAAACTTAAATCAAGTTTTTTTCCTCTTCACTAGAAAAGATACTTTAGGAAAAACAAAAAGGAAGCTTCCATAAGTATCTTTTTAGAAAGCATTCTGTCTGTGACACCATCTTTATAAAACTGCATTATGGGCATTGCATATATATATATTTGTGTGTAGGAATACTATATATACACATACACATAATAAATACATATGTATACATTTTATATTTTATGTACATATATATACACATATATGTATATTAAAAATATCTATAGTGCATTGACTTTTCCCCTTTGCACTTTGCCAGGAATCTTTCAAATAAAATAATCTACCCTTTCTGCCATGGGGTTCCCCTGATTTATTGAAAAGTACTAGAATTTCTAGCTGAAGGACTAGCTAGTCTGCAAACTTTAAAGCTAAATAAAAAACTAGTAGCACGTATTTAGCACTGACTTGTTTTCCTGCCAGAAATAAGTGGTTATAACTTCCAGATTTGTTAGTTTAATTCCAAAACCACTTGGAGGGAGGGGGGCCCAGAAAACTCCTTCCATAAACTAGAATTAGTATGGAAAAGCTCATTACTGCTAATGTTTTCTAAACCTCACACCATTAAAGTCCTTTGAAACCACTGTGAGATGCAAAGTTTGACAAGCGCATGCCTAGGTACAGCTCAGACCATCTAGACTGACTGAAAACCGTGCTGTCAGTATAACAAACATTTACACTTACATCCTCTGTCAACAAGAGTGTTTATCCAACAAGAATTACAAATATTTCAAAGAAACGCAAACAAATATAAAGGAAATACCAAACCCATAAATTTAAGACAGAAACAATGCAATAATATTTCAACTATCAGAATTAGTATGTCCTCTGTCTTTGGAATATTTTTTCTGTTAACTATATGAAAATGATTGTTGCAAGTCTTACTAACTAAATTTTAGCATCCATTGCTTCAAAGCAGCTACTCGGTCATTTGACATTTCAGATTCCCAGTCTACAATTTATCCATATGATCTCTAACACAGCAGGAAAAAGCTCACGTGGACAGAAAATGTTATTATGGGAAATGAAAATAGTTAGCTCTGCCTAAAAAGTAAGCCAGAGTGAGTAGTCACTCTTGACAGATGATCCCCGAGAGCATACACTGAAAGAAAAACATGATGTAGTTAGAAATGCTTTCTGGAGTGTCATATACATGCGTATCTTAGTGTTATGGCTGACTTTTCTGACCTAAAATAAACCTCTGTTAATGAACACTTCCTCTGTCCACCGTTTCCTGATGTGAATGCACCAGAAGTCTCTTCCTGCTTCTGTGTAAGTGAAGAGATAAGAGAAGCATCATCCTACCAAAACCAGTTTGCAATGAGCATTCATGAAAGCATTTCTCTTTGCTCTACTTTTTACATACAGTCTTTTTCCTATAATGTTTTCTCTACAAATTAATGAAAAACAAATTTGGGTGACTGTGTAAGCAGGTTTGGGGGCGGGGGGGGCATGGTATTTCTAATGCGTAAGCTCTAGTGACGTCTCTGAGATGTCCAAGGAGTTTAAATGTTTCTGGTTTATGCATGATGTACATACATAATTTAAGCCAAAAGAAAAAAGAATATCGTATAAACACCTAACAGTATAAAAGTTGACCTCTTCCCTCCCAGTAATCGTGTGAAATACAGCTTATTTGAATTTTGCAAGTAATAGGCAACGTATGACCAAAAAGCAACATATGACCAAGAGGCCAAACCATGTATGCTCAGACTGTGCAGTTACTATATTCTTATGTCATTTTCTCTACATTATGGATCATCTACTTAGAAAGAAACAACTGTCAGGCAAATCTTTTTCCTAATGAATAATACAACATACACCGTTAATCTTTCATACCAGGAACTGAATTTTAACACAGACAATAAGGAAGTGCATATTTATCCACAAAAACGCATTGCTGAGAAGGTCTCACAGTACTTGTACCAGCGACTGTCGTCTGAACAGCAGGGCTGGCCCACCGTAACGCACCTGCGACCAAACCCAACGATCCGTCACATGGGAAGGAGGGAGTTGTCGGGCAAAAACACCAGTGTCTGCAACCCTGTCCCAGACATCCTGTCTCCAAAGCTAAGCGGCTTTAAAGATAATTTCCAACAGTATATCTTCGCTTGCCAGGCTAGCATAGCACCAACAACAATGAGCACTTAGGTAATACAGGGCTTTAAGTACTTCTGAAATCGTTCAGTTATCCTCTGAGATACCTTATCCTGCCATTTGGACTTGAAAAACTCCTTTGGTTATGAGTATTGCCGAGAGACAGCAAGGTCATTCTCGCAGCAGCAGTACCATGTCCTGGCGCTTACATGTCTTAAATTGATGTTTCTTCCAGGACAAAGTGCAGAATAAATGTTCCTTATGCATGCCATCCTATCAACCTGTTCTGATAGCGTCAATCATTCTCCAGAGTATCTTAAACTGAGCAGTAGATTGGACAGTTCATGTCCTATTTCATCTGATACTGGCTATAGTCTTTGTTTGGTTTAGGTTAAAACATGCTGCTGTAAAAATTAACTTTGTACTTTGCTTAATTGCACTTTTTGCAAATTTTGTAAAGATTGTGTCTGCAGCCTACATTCATTTTCTATCCCATTTTAAACAACAGCAGCAAATGGTTTATAATCAGTTTCATCCAGTCATAGTTAAAGACCTGAAACTTTCTTATATGCATCAAGTTATCTGTTCAAACCGATTATATACATCTTTATGTATCTGGAGGTACTGAAACAGAGTAATATGACTAAATCCTAACAAGCAAAATGTAAGGAAGATGAATCAGGCCTGTTCTTTTCCGTTTTCTCAAAGGCCTGGTTTTCCAACATAGATACACCCATTTTCAGTGCAGGTTTCAAAGTACAAGAATAAGCATCTTGGAATGAATTCTACTTTCAATTTTCATTAGTGCTCAAAATACCTAAATCTCTAAATTTGATCTTACTTCTTTAGGACAGAACTGTATCCCTCCCTGAAAGTACCCGTGGAGAACTAATTTCTGTACTTCAGTCTGACTGAGAATTTGAACTTTCGTAAGTTTTCTTTTTCTCGGAGTCTTTATCTGTGTTGCATGTCCATGGGGAAACACTGCTCAACAGCATTCTCAAGACACTGGGTTATGCAACAAAACTGAATAAAAATTTCCAAGTATAACCTGTCATTCCCGTGGACACTCTCCTCGCCAGTTAGGGCAGACACCTTGGTGGTGATCTCAGCTGTGCTGTGATCTACGTATACACGTCCTGTGTTAATTTCTTCCAGCTGCATTTTGTTCTCTATATAAAGGGCTTCTCTATTCTCTGGGAGACATTTTTAAACTACTTAATTGTTCGGGACCTCTGAACCCTGGATGAGGATATCCTCCTGATAATAGCACAAACTTTGGTGCATGGCCAGTCCAGTAACAGCAGTTTTTTTCCTTTACATTACAATATATCTCTTCAAATTTGTTATTCACCAATGCACGTTTCAGATGCTCCACATGCTCCTTCAGGAGGAATGTGCATCCTCCAGCTTCTGTTGTTTTAATTTTTGAATATATCAGTAATCAAACTGTTGTTTCTCCTATATTCATTCATTATGATTTCCATGGTTTGAAAACTTCCAACTTATTTTTCATTTTAGGGATTAATTCCAAATCTTCCAGTAATCCACCTTAAATCCTCTCTTAAATTTGTCTACAGTGTCAGCTGTGAAGAATAACAAAACCAGGAGAAAGCAAGCCTCTCTGAGAGAGCTTGTGTATATAAAGGTGTGGTGAGTTGATCTCTGCTCCGGCGTGGGGCCCTCCCCGGGCTGCAGGCGGGGATCTGCTCCGGCGTGGGCCTCCCCGGGCTGCAGGGGCCCAGCCTGCCTCACCGGGGCCTGCCCCACGGGCCGCGGGGGAATCTCTGCTCCGGCCCCCCCAGCGCCTCCTCCCCCTCTTTAATGAGGAGGAACATAGGGGAAGCTTCTAGCAGCTTCTCTCAGAAGCAACCCCTGTAGCCCACGCCGCCTACCAAAAGCTTGCCACATAAATCCAATACGTTTGGGCACAATTCAGCACCGACATGTCTAGACAGTCACTTCAGCTAGCATATGCCCTGTTAATTCACAAACAGAGGGTTCTACCTCAAAAATATCTGTACTTGGTCAGATCCAAGTCATAATTTTTCCTTCCATAAGCCTTGGGCAGTACTCCTTGTGTCTCCCAAATCTGTCCTATTCAAACACATTAGTCTCTTCTGCCTGAGTTAACTGAAACTTTGTGAACTCAGTGTTTCAAGATGCACAACACTCAAAAATAAAGCTGCCTCTTTCCTTTCAGCTGGCCAGCCATGATCTGTTGGCCATCTCTTACAACTTCCAATAAAACCAGTGCCGATGTTCAAGTTAAGTCTTAGTGTGCCATGATTCATATAAACTACTCCCTTCTTTGTTCTTAAAAAAGTTTCTATATCTATTTTTGCAGTTCACAAACACACATAAACAAATAAGTATGCACACATATATAGCTGGATTACAGTTCACTAGGAAAAAAGCTTTTACTCAAGAGAATTAGATATAAGCTGAGGTTTTCTTTCTTGAATTAGTCCTTGTTTAGCCTCAAGCTCTTTAGAAAAGGAATAATGTTCTAGAGGAATAGTTAAAGTATATAGTTAAAGTATGAAATAAGTGTGCAAGTTAACTTGAACATCCCAGAAAAATTCTAACTCAGCCAATTACATCTTCTATTACACCTTCTGTTTCAGATCCATCTTTTTGTCTGAGTGAATTATTACGGAAAGTGTAAAGAAATATTTGTAAAGTTAGTTGTAAGCATATCTTTGGATTAAAGGTTAAAAATATAATTAAAAACTGAAAACTACACAAGGGGGCTGGCATAGTATTGCTGAGGCAAGTTTATTTCTGGTATTTCCTAAGTTTTAAGAGTATCCCTTTGCAACCTAATAATGATATATGAACAGAAGTGCTTATAGGTGGATAAAACATAAGGTAAAGATGATCCTTCGATGGAGTCAGATGTGAAAGTCCTTCTTGTCCTAGAATTCAAAGTGTTTTAATTCTCAGACAAGCCAAAATTGAAATTGGAAGTGACAATAGGGACATGCTTTGTGTTTAAACAATAAAGGCAATGTTAATGTTTAGAACAGAGAACAAGGTACTGACTAAACTAACTGCGTCTTTAAAGATGCCAAACACAATTCTAGGAAGTTTATCAAAAGCACCCATTTTTAAAAACAATTAGGTATAGAACATGAAAGAAAAAATCTTGCCAAGATTTTAATTAACTTCTGCAAATAAAGAAATCTGTATTTCATTTAGGCATTGTTAATTTGCCTGTTGCCATCCTATTATACCTAACAAATATATTCACGTATATACACTTGTCTATGTAACTGCTTGTGCATAAGCAATGTAGCTGTAGTATGTCTGTGTGTTTTTTCAAAATGTAAGTCATACCATCTTCATTTCAGTTGTCCCATATGAAGAAATATGTTCTTTAAAGGGGAAACTATTAGACATTCTGCAATTTCTGCAATTACTTTATTCTCCATTCTCTAAAAATATTTGTTCTCACTCATTGACAGTAATGGGACCATGCTAACACAGTTTCTAGACAACTTCCTGAAAGAAAATTACTATCATATTTGATATAATCATACTACTACTTACTACTAATGGCATTATACTAAAAAAATGGCTGTGTTGGTTTTTATTTTTTCTGAGTGAAACAGAGCCTTAATTTCATTTACAGACAGGCCCAATAACCAAATTATAAACCAGTATAACAACTAACTACAGGTTAATAAAAAAGATTAAGTTGTTCAATATTTAATTAAATATTAATTCAATTTAATTAAGGTTTTATAAGAAGAGGCTCAAACTGTAATGCTTAAGTAACAGTCATTAAAAAATAAAATATTTTTGAAGGAGAAAAAATAAACCATTCATTAGCACAGAAACAGAGCTTTGCAATCTACCTTTGACTCAGCCTTGGCTAAGTGACTTCATCCATCTGTTGCTCTGTATACTCTCTCACAGTAACACCTAAATGAAAAAACAAAGAATATTTAAGCTTACAAATTCTTTATTTCCTGTAATCATATTGCCTTTGGTCTTCAATAATCCTTAAGTGCTTTTTTAAAAGAAATCTTAATTCAATTTTCTGCTCCTGGAAAACAAACAAAAGAACTGTAATGTTTCTTCATTCTGAAACATCTATTATTAAAAAGGAAATGTCACGTTTTGCCAAAAAGCTTAATAAAGACCAGTGAGTGCAAGAGATAAGAATTTAGCAATGTCAAGAATAGTAATTAACGTCCTTCCTTACAAAATGAGCCAATAATCAGTAAAGTGGTTTGGGGGTTTTTTAACGATTTTTAAGTGATTTTGTTTTGGTAATAATTAGTCAAAATCCTGAAAAGAATTTTCCTTATATCTCTTCCTTCGTATTTCTATCCCACCTTCTTTTATTCTTTTCTCATAATATTCCGTAAGCCAGCATTTGAATGAGAAAAGATGATTTAAAGTCTTCCTCTTCCCCTCATCTGTGCTGGTATCTATTATTCCTTTTGTGTCATTTTGCTAACTAAAAAGGATTATGTCAGAGTGTGGCTGTCCTCATAAACATCAGATATCTTTCATATGTCCAAGAGAATGGAGTCCATATGATAAGCAGTTCTAGTGTTTTAAATTAGATTAAAATACTGTTGAGAAAAACATACATTCTCAGCTTTTAAAAAGTATTATTAATTTACAGCATAGGATTTTTTTTAACAAGATCATCAGATACAATTCTGATGAAATCCCTCCTATTTCATGTGATTACTTCTTTCCCCAATACATCCAGTCATCAGCGTTTACAGAGAGGAGCAGCAGGTAAGAAGGTGAAATACATAGAAAATAAAAGGAAAAATAAAATACCAGCACCCCAAAAAAAGAATTTTTGTAGCTGTATTTAGTATAGTGTTTAAGACCAGAAATTTAAAACCCATTTTTATTTCAAAACCTGGAAAAGCAAAATTTATCTTTCGTTCTCTAAAATTAAAAAGAAAACACCATCTACTGCATAGTTAACGTGTAATGCAAAACAGTCTCATCTCCGTCGTCAGCCTGCTCGTCTCTGGAACGTCATTATACGCAAGCACAGTACAGTCTCCTGTAAGAATTGAGAGACTCAACACGCTGGAAGTCCTGAAGTCCCAGTAAACACAGTTATTAATCTGAAGCCTCAATACGCAGCCGCAGTGCCGGCCATTGGCCTAGGTGACCTGCGTTGCCGTTCCGGCTATATCCCCAGCGGGGCCGAGACCCACCGGCAGCGACAGTGCCGGCTGCCGCTCCGAACCCCCTGGGCTCAGCGCGGGGCCCTGTGGCACAGCCAGGGAGCCCGGGGGCTCAGCCACCCGCGTCCCCTCTGGAGGCACCTTCCTCCTTCCCTTCAGACTCCAAGGAGGTGGAGGAGACCAGACCGCTCTCTACGGCCACTCCGAGCTGCCCCAGAGCCGAGCCGTAAGTTAAACCGCTGCAAGAGCGACAGGCAGCTTTCCTCATGATCGACCTGTCTGTAAAGGCAATGAAGCGCCACAGGAGACAAGCCAAGGGAGGCTGTATAACCCAACTACTGTGCATTTTTAAGCATGGACTGGAAAAAATGCTGTCAATAGCTTACGTATTATTGGTTCTGCCTTCGGAAAAAGGACTACACTAGTTACTGTCTTGGGAGTCCTTAAGAGAATATTTTCTATGACTCTGTGTGACACACGTATCCTTAATGATCTGAAATGTGCCTGTTTAAGTATTCCTGAAAAAACCCTGTTCATTTGAGAAGTCACACTGAATAAAGAGTTCCAGCCAAATTTTTCGTTCTTTCTTTGTTTTTTTAATTACCATACTTACTGTAAAATAGGTATGCCTAAGATATGCAAAAAGACAATCAAATCTGTGAAAGTATATGTGGACATCTGTTTTTCGGTGATTTTAATCATTAAATTCATAGAGATGATCAACTGCGTTCAGAAAAAAATAAAAGGTAGCACTGATGTAGTGATGCAACTGGAACTGACATTCTTTTTGTTGCCAAACTATAGATTATGCTTGCAGAGTACTAGACATTATTTTGAGACAATCAAAAAGCTTTGACAAACAACACAAAATTAATTGAATTCAAATTATCGAACGGAAGTGAATGTCATCTGAAACGTCTTTCTACAGTTCCAGTAAAGGTTCTGGAATTTCAGAGAGTTTCACTTTTAAAATTCAACAAAAAATATAGAAGGCAAATTGGCATCTTGGAAACAAGAACTTGAAATTATAATTTTCAGCCTGCCTGCAATTTTGTATCGTATTTCTCGGATGTCCTGAGCTCAGTATGTTCCCTGTATTGAGCATATCTTTAAACTTCCTGAAGGTGATATAACTGTTTACATGCTTAGTTAATGAGGGTTCCTACATACCTTCTTGAATTGTGGCCTACTAGAAGTAGCTCTCATTAGAACTATTTGCAGACCCCTATTTTTGTGTTTATTGCCGGCCGAATTCCTCATTCACTAAAATACACACTCCCCAATGACCCTTCTGAGAATCAGATAAATTCCTGAGTCCTTTAGAATGTAAAGTTTAGAGAAATCGGGTAGTGTTTGTAATACCGTTTTCCCTTGAAATGTCTTAGAAACTATTTTATCCTAACAGTGTTAACACAATTTGATATTCATGCACTGCATTAATGGACTCCTCATTGAGAGGTATCAGTCACATGTGATTTCTAGTCCCTGCTCCAGTGATTGCTTAATATGAAAAACCGAGGCATTCTTTGGAAGCAAACATTGGTCTAACTTTGTGGTAAATGAATGTACTAACCAACCGACTCACCATGATTCACCTAATACTTTCTCGCAGGACAAGTAGGACAGTGCTGTCAAGAAAGGCAGGCATTTTTCTCCTATCCCTTCTGTTCCCCTCTGTTTGCAGGCCCTAATGTTTTAAATCTTGCAGGGCTGAAATTTAAGTTTGTTGGTGACAGGGAGAAAGGTTATGAGAGGTTAGAGAATAGCTTGAGTGAAGATGTCCACACTTTGGCCATGGCACTAGAGCAGAGCAGGTCATCAGAACAGCCTGGCTCTCTCCCCAGCTGAGCCTGGGGGAAATTAGAGATTTGCTCCTCGTTATACCTTGTAGACAAACACAATCCTTGGAACATGACCTCAGAGTTAGTGTCTCAAACTAGTATCTGAGCAATATTTAACACCTTTGGGCACCTGACTGAGGATTTGTGTTTGTATGCTTCACATCAAATGAATGTGGAACACTGAATTCATCAACCCATCTCAACTTTTTTTTGTTTTGAACGTTATCTGCCAATATCGGAAAATTATGGCTGCTGGCCTTTCATCATTAATTAAGATTTTACAAAGAATGTATTTTGTTTCCCTGTGTAATGGGTTTACGTGGCAACGTTTTCGTAGCGGGGGGGCCACAGGGGCGGCTTCTTTAAAAGCTGCTAGAAGCTTCCCCTGTGTCCGATACAGCCAACGCCAGCCGGCTT
>JAVKLA010000062.1:10475097-10593329 GCA_034782735.1 Sagittarius serpentarius | reverse complement strand
AATTGGTTAAGTGATCTCTCCCTGTCCTTATCTCGACCCACAAGCCTTTCGTTATATTCTCCCTCTCCTGTTCAATCGAGGAGGGGGAGTGAGAGCGGCTTTGGTGGGTACCCGGTGTCCAGCCAGGGTCAACCCATCACACCCTAAGAAAAATTATTACCTTGGATAGAATATTTGTCATGGTTAAAAGCACCACGGAACAATGCCAGGAGTAATCAGGCAATTTAGATTTCTAGCAAGACTAGGTATACGGTGGATGGCACTGAGAAAGTTGCCTAAACTCTGTCTGCACTTTTTAGATCAGTGAGACAGACTTGACATATGTCATACCACAAAAACTAAGCAGGTGAAATGCATAGTTACTGCTACTGGTATTAATTTCAGGGTTGCTTTTCACTTAAAACTTTAGATCAGTCAGGGCACAGGTTCTGTTAGCAGAACACTGGGAAGTGCTTTGTAATAAATGTAAATACTACGGTCTGATTCCGTTTAACATCAATATCAAGTGCACTGTTGGATTTAATGGCCTGTGCAGGAAAAGCTCACCTTATCTCAAAAGTCTGCCAAATTCACTGTCTATTTTAAGTGGAAGTTATTAGCTTGAGTCAACAATAATCAATAGGCTTTAGACCTGATACAAAAGTTTTAAAACTGTATAGAATACACAGAACAGAGTAGAAATCCAGCCGGATGACTTTTGATGTTTGATATACTTAATTTCTTCAGTGCTCAACAACAAAATACATTATAATAAATGAGTTCAAAAATTTTGAAAAGTACTTCTGGAAGAAAAATCAGACTGGAACATTTAAGGCAGAGGCAGGATTAAATGAAGGATGCTACATGCAGAATCTGTAGAAAAAGCAAGATCTGAAAACAAAGTGGTGTATTTGCTCAAGTAAGATTTGGATCCACTTACAAAAAATGTAATGAAATCATAGTTAGTTAAAAGAAAAGGTTCCTCTATCCAAAAGCTGAAATAGGATGAGAACAGGCAAAGAAATGGATATTTTTCAAATTCATATAGCAAAACCTTTTGAAGAATGAAACTAATGTTCTATCATTTCTGAATTTCTACTCAAAGAGGGTAGGTATGCATGGTCCATAGTGACTCGGAAAAGAAATATTTCTCAACAAAGAAAAGAACCTCAACTGCCAAACTTGAAATTTCGCATCTGTTGGGAGCTGAATCAAAACAAATACTGTCATGTAATGAGTTCCTGTAAAAGTGCAGTATGAGCCAGGTTCCCTCTTACAAGCATCATCTATATGCACTACGTATGGCTGCACTACGTATGGCTATACCCCGCTCTCAGGGTCTGCTATCAGTTATCAGACAGTGGCACAGAAAGAAGCATTTTGATGGTAAGCATCAGGTAATTTTGTCCCCCAAATTAGTACAAATACATAGCCTAAAGAAAAAAAGAAAAAGAGATAGGAAAAAAAAAAGGCAGGCCATGCCAAAAAAAGCAGTGCTAGCTGGTTTGCTAAAAATATTTCCTGAAAATAGTTTGGGAGTTGGGATTACTGGGAGCAGCAGGGCAGGGAGTGCTCACTCCTCACCTACACAGCATTAAGGGATGCAACACAAAGACAAGTAAGCTACACACACCTCTTAAGAAAGCTACTTTACTATTAAAAAACGAAAGGGAAAAGTCTAAACAGATCCAAATAAATTTGAACACACACACACACAAACCCCCTCCAAAGTCTTAGTTATTACTTCTGTGAAATTTTATGAATGTCCAACTCACAGAGGTCTTCCAACAGAGATTACAGTTTCAGGACATCAGAACAAGAATTACTCCGATCTCCTGCAAATAAGAGAAGACCAAAGTTTATTTCTCCATAACCTATAGCAGGTCTTGCCTAAGTGCAGCAATTAAAAAGCTTGCAGCATTAAAAGCTAACTTCAGTCTCATTTAGAAATTATTAATCGAAAAATTAAAGTTATATACCCTCAACAGCACTTAGTTGAACTCTGTATCACTAATAAGTAAGACTCAGTAAAGCTAGTGTGTTCCAGATCCTCCATTAAGCTAAAGGTTGATTTTTGGTACTGTATCATGGCTTTTTTCTTCCTTTTAGTTGTTTTGCTGCTGCTTTAGCTTGCTAATGAAAACTGATCTCAGCCCTGAAAGTGCACGAGCTAAGACTGTGCAGAACAGCAAATTAGAAAACAGAAAGCTAAACCAGAGGTTGATAATTCTTCCTTTCCTATCGTCTCATCAAAGATGGAAGGTCTTTCTGGGACTTAGTTAAACACAGATAATAGCCTCCGACATTTTCCAGTTTTCAAGACTGTAATGGGAATAAGCTTTACTGTATTCTTGACTTCATCTTTTTAATACAAAATCCTCTACTGCAGAAAATATTGGTTTGCTTTTTTGCAGTGGGAATTAATATATCATCCTTAATGTTTTAGCTTTTTTTTTTTTTATTCCACAATTTTTCTGGGGTATTCTTTTAATTCTGTTAGGATGTAATAGTAATTAAAACTTTGTTTGGACCAAATAATAAATACATTTTTAATGTAAAAAATTAGAAAGTGTTTCTTTGATTTTTTTTTTTTAGTGGTAATCAGTTATAGTACCTCAGTAACTTCCTACATTTGCACATAAAACACTAATTTTCATGTAAAAGAGGTATCAGTCTTGTATTACACAAAGGCTTACATTTAAACACTTGTAAATAGACATAACAACAACATTGATTTTCAGAGAAGGAAGAGAGGGATAATTAAATACTGGTAAATGCCACTATCTTTCTCTCTGACTCACTACTTAGAAAGTATTGCAGGGTATCATGGGTTTACCTCAGAAGAAACTGAGCCATGTTTTATGCGACTACTAAAATCAAAACAGCGTAAGCACAGAACAGGACAAAAAGAAGTGATGCGTCTGTCTGTTACCTATATTCACACACAGGAACTTGTTTAACCATTTAACCCCAGTTCCTGAAATGGATTCCCCCCCCCCCCCCCCAATATTTCTTAACTCTTACCGGTTAAACAATTGACTAATTTTTTTTTCAGATTTGCATCATAATGCATCACTGCATTATTTGCATAGCATACTTAGAATTCATTACTACGTAGATCTTGCCAATGGCCCAAATCAGTGTAACTCTGAAACTCCAACTTTCTGCTTCTGGGTTTCTTCAGGACTAACATTTTTTATAAGAACGTAACCCAAACTAGTGAACCTGTTAGAAAGTCAACAAGTATTGTCACCTGCAAGCAGAAGGAGGGCTTGACATTACCGAGATACCATGTGAAATACTGCAATCCTAAGTGTTTTACTGAATAGCACTGAGAACCTAGCACCTGCGCCTTCGAGCTGCGCTTCAGTTAAAGCACCTGTAGAATTCAGATTTATGACTAAATGCTATCTTTCAATGAAGGTAAAAGATAGTCACACATGGTATTTCTAACAAAGATATAAACCCCCTGAAAATCAGGACGCTGCTTTGACAGAATTTGTTTAATTTTTGAAAGTACTTTCCAGTAAATTGGAAGATTTTGGCCCTGACTCTCCTCATTGTATGTTCTTGGCTGCTTCACTGCTAAGGGACTTAGCAAATCTCCTAAGAAGATCACATTTACAGGGTCATTTACAAGGTTATTCACAAGGTCAGTTACAAGATTGGCGGCCACGCTGCTCCCAGCAACGCAGCTTTTCTGAACCTGCTGCGCATCCAGCAAAAATCCTGGCAGATTTTCCCTATCCCCAGTGAGACTCCTGTGTTGACGTCCCCCCAAATTAATTGAACCATCAAAAAGTTCATTTGAGCAAAACACAACAAAGCTCTATAAACTGTCTTTTTCAACAATGCTTTACTTAAGAATATTTATTACCCACTATACTGTCAAATCACTCCAAATATGATTCTTAGGAATATCATAAAAAATTTTCCTATGTCCCTTGATATAACTAACTCTCATTTTAAACATAAATTTTCTGAAGCATGTGAGTAATTTCTAAATAATCTATATACAGCTTTGTTTTGCACAATGGGAATATTTGTTACAATTGAGATGACTTACTTTTATTCATTAATTTTCCTAAGTGTACCATCTGCCACTTGTTGCACGCCAGCAGTGGTCCAGTAAGAACGCTGGTGCCTTGGGTTCCAAACAGAGTATTTTATGATCTGCCTTTAGAGTACATGCATAGCTCCTGTTCTCTGAGATACACACCTACATCGCTACCACCAAGAAAAAAAATGTGCTGACTTGATAGAGCCAGTGAAGAAATGAAAAACGTTGGCCTAAAACTGGACTCAGCAGTAAAGAAGCAACATAGTCAGCAAAGGAAATAATTTTGAAAGGTTCCCATTGCCCTTTTAATATGCTTTGGTTTAACAGTGCAGTCCCGTTCTCACAAATCAGACCGGTCCATGAAGACAGCAAAATGCATACGCAAGCCCAGACTTGAGTGTGCCCTTGGATGCACGAAGGGACTCATGTGCCTCAACATGTCCAGCTGCTCAGTATCGCACGGCATGACCGGACAGGTTACAGGCATGGCAGCTGCGCACGTAGGTGTTTGTCCTTTCTTTGTACAGAAGGCTGAGGAAAAAGACCTTTCTTAAAGAGAAGTCTAGACAACTGTTGGCACTAAATGTCAGAGTCACTGGCAATAATGTTTAGCTGCCAAATTTTGCCTGATTCAGGTGGACTGCAGGCTTTGATCACTTCCCAAGTGACACCTATCTGATACGGTTAGACTAGAAAGTCTCACTGCTTAGATACATCTCACCAGCACATTGCTTCACAGGTTCAACATCGATCAGACCTACCATCTACCTCCAATACCAGCTTCCCATTAAAAAAACCCCAAAACATGGGCAACATGCAGGGGTTCATCATTCTTTTCCTATAGCCTATAGGGGCAGAACACCTAAAACTGCCTACCATCCAGAACAAGTAACTTGGCTCCTGTGGCACCCTTGTCATAGGGTAAGATAAGTTCTCAGTCTGCTCAATTAAGGGAATATACTTGTCAGCTGACCTGAAACCCTGGGGTAAATTCCTCTAGGAGGCAGGACCTGATCTGAAGACAAGATTCACTTATACAATCACTTTTTTAAACATACCATCTTGTTTGACATTAAAAATGAAGAACAGTAATTCCATAGCAAGCTTCTTGACTGTGTTGCTTGTCCTGAAAAGGAAAGGATAAATGACGTAATTATTATTTGTCAGATTGTTTAAAGCAATACTGGCAGGCAGTAAGATGCTATATCAGAGCTCTTGTCTTTAAGTGGACAGGAATATATACACTTTCCTAAACTTAGCATGAAAGAATTACGGAACATGGGGAAATGAAAGAAAAAAATAAAACATGAATGTAGCCAAAATATTTGAAGGCTTAGAAGTTTCACATGCTAACATTTAACCAATGGTTACTGACACCGAGACAAAGCAGAGATTTCCTTGGAATTTCATTAATTGTTCCTTAAGCCCACTGTAAGAAGAAAAACTCTATCTCCTAAAATTCACTGAAGGCAAAACTCATAACTTCATTTTTTGTATAAGTACTAAAGTCTTCAATACAAGTTACACACACAATATGTACATGGAATTCAGTTTTGCTCAGGATAAAAAAAAGATAATTTGGGCTTCTTTCAGTTCCCTAGTCAGCATATCAAGGATAAGTCTACTGGAAAAGATTCCACCAAAAATTTTCATGGAGCATGGTATTTCATACTAAGTTTTTAACATATTTGACCTTAAAAACTAAGAATTTTTATTTTGGTCATGTAAAAGTGCAATAAGGAAGAAAACCAAAGGCAACATCTTCAGCGTTTGCTTCTGATCATCCAGAAGAAGTCTAGTGTTTATTCTAACAACCTGAGATCTTACAGAACTACCATAAAATTGGTCTGGTATACACTCAGAAGTGCTGACCTCTACAAATGCAGAATAAAAATTGAATCTTCAGTAAGGTCAAATAAACATAGGGATTATAAAGATACTCTCAAGAGTTTAACTTTTTGCATACTGTTCTGAAACATGTAGTATTAGCAGCATTAATTATTAACAGGCTAACTGTAAGAAATTATGAATCAACATATTTTCAGGAGTCATCTTTCAGGTCTCTGGAAAGTACTCCTCAGATTCTCAGTCTATTAGAAGGATTCATTTCATACATAGAAAACTATGTATAATAATATTAAAGGTATTACTATATTATATATTGCTTCATCAAAGATCCCACTGCTGAAGCTTAGGTCTACAGAATATGTGATTAGGCTTGTCAAAATTACATTCCCTCCATCACTTTATCTTCCATATATATTAAAAATACATATATTTTTAAAATCTCATGCTAAATTTAATCTTTGAGCAGGATTTTATTGTAAAGTTAAATGAATTCATTTCTTACATGAATTCATAAACTTACAAGTATTTGCATAGTCAGATTGTTATAAAACCACATGAGCTTCTCTGGCAATAATGCATTTTCATGTGCATAACTCATTAGAGATTTAAAAAATCCAAACAAACACTGTGATTTAACAGCAGAACTGTTTATATGCATGCAAGAGTTATGAAAGAGGAGATTTAATCCAAGGACCTCCTTTCCTTTCAAGTCCTCTTGATCCAGATCCCACACAATTTGCTTCCTCATCTGATTTCACTTCTCTTTCTGTGTGATATGCTTACACAAGTTACCTGAAAATATATGTGAAAATTCCTATCATTAAGTGAGTGCTTCTATTTGGCTAATATCATTTCCAATTGTAATTACTCAAGAGAAAGAAAAGAGAAACCAAAGTGTAAATAGAAACACAATTTCCATTTTGAATTCAATTTCAATTTGTTTACGTAGTAAAAAATGAGGTATTTGTGAGAATAGCTGTGATTATGGCTCAAGAAATCTTTTTTGGAAATGCTATTTGAATAGGGGTGCAGTGAAAAATTACATTAGCTGTACAAAAATCCATTTAGTCAAAGTCATCTCTTGCACAATCCTTACTCTACTCAAATATTAATAATATTTTTTGTCATTTACCTTATTACTAATTTGAGTAACATGGCACGTTGAGAAATACTGTAACAAAACTTAGGACAGGTTGCATGGCTCATTTTCTTATTGTGAGAAAAAGGCAGGTTATGAATCTGCAATGCATTATTTGATTGGAAACTGCCACCTTCAGCACAGTGTTAGGTCCCTTTCATTTACCATGGACGAAAACATAGGTACAAGCAATTACTGGGGTGCAGCTAGTACATTGCAAAAAAAAAAAAAAAAAAAAAATCCATAACTTGCCTCACACTTTATTTCCTACTTTAGCCATACACTAGCTTATCCATGTGGCCACTAGAAATCTTTCTGAAAATTTCAAAAACCTCCTCCAACAGGATCTGGTTCAATGTACTTTTTGCCTTAAAAGAAAAGAATGCAGAAAAGGGAGAAAAAGATAATTTAACAGAGCTATGAAAAAATAACACACAGTGGCACAGACTCTCCTAAGAAACTCATTAAAGTGTATGAATAATAATGTGGTAAAACAGCCAGAAAACTTTTGTATACCTATATATTATATAACATATACATAATATGATGACACAATTTTAAATATTATATATTAATATATGTGTGTATATAGATATTGCGTGTACATATATCATATATATATATAATTTCCCCTGCTCCTTACCCCCCCACGGGTTTTTTTCTTTATGTTAATTTTGTATTTCACTCCAATGATATTTGGGGTGTGAAAATGACTCAACAGATTTATGAGAGTTGCTTTTGCCTGTTACTTATTTGCCCTGTCATCGTCATTGTATGTTGTATAACTTTTAAGTAAAATGGCTGCTGAGATCTTAAGAAAATATTTTGCATGACTATGGCTGCCCGTATCCAATCTATTTCATACTTTTTTTCTGTAATTATAGAAGAATGTAAGGTCTTCTTCATAAATCTGATAAATCTTTTCCTGGATTAATTGTTTGAGTGTGAATGTCTTCTACATTAAGAGATAGTTTATAAGCATTTATTTGCACAGACGTTTTTCCCTAAAAGAAAATTAAAACAAAACAGCGTTCTTCACTAGGTTCATTTTACAGAACAAAGAAACACAAAACCTACCCTGGAATACTAGCGACAAGAGGAGGAGGACAAGACTTTTTCCCACATCTAGCCTCATCTCTCCCATACTTGGGATAAATCTAATCAAGATCCTTTCCTCGTATGAGATATCTGGTGTCCGAGTTCAAAATGCAATAGCTAAACACTTAACTGTTTAGGCCAGAACCCTGAGATACTTAAAAAGCAAAATCCTTATAGTCATCTGTTAGATTGTTTAAAAATTATTTTTTTTCTTTACAAAATAAATCAGTCCTACTAGGAAAAAAATAAAAGAACGTTCCACACAAACAAGCTCTTCTCTGTGAATACAGGAGAGAATTAAGGAAAACCAAGAAAACTGTCATTTTCAAGAAAGGTGAGATAAAGCAGCACGAACAACGATGCAGGCTCTCAGATGTAATGTGAATGGGTCCAGTGTCAGAGGAATTCCCCTGACTCCTGACAGCCTGGGTCCTAATGAAGGTCTAAACTAAATCCCTGTTGCTCTCAACAGAATATTGTCAAGAGGAGAGTACGAGGAGCATGCCTTAAGGTGTAGCCCCTGTGCAGTCTGAGGGCAGTCTCAAACCGAGAGGCTAGCTTTAAACCCAGAACTTCTGCATACAAAGTAAACCTGTAATAACAAATTGTTAGACCCCCTCAAAAAAACCCAAAACACCAAAAAAAAAAAAAAAAAGTTAAACCTCTTCTTCTTGATTAATGTTTTGTGCAAGGCTGGACAAATGCATTTTAAGAAAGGGAAAGGGAGCAAGTCTCCACAGGAGCATGAGCTCAAGAGCGCCCATCTCCTGGAGGCTGAGAACCGAGCACTTTGATGCCTTAATGACTTGGGACAGCACACGCGTGTAGTGATAGACGCTTCAGCCCTGTGAGATCTCAACAAGCAGAAGCTTAGGGCGCTGTGGAAGCGAGTCCTGTGGACGCGAGGAAAGCCTCAGCACGAGATGGCGGCTGAGCAGGTTTCCGGAGGACCTGCATTTCAGCCTTGCTTCCCTCACACGGCAGCCAGGTATTTAAGAACCTCACAGGTCTAGTACCTGCTGTTCGGTAACAGGTGAAACCAAACGGCTTCTAGGAAGCAAAAGTGCTGAAGTATTCTGGAAAGACTGCAGGCAAGAGAAGAACAAAGCTCATGCTCTAAGGGCGGAGGGGGAGGAAAAAAGTGGGAAAAGCTGTAATACCACAGAACATGGAAAAAGCTTTTGTTCTGCTTTGAGTTTTAATTTAACCGTCTGGTAAACTGGCTTTGTTTACGGTAAATCCGAGAGCGAGCTGCATCTACTTTTAACAGTTTGTTGAATAGGGATGGATGACAAACTGCCTGTATCCTCCCTTTCGAAAGCAGAAGCGTGAGGGCTGGGCTGCCAGCACAGGGGTGGAGGCACGGGGTGTCTGCCTGCGGCCAGGGGGAAGTCAGCTCTGGAAAAGAGGTGTTTCAACACCGAGAAGGCACTGAGGGGTGAGCAATAATTAGGACACGCTGCGAGGTTTTGGATTAAACCTCTGCTGCTCAGACGGAATGTCTTAAATTAGGCACAACCCTGCGGTGATTTATCCCGTTTCGGGATCACGGTTATCGTATTCAGCCGTCTCAGAGCAGCGGTGGAGGTGGTCAGGGCTGCCCACACCCACCTTCTCGTGTATGTGCCAAGGCACGTTCGTGAGCAAAGCCTTTAGCATTGCAGCGCCAAACCTTTACTGCAATACAAACAGGGAACGCTTCAAAATACAAATTGTCACCACCAAAATTTTAATAAAGATGGCATAATATTGATTCAGTATAAATATAAGTATGTGCTTATGACTCTCAGGTGTCAAAAATTTCAAGATAGACCCTCACCTGGCATTTCAAATATACAACTTCTGCTGGAAGAACCTGTTATCCGATGGGAAGTAAAATGATAAATTCTGGTAGTTAGGTTTACGTTTGGGTCTTTTCTGAACTACACCATTATTATTCACTTTAACATAGTGCAAATACATTCCTTAGATCCTCATGCTCTCAGAAACAGAAAGGAGACACACAAAAAGTTTGGGTAAGGATCAGACCACATTTTCCAAAAATGTGTTCAATAATTTTAAAAAAGAAAACCTGGAAACTCTAGGACCTCATTTTGGTTTTAAGCATACAATCTCTATGTTCTTTGGTACTGTCATTGCTTCACTGTGATCTTCGAATTGCTTTCACTGCTCTTTTTTTTTTTTTAACATATAAAAGATGTATCTGAAATAATTTTTCTTTTTCTTTAAACTTAACAAATTATTTCAGCAACCACTTTCTCCATATTTCCTGAATAACAGAATAAAGTAGGTTCTACTTTTGTTCTGTATTTCTTTATCACCTTAACTGGTTAAAGTGTTTCTAGGAGACAATCCTATGCCTGTGATTTACTTTTCATATACATATAAAGTCAGAAGTATGTATCATATTAAAAAACAAGAATATATTCCAGTATAAAATAATGCATTTTCCATTTCTTTTTGATTTATAACCAGTTTTTCATTTTGACTATTATTATAATGTATAATAAATACATTTTATTATAGATACGGTTGTAGCAAACTGTGTCATCTTGGCCTATAAGCTAGAGGCACGGAAACAAGAAAAGAAAGGGAGAGATCTGCGTATTTTTCTCTAACTTTATATTACCCACAATAACAATTCACTCCAATGTTTTGTAAGGCTTTCACCATCTCCAATACATATAAAAAGGCAATATTTGTACCTTCATAAAAACGGAATTCTACTGCAAAGTTTCAGTTACACCCCCCTGAACTGCACCAGTAACTCAGCACGCGCGACTGTGTGGTACTTTGTACATCAAGGGACTTGCCTTAACATGGAGTTGGCCCTTTAAAAGTTCCTTTAGTTAACCTGTAGTGGGAACTTCTCAATTCAAAGGAGTAAGATGGCAAAATAGTTCAGGAAGAAAATAAACACGCCGGTTTAGACAACCTATTTCCACTCTTGCATTAAGATTTCAGTAAGATTATAACCACTGAAAACAGGCAATTTTAATATGATCTAATTTTGCATTGTACTGTGCAGAAAGATTTCATACACAAAATACATCAGTTTGCAATAGGCATCGTTACTTCTGCAAGAGTACCTCCAGTTCAAACATACGCTCTAAAATAAACACAAGATGGGATGGAAATCCTTGTCGTTGCTTTGCTCAGTGTTTTAAGGAAGCACAAAATTAGAATGAACCTCCTGGAGCACAAAAGTCAGTTCTTTATTATTACAGGTAGCATTTAATGCATTCACTTGCAAAACTGTTCACAGCCTTAGCTTAAAATAATTTTTTTTTTTTTCCTCCCCTCACCATTCTCCTATAAAGATAGTCCCAAAATATATTGTTCCAGTAGACTGGGCCTTTTTCCTCATTTCCAGCCCAAGTTTATTTATAATTGTTTTCTCCCTTTTTGTTCTTGTACAAACATTGGCTTTTAGCCTAAAAGGTAATTTTTCTTCCAGTCTTTATCCTCCTACTGAATATCTTGATAACCACATGCCCTTTTGACTTGCTCAGCCTCAGATAACAAGCTCTAGCTCTTTGCAGAAGATAAGCCCTCTGCTTTCCTTAGTCACCCAGCAGAGATTTTGTGTAATTGTT
Organism: Sagittarius serpentarius; assembly: GCA_034782735.1. NCBI lineage: Eukaryota > Metazoa > Chordata > Aves > Accipitriformes > Sagittariidae > Sagittarius > Sagittarius serpentarius. The sequence goes on along the minus strand of JAVKLA010000062.1, from coordinate 10,581,610 downwards.
TAAGTTCGAATGTATTGATCTTGGACGTAAGTAATCAAAACTAAGTGAGTACTCCAGATGAGTCTCACCAGTGTCTTGTAGTAGGAACATCTCTATTTCTACTGGTGTTACTTGTTCAACAGTCACCTCATTTTCTGGCTAAATTACTTCAACAATTTATAATTCTGCTGTTATATAGGACAGTCAAGCACATTTCTACCTTAGTTCTTTGCAAACTTCTAGCTTTCAAGAGAGGTTTGATACCAGTACCAGGGTGCGTCACCTTATATTCTCTATTACTGAATTTCATCCCATTTCTACTAATCCAGTCCTAACAACTGATTTTTATACAATGCCCTACCCTGTATTGACAAGGCTTACAGATTTATATTGTCAACACATACAATCAGCATTTTTCCTGTATTTCTACCAGGGCCGTTACTGACAATATTAAAGAAATTCAGTGCCAAGTTTTTTTAGAAACATCACTAGTAACTACTGTGCTACCAGATATAGCAGGGCTGCCCATTGCTCTTTCCCTTTTGGATAGCTTTTATCCATCCTCCAATAGCTCCATTAATTCTTGTCATTTGTAGTTTAACTATTAGTTTCTCCAGAGCTGAATTTCAGAAGGATGGTATCAAGTGTTTTCTTCATCTGTTAAATCAAGTATAAAATAGCGTTTCAATCTACATAGAGAACTTTATGGTATTTTACTTCCACCTCTATATTTAATTTATCCTTTTAAATATCTAGGTACATCCATGTATAAAAATCAGCCCTTTGCAAAACCAAACTTGAATAACATGCCTACCTACTTATTTTTTCCATTTAATTCAAAATAAATCAGTTCGTACCTTTTTTTCTGCAAAGCTGGTGGGGTTTTTTTGGTGGTTTTTTTTTTTTTTTTTTTTTTTTTTTTTTACAGACAGATCCTCAAATACCCCACTTCTTATCAAAACTCATTTTAATTAATGTCCCCTTTTCCAGGTTCACAGCCTAATGAACAATTTGCTGGCCAGCATGCACACAAATATCCAGGCCTTACCACATTCTTCGCATTTGTTCTTTAGCCTGTATCTGCAAAGCTGAAGATCCCGTAACATTTATCTATCCAAAAACATCACAGATAAGATCTTCATCTATATTTATATATCCAAAACTCGGGTTACAATAGATAATTGTTTATTCTATGTTACTCCAATCAAAACTTTTCTACTTTTTTCTCTAATGATTTTGAAGTTAAGAATAATATTTCTTATGGTGTGGGTCAGACCAAAAGCCCATTTAGCTCACTACAGAGCCTCTGATTGTGTCTACTGCCAAATGCTTAGGAGAAGAGTTTAGGAACGAGTTTAGGAATAGTGCAAGTACACAGTGTTCTTTTCTCTTGGTATATCCTACCGAGTTTTGGGAGTTTGCACATGAGGATCTTCCTAAACCAGAAGGTGCATCTATTTCATTGTTTAATGGTATTTCATAGGTCTTCACTTTCATCAATGGAGCTGTTTGGTTCTTGGGATCTTTTACACCTCAGCAACCACAACATCTTGCAGTGAACTCTAGAATTTAACTATGCGTTCTGTGAAGACATTCTTTTTACCAACAAAGTCTTCGTTTAAGTCCCCCAGCCTGGTATTAGGAGAAATAAAGAAAAGTAATTGCCTGTTCACCTTTACTGCAAATTGCCTGGATCTCTTCTACCCTGGAAAACCCTTGCATAAGTAATGTGTGACCTTTGCAGTGCCTTTGGATCAATTTAGCTGCTGTTATCCTTCTCTGTACGTTTTTTAATTCCACTGGGTACGCCTGGAGTTAGCCGGAACACCGTCTGTCATGGGAAAATGACTCGCTCCAGCTCTGCTGAAGTGGTTGGCCAGTAGAGTCCTGTTCTCACAGGGACGTGACTACTGAAGAGCCTGAAGCAGGCAATATCCCAAAAGGGTGACACGCCTCTGAATAGTGTGATCATCTGCAAATGGGAATGCTGAAGAGAATTATTTTCTTCCATTTAATTAGAATTTCCCTTGCTGCAGCTTGTGTTCATTACCTTTTGCTGTGCATCACCGAGGAGAATCTGGCTCCAGCTTCTGTGCAAATACCTACAGAGAGTTAAAGATTGCAGTAAGAAGCCCCTATAGTCTTGTCTTCTTTAGGCAAAATAAAATCAGCTCCTTCAGCCTCTCTTCACACATCATATGCTACAGCCCCCGACCACCTTGGGTACACAGCAGAATTCCTTCCAAGAGCGGCCACACTAAATTAGACCCTAGTCTACGTAACCCACTTTCAGTCTCTGAAAGTGAATGCTTAGAAAAAGAGAAGTGAAAAGCAAGTTGGAAGTGATATTCCTCTAGTGTGTACTCAAGCACCCAGTAATTTGTGGAGTAAACACATCTTGACACACTGGTTGTATCTCTGTGTTTGAAAATCTTGGATGATGTTTGTTGTTTTTTTTTCTCCTAACCCTTTCCAGTCATGTTGTACCTGCAATACTCCAAACATGGCCTTCCCAGCACTACTCGGTACAGTTCCACATACAGGCTCTTCAGGATGTATGCATAGTCATCCTGAACTAAAATTAAAAATTTTTGAGTATGGGATTTGACAGTAACTTTTCAAAGCAAATTACTATTTTTCCCTCTAATTATGCAGTCACAGAAAAAGCAATAAATTCTTAAGAAGAAAACTACAGGCCTGGAGGGATGTTAAAAAGCAACATCATGAAGATCATTATATTTCAGTAGAACTAAGAAGCTTTGTAAGACCCCAGATGATTTACTGCTAGTCCCCAATATACAGTGGAAATGCCATTTTTATTTATTTCCTAGTTTAGATCATCACATACTTCCATGGTAATAAGCTTCTCAGGTCAGAGGCCACATCTTCCAGTGGTGTTATTCAGAGCACCACAATTTATCCTGTCACATGGAGAACCCGGGTTGGATTGCTGCTTAAGATTTATATTACTGACCTAAACTGTACCAAAGTTGCTACTAGGACTACAAGGAAGACTATCTGTAAATAGCTAAATGCAGGACGGGAGTACAGAACCATGCTAGCTAATTTCATCCTTATCCATAGATCAGCTGGTCTTGATATAATCACGATCTTCTTGAAATAACGTTCTAGTTCAGCTTGTTGACTCCACCCTCTGCTCCTCCTTTTAACACGATACTTACCGAGAGGTCAAGTACAGGGATAACAGCCTTCATCTCTAAAGTGATGATGGGCAGCAGATGAACAAGTCTGAACAATTGCTGCCCTTGGAAGCAGAAACTACTGCCTTCTCAAACCCCTGCCACAGCCCGAGCAATAAATAAACCACATGACAAGATACAACAGCAACATTCGGTTCCACGGTGTTATGCTCTACATATTATACAACTCCATAGATTTATTTATCTAAGTCTCTGCACTTCGCTGATCATTTGTGTGATTTATGCAACTGCTCCATACTAGGTAATAACCTGAAGCAGTAACTTGGTCATTACTGCCTATAGGTATTTTTCTGCATTGCTGTTCCAAATAGCAGTAATAATAGTTTTCAATAATAAAGCGAGATGAGCACTCTTCCTAGCGAATGTTGAAATAATTGTGTTCCAGTTCTTTAGCAGAGACTTGCATATGTGATTTATATACATACATACATACCTTATAAGTATATATTTAAATCAAAGGCAAAAAGCAGAACACTGAAGATGCTTATTAGTAATACGTACATGAGGACTTAAAACCCCTGAGTTAGCTCCTCTCCTTTTTCTTTTTCCTCTTTACAGCCTTCTGTCCTGGAATACTGGCAGTGTGAGAAAGTACCACTGCCACAGAAACAGAACAACACAAGAGAACAAAGGAAAGAGAACCTAAAGGTATTCAAGAAATACAGAGGTTGCGTTACTGAAATTCAGTCTCACCTTCAATCCCTTTATACCATTTCATCTAGAGCTGAAGAAGGAACAGTATACTACTAAAAACAACCGTATGAAATGGTTTTTAAACTCTGAAGTTGAGTTGGTCAGTAATCGATGAGTGAAAGTTTGCTGTATTTCCTCATCAGCCAGAAGGCTCTTGGGACACCCAGACACTAGACAGCCTAAGATAACACTATTATTTTGTTATTAATTTTTAAACAAAAAAAACCCCTAGAGGTCATCTTGCATTTTAGTTGCTTTCTGTTTTATGTTTTCCTCTTTTTCTGCAGTCACAGTATGTTTTGTGTTTGTAAGCTGAAGGATCATCTGCCAATTTTGTACTCATAATTAAAAAAAAAAAAAAAAAGCTGTTCTTTAGGGGAAAAGGTCTTTCAGACAGTAAGATAATCAAAAGGTAAAGGAAGTCAATGGAAAAAGAGGGTTTCTTTTGTTATTTTTATCACAAGATAAACCAGTGCAAATAATTGGAAAATCCTTGGAAAATCCTTGCGCATCATTTTAATTTCTTAATCTTTGTAATTTCAGTGTTGCTTTGATCCTTGTGCAATGCATATATTTTTGTTCAAATATATACTTTTTCATGTATATTGATCGGAAGGAAATTACTCTCAGACTTTAATCACGCTCCTTGCTTTTGATAAATATTCTAGCAAATTAGTTCTTTTGCAATATATGTAAAAACAGCTGGAGGAATATCCCTGGGAAGGTAAATTTAAACTTAAATATTTGCACTAAAACCTTGACTATATTCACCCAAGTTAGGGGCAGAAATACACTATGACTCATCCAAAGAATACTCATTGTTAAAGCACATACTTTAACTTCATGCAAACTCACTCATATAAATACATCTAAAGAAATACTACCCATTCAGCTTCTTTTATGTTTCTGCACAGTATTTGAATTTCACAAGTTTTAAGCTTTCACATACCTTTCATTGTCTGTTTTCATTTGTTTGTAGCTATTTATACTGGAAAAGTGATAAATGTGTATGTATCGAGCTGAAGAAAACCCAGTATTCCAGACCTGTTTAAAGCTCGTTCAAGAGGGTAGAAAGGGTGTTTGGAAGCTCCTTTTAAAGTTCTTTTATCAATTGTTGTCTTTAGTTTTTTTAACTAAGATTTCTCATATTTTTGCATAACTTCAGAGCACAGCTGTTATTACATACCTTTTATCTTACTGCATTTCAGCAACACTTAACATTTTGCATAATTTGGCTTCCCTCACTTGTACCCTCTACAGCTTCCAAGTGTGCTCCATGTCATCATGCTATCTTTGTCTGCTAACGAAAAGTCACACATTTACAGAGAAATTACCGTATCTTGCCAACTGAGAGAGTCATCTATAACATCTGATACTCCTGTAGATGAAACGAGCAGCATGCCCAAACAAACAAGCAAGCCTCGATTATTCAGCTTGAGGCTGAGGAGAGTTAGTAACAACTCATCCCCCATTCCGTAAGTACCACTCGTCGCAATCTCGTCTGAGCTCTCGGTACTGGGGAGTTAGTGCTGCAGTGTCGCTAATGTCTAATGACAATCACAGACAAGAAAAGCGTAGGATGGGGTTAACAACTGCAAATGAAATAAAGGTGAGTGCATGTTCAAGACGGTATTTTAAAAATCAAGATTTACAACTTCTACTTTTGGTAAGACATCCTGCAATTGTTGTATTTTCCTCCTCCACCTACTCTCATTGTGCATGGATGAATACACATATAATTAAAAATACCTTGGTATGTGTATTTAAAAAGACAATACCCTGGTAATTACACATAAGGAACAAACATATATGGTGAATAGGCGTAGGAAATCTGAACAACGTGCTTTATTATAACACTCACGTCTGTTCTACCTGGAATCCTTCAAGGCTTCACTTTCATACAGTTACAGCGTAGGAAAGACACACAGAATTCATAGCCTCATATAAAGCTTGTAAGTTGTCTCACCCTCCAAAATATCAAGTACACCAATTTGTCTGCTATGTTGACCTACCGGTAACTAAAATACTGGCAAGTATATATACATTTTTCCACAAGGCCAAGGTGTAGTCTGGCATGCAAAGCCCCACAAACCTGAGCATTTCATTTCTTTCTCTGTTTCTGTCCACATCTGAAAAAGGCTGAGCTTACCCAAACAAGCATGTAACCTCCAAACTCGCTGTAAAGAAAGCTAGTGCCTCTGTATGGACACTGAACAAGAGACATTTACAGTTCTGTAAGCACCGGTGAAGACACCAGCTGCAGAGGGACTTTTTATTCACTTTTTTTTGATAGTGTATTTCTTACACTGATAAGGATGTAGCAGCTAACAGTTGTTAGCATTATGCTGGAGTATTAACATTATATTAATATTTTATTTTAAACAGAATTCCTTAGTTCAAAGTATAAGGCATCTGTAGAGTCCAATTCTCCTTCTAGCAATCTTTGAGAGTATGACACTGTGCCAGGGAAGGTTAAATGTATTTCTCTGGAACTGTTTCCTAGCCCAACAAAGTTATATAGCTCATTATGTTGTTCCCATCCCAGGATAATTATGCAGAAAGTTCTGTGATTTTTTTTTGGTTTGGTTTGGGTTTTTTTGTGTGTTTTGTTTTGGTTTTGTCTTCATTACTTTTTGTTTGCTGATGTGCATATACAATTTTTTCTGGCTGTTTGCAACAGAGACATATATCCTGCGTGCAGGACCACTGGTTTATAGACAGGCACTAGATATTAGACTGCAGAAAGCAGTTTTTAAGTTTTCGGAGAATACTAGCTGCACTACCACTCATTGAATGCTATAAAAATAATGTGACATCTATCTAGGATTATTAAAAAAAAAAAAAGTAGCATAGTAAAGTATGTAACATAGTAAGCTATGTTATTTTGATCCCAGGCAGGAATGTCTTACCTTTTCGTAAGCTATGTTGGAGATTTGGGGGACAGATTCTTCTTGATCGGTTGAAAAACTACACGAAGAGTGTTACAGTTCTGTGTGGAGAGGAAGTCAAGTGAAGGACGGGTGGAAGGAGAGGTGTCTTCCAGCCTTCCCATTCTCAAGCTTTCTGTCTAAGCAAAGCAGGATTCCTGGGCTGAAAGTCAGAAAAGCATCATTTTGGTTACATGGCAGTGACTGGAGCAGGACTTTACAGGAGTAGCAGGTTCTGCTGCAGTTCCAGACATCTTGCCAGGCAGAGGTGGATTACAGAGCCTCTGCAAGGAAAAGCCCAGCCACGTACACTCACCCCAGCTGGGACTCCTCCTGGTGCTTTTGGGGGGATGCAAAGTTTGCAAGAGGCTGGGGCGGGCTGCTAGCTTCCCAGAATTGTTTTGATCTTCATCGAGGCTTTCCAAAGGAAACTTCAGGAAGGAACAAATGCCTGCGTGTTCAGCCCAAAGCTCCATACCCTGGAAGAAGGTATGTAAGCAGCTTTACAGCTACAAGGCACAGCTAGACCTCGCAAAAACCTCACCTGATAACGACATGGCAGATGGCTGAACTACCGCACCTGAGGAGCTGCTCTCAGCACCTTAGTCTTGCAATGCCCAACAGCTGTGAGGAAGGGAAAGCTGCTGAGACCTCGTGCCACGCAACCTGCATGCACAGCGCCAAAATGTTTCAGCAGCTTGTGCTTTGGGAGAGTGCTTACTCTTGTCAGAAAGTCTGACGTTTCTCGCAGGTCAGCACTTTGCTCTCAGTCCCGTTACATGTGAAGTTGCCCACCCCCCAGGCCTATGGTTCAGCTACCCCTGGTGGATAAAGGCTGAGTAACAAAAAAGATACTATTACCAGCAATTTAAATCCATTTGGGGCAACTTGGTAACCATACTGCTGTACCTCCCGGAAAACAAGCAACATGTGCATCTTCCGCACCCCACAGGCACAGAACCAACCAGTGTCCCCGTCAGAGCGGAAGGATCTACTGAGCCCATCTGCTTCACGCCAGAGAGCCAGTGGGGAATGAGGAGCTGGATGAGAAGTCCCTGGAGGCTTTACAGCTATGCAGGTATTATTGCACAGGCTGAAACTAAGACCCACTTACCTAAGATTTCAGCATGTAATTTTCCTTTTGAATGTACTGAAATTGGTGTTACGTTCCAAAATAAGATGCCATTCAGTAAGTCTCCACAACTGAGCAGAAATCTAAAGCTTCCCATTTCCTTCAGTTAAAGGCTCTGGCAGCACACGTGTTGCACGTTTTTCTGCTTTTCTTTATATGAAACCTTCCATCCACAGCAACCTTCCTCTATGTTTACTCCTGCTTGACTTTATCTCTTCAAGTATTGCCTAATCAAGGTGCAAACTGCACCACACCTTGAAAAGAATTTCTGTCCCACTTAATCCTTTGTGACTCCAATCTCTGACACTTGGTACATACCCGTTTGTAGGAAAACGTTTCCTATTCTTCACAATACGTGACTATTTCCCTGACAGAGCTGATAAAAACTAATAGACTAAAAGCAGAAAGAAATCAGATCTGAACGATCATGTTTTTAACTGGTTGTAATGCAAAAAGGAATACTTAGAAAATAAAGACTACTTGCAATACTTAGAAAATTAAGTCCTAGGATGTTTCATGTGCAAAACAGACAAAAAAATTTCCATACTTGAAGATTAACCTACACTTGTACACGTTGTCCTTCTGCAACTGCACTACCCGTAAGAATCCAGCTGTCCCAACTATATGCATGCATATCCAATTAATCCTTACATTTACATGTATTTACCTCTAACTCTTTATGCATCTACTCACCTGCAAAAGATCCAAAAATCCAAAAAAATCTGACAAATGCATGGGTCTGCACTGAAGTTATATACACAAATGCGTACAATACTTAAAATGCTTATTGCAGCTGTACGTGTAAGTTTGAACACTTTGTGTATGTATGCAAAAATTATTTAAGACCTCTCTTCAGGTTTCTTCAGCAACCACAGCAATTGCATCATATGAGAAGGGGGCTACTAATTATTTTAGTATACCCGTCCCATCCTTGCAAATTCCCAGTTCTTGCGTATTAGTGAAATTGGGAGCTCCGAAAAGGGATGACGTTTCTGGTGTTCTGGCCCATGAGGATGGCAGGGAGAGGAAAAAAGATAGGTTGAACTGAAAGGGGAAAAACACCTGTCGATTATTCTGTTCTATCTGCAAGCAGACAAATCTAAAATTATTCTCTGTTTACCTATGAGCAAATGCTATTTTGATTATTTTTCAGAACTTAGGCCACTTCAATTTACTGAACCATTTTTCTCGTAAGAGTTTGATTTTAAAATGGTTGACACATCCTAACAGGCTAAATACAACTCAGCACACTGACATTAGTCAAAATACTTGTTTTTACTAAAATTTCTTTAAAAGAGACGAAAGGGGCATAGTGCCTGATAACAGACTGAAAGTCTTGCCTCCAGCATTCTTCAGTTTACATTAGTCTGATGATTTTAGTTAAATCTGATGGCACCTCTTAGCATCAATACATCTAACAATTCTTGCTAGTCCCTAAAGAAGAGCTACTTGGACGGTCAAGATGAGAGCAGCACCACAGAGGCTCAACTGCAGAAATCGAGAATGTGCCTTTACTCCTCTCTTCACAGACCGAATCGAAGTGGTGTAGCAACGGGATTCTGGGAGCTCTTGATATAAAAGAGGAGAATCCTGGCCTGCTCCATCAGAAAGTACCTTTTCTTACTACTTAGTTCCTTCCATTTCCAAATTAATGTTTCTTTGTATAACCCAGAACAATGACTAATTCTTCTGTAAAACAAAGGTTTGGAGGGAAGACTTAATATGCAAGTTAAAGTTTCTATCAAGGTCAACATACCAACTATTTTAGCTACAAGTATCTGAGTTATTCACAGACAAAACAGCCATTTTCCTGGTGTGGTCATTAGATTCCTGGGAACACTTCACCACAAGCAGCACTTAAAACTTTTGTATGAAGAACAGCTGCATACCATGTACCTGTTCCTGTCTGCAGCGTTTAAGCCATGTTTTTAAAAACCCACTTTATTTCCCGGCCCCCCCCCCCCCCCCCCCCCGTTATTACCATGCAAGCAATTGTTGTGGTAACATTACAAGTAACACATAATAAAGAAAAGGTCTGTGCAAGGCCTTCAATCCATTTAAGATCCCTCCCACAGAGATAAATATTACATCTTACAGCTGGATTACTGCCCGAGGCAGAAAGTTGAGCAGTTACAGAAAGCATTAAGTTTAAACAGTAGAGTTGCTAAGGAATACTTCTACATGATGAAATAAAGACAAAACATGAAGAGTAAGAGTTAGATTTAATGATTAATTAAATTATTACTGAACCCAGCTCTTACACTTCTTTTCCTTCTCATAATTAAGGAAAACATCAGGTTTATGTAACAGGCAATAAATTTAAACAAAAATATATGCATTGCACAAGGATAAAAGCAACACTGAAATTGCAAAGATTTTAATTTCATGTAAGAAATTAAAATTATGCGTTAGTGGAAAAGTATAAATGGGAGTATTTTAGTAGTCAAAATAAATATTTAATAAAAACCACACATCCATGACAAAGTATCAAAACAACAGAACCTAGTATCTGGAAGGATACTATCTACATTTCCTTGTGTTAAACACTGCTAAATTCAGTGGCTTAATTATTACCACACTGCCTTCAGCAATCATTGCTTATATTAGTGTTGTAAAAAGTCGTAAGGATAGAAATACTGTTCCCAATGACAGAAATAGTAAAGCCAGTTTGCTATAAACAAGGAAGAATTTACTACACACCAAGGAGTCAATCCACAGCATTGATACAAAGTCAACAAGGACTACTGCATAGCATACTGGTTACTGTACCAAAAGTGCATTTATCAGCATCCAATGAACTGGGGAAAAAGTGAGAAAACCACTTTTTTATATAATTTTTAAAAATAACCAGATGATTGACAGTTGAAGAAAAAACACACATTTCCTTTAAAAGTAAAAGCATAGTCTAAAAAGCTTAAGAGCACCGTAAGATTTCTATCAGGTAAAACAGTACAAACCGTTAGCATTGTAAGTAAAGAACAATTAAAAGGTTATTCTATCATTCCATATTTAGAACACAACTGAAAATTTTAGTCTGTTGTTGCATCCTCCTATACTACATCCAGTGGCATTCTGATGACTTTTTGTTAAGTTCTGGAAACAAATAATGCAAAGAAACTTTTTTTCATGTATAGCAGAGGTCTAGAAAGATTTAAACTGATGATGTGTAAACTGAAATGTAGATAATGTTAATACAAACAGATTTATACGGGGAAAAGCAGTAGTGTCTGGCTTATCTCATTAATTCTCCATTCAGTTCTTACGCTGATTCTTTGAAAGCGGCATTACTGAACATCCCTGACTACCAGTGATTTTTGAGTGCTATTTTCTCACTAGTAGGATTCTGCATTTAAGATTATTCTCAACTCTTTATCCTTTGATTCCCACCCATCCACCACATCATATTTAAAAGTTGCAGTTTTCTCACATAAAGCACTGTAATGCCTTTTGCTGCCTGCTAAGTGATATGCAGTCAACATTATTTCCATTTTCAAAGCACTGAGACCACTTTCCAGTTGGATCACATATTAAACAATAATTAAAAATAGTATTCTCTCCTTATTTTATTGTGACGTGATAAAGACTATTCACCATTTAATATACGTTCAATCTCTTCTAATCTTTTCAAAGCAGCGACTCTCTTTTTCTCAATGTCTTTGATTTCTTTTGTAGATTTTTTTGGAGTCTCTTTGTCCATATTGTTTTCCTCAGTTCGTTTCTTATTTTTTGGGTGCCCTTTATTGTTATCAACTGTTGTCTGGGCGGGTTTCTGCTCATTTTTTACTTCCTTCAAATTTTGAAACGAATTTTTTTTTTCTTCTGCAGCTGCAGTCCCATCTGCTGGAAGCGATGACTGTTCTGTAGCACCAAGTGATGCAATTTTACTTCTAACTATGTTTAGATGACGCTGGATATACTCTTCATGAGGTGCGAGTGCTAGCGTTTCAACCAAACATTTTTCCGCTTTTATTAAGTCTCGTTCTTCGAAGTAAACCACACAAAGATTATGTTTTCCTTGTACATTGTTCGGATCCAGTTCCAAAATTCTCTCAAAACACATTTTTGCTCCAACGATATCCTTCTTTTGGTTCATAAGGATATCTCCTTTCAAAATCAGGCCTTTGGTATGATCAGGGTAGTATCTCAGTAGGTCTTCCAGGACAGGCAAAGCCATCAATTCTTTTGCTGTCTGAGAATAAAGCAGTGCCAAATTGAACAAAGCACTTCGGAAGTTTGGCTGTAACCTTATGGCTTTCTTCATCCATGCCTCTGCTTCCATATCTTTTTTGTCATCCATTGCCAGCATACCCAAATTGAAGTACCCATTTGCATCCTGTGGTTCTTCTTTCACATAATGTAGCAGTCTTTGTTTAGCTTCAGGTCTAAGCCGAGCATCACCTAAATAACAGAAAACACATTTAATTCTAGATTTACTTTGAAGGATTTTCAGACCAGGCCTGTAAAATGCTAATTTTTATGCAAATTAAAATGTAACACCTTTAATACAACTGTAAAAGGGAAAGGGTTTAAAATGCTACTTTTTATCATTGTTGTGTAACAGCAAAAGTAAGTGACATCTACCTTTTTCACAGAATGAAACTACTTACAGGTGTCTTGTAGCCAAAGTCAGCATCATTATTTTATTATCTGTTGAATTATATTTAGGTTTGGTATAACAGATACAAAAGTTTAATAGAAGTTATTTTCACGTATGGTTGAGCAAATGCAATGCAGAGAAGACATCAGTTCTGACAAACCAGTTTTTACAAAGGCAAACTTGGGAGTGCAAGAGCTCATTTTGTTACAGTTAGACTGAAAGAGTTTAAAGACAGAGAACACACAGGGTGACTTCAGATGTAGCCAGGCTAAAGTATCTTCTAACACCAAACCAATGAAATCTGTAACTCCCGTATTTTAATTTACATCAAAGTTTGAAAACAATATAGTAAAATAATCTTATCTGATAATACCAGGATTAGCTAGACTAGCTTGTAGTCTGTGCTATTTTTCTGAATACTCTAATGAACATATTTTAGTAAGGAATTCCAGGCACAGACTTATTGAAGGATGGGGGAGCAGGGAGCTGATTTTAACCACCTTCTTTCACCTCCTGAAACAGTGCTGCACCTTCCAGTATGAATAATTGAATACTAGATAGCTAATGCTTCTGCTTGTTTGAAGCGCCATGGGCTTCTACAGACAAGAAACAAGGCATTTCTTGTACTACCAACTTACCGTGTGAAAAAAGATGGAGAACAATCCATTTGCATCAGCTCCAATCAACTCCATATTATCTCTTTCTTAGGGGGAGTTTACCATCAGAACAAAAGGGAAACAAACCTTACCAGGCACTTGCCAAATAAAATACTCTTTGCAACAGCCTGAATTCACAAAAGGCATACACTTACCCACGCAGCTAGAAGCTAAACATACGAAAAAACCTCATGAAAATCCCACCTAATTCATCCTAATTAGCAGTATTACAGAGGAACCTATGAAAACATTCACATGTCCTAAGGCTAGATTTAAAGACCACAGAAGTCAGCTATATTTTTTAGTCAACGAAGAATGAAATCAATCAATACAAATGCAAAACACAGATAGTACACATTTTACTAATAAGTTTTTTTTAAAGATTACATGGGCACAAATTTGAAGATCTTTGTGTAACACTATTGTTTATAAGATATTATATTGTAAAATAGCATGTGTATTAAAGATGCTGATCAGCTAACGTATACGTACGCTTTGCACTACCAATAAATTACAAAGCTGACTATTACAATAAACAGTTTCTTCTTTGATGACACTACAAACTTCTGCTTTCCAAAAATAAAACAGTTCATTTAAAAAAAATAAATAGTATGGATCCTATAAATGCAAATACACAGTATTTATGTAAGGGACAACTAACATACCAGATTCCTGCATTAGCAGCGCTGAGTTGAATAATGCTAGTTTATGTGTTGGGTTGAGTTCTAGTGCTTGGTTGAAATTCTTCAGGGCTTCTGCTGGATCTTTCAGTTCAATGTAAACAATTGCCAAATTGTACCACAGGTCTGCATTGGTTCCGTCTAGTTCTAGAGCTCTAAGATAAGCTTCCTTCGCTTTCAGAGGTTTGTTCATCTTTAAAAGTAATTCTCCCCTGTTGAGGAATAAGATTTAACCTTCAACTTTTATTCATACTAATATGAAAATAATTGACAGGTTTTTTAAAAGTTTGCCTTCCTATAGACAGTAGACGTGACATAACAGCATTTTGTTTCAAAGACAAAACAATACAAGGCCTTCTTTACATACCATTCCCAAAGCTTTCAGCTCTCAAAAGTCTGTTTACAACAAACATATATGCAGGACAAAAAAGAAAAAAGAAGTGATCAAGGGTTCCCAATATTGGCTCTGTAATTACACTGCAACAGCTATAGTTCAGGCATCTTTGCACCTCCCTAAGTCCCAATGGGAATCACAACTAACAAAACAGTGAAGAGAAGCCTCAATACCCACAGCCACATTACTCTCAACTAAAAAGCACATAAATGTCAGCTACATAGAAAAGTCTTGCATTTTCTGGACCGTCTTTAACAAAGAAGGATGATTCAGACTAACCAAAAGCTTTTTAGTTCAAAACTAAGATAGGAGATTAGAAATTTGAGTTTGAGATTCATAAAGAAATCTAACAGAAGCATCTTGCTCTACAATGTTTTGAATACAAAGCCTACATGGAAACACACCATTTGAAGCAGGAATTTAAAAGAACAGGGCTAGTAAAGAATAACTGATTATTGCCCCAAATCTTCATCTTCTCATTTGGAAAATGAATCAAGTCCAGCAGCTAATTCAACTGCACGAACTAAATACTGTTCATACCACTGCAAATACATAAATGTTTATTCAAGAATACGTGTATTTAAAATTAGAAAAAGATACCTGCTGATGTAAGCCTGCTTGAAATCTGGCCTCATACTAATTGCTTGTCGATATAACTGATCCGCTTCTTCAAGGCGAGATTCATTTGCTCGAATTAAGTTTGCAAGATTAATATAAACATTCAGATGGTTAGGAGCAACTCTTGCTGCATACTTTTTACCTGGAATAATCTGTCAAAAAAGAATGTATGTACCAAACACAGATGAGTAAAAATATGCAAGACAACCAGTATAGATCTCCTCTTCACTCTGCCACATTTGTTTTAAGGTATCACTGGACATTAGTGTGCAGGCTCTTAATGATTACAAGTAGCAACTATTCTTTCCCAGAAAATCATACCAAAATATAAACAGAATATTTTTTCTTCTTTAATTCTATGAAGATATAGATGACATATCATATTTAAGATATCAGCTAATTAAGCTCTGCTACTACCTAACTGGGCTCATGCAGATAGCCATTAGAAACACACCAGACTTCGCAAAACTTTCCCCATTCAGACAAAGAGTATTTCCTAAAGCCTAAACTGACCTTCTATCAGACCTTTTCCATTCCTTTTTTTAACCCTTCAGCCTAAGATAAGTAAGATTTTACCAGCCACTGATATAGTGGATGAAAAGTAGTCATGAAAAATGAAAATGGCACTGCAACTGTTGTACTTTTTATACTTTATCCATCTAGAATCTTCATACTTTTTCACAATACAAACTTTTTAATACCATACTTCCACTCAAGGGACTGCTGGTTTTTATTGTCAGTGTCATTTTACCCACAGCTTCTGTTACCTTCATACATTCTCCAAAATATTCCTCCTGCTCTCCTAAAGAGCTAGAATAAGTAGTATTTGCTAGGTATAAATATAACTTAACAAATGGTGAAGGCAACAAAGCACTTGTTTTTAAAAGCATGTTCAGACAAAGAATTTTTTTGTTGCTGCTGCAGCTACCTTCTCCCACCTCCAATGCTGCATTTAAGCCTTCTCTGGAGGGCTCAGAAACTCAGTCACCATCAATGTATTAGCTGTAAGTGAAAATAAACCCACTGTGACTAGAAACTATAGGTGTACATTTTTAACTGATGTTTTCTGTTATATCCTCAATTTCAGCAAAAAACTCCCAGAGCAGTATAAAAAGCAACTTAAAATAGTTTTAACAAAGTTCCAAGTTAGCATTTTTTTTAACAGCCATGATGGTATACAACCTACTTTTTCCACAGACAGGTTTAAAAAAACCAAAACTCTACAACTTTGAAGTATACAGCAACACAGAGCTTCAGGAAAAATATGAGACATGTATCATGAATATAGGTCTGAAAGAGTTCCCTCCTGTGGTAGTAGATAAAATAAAGTTACTAATTACCTGTGGCATCAATGATTTAGCAATCATATATGATTCTTCTGCTTCTTTAGTTTTGTTTAAGTTTTTGTAAGTTCTTCCTACATTCATGTGGGCACCAATATCATCTTAATAAAGAAAAGAATAAAATTTCAAATACCTCTATGAACTAAGTTATCATGAAAACAAATACCAATGCTTTTAGAGTAACATGAAGTACAGGTACTGCACAAAAACCACCACCACCACCACCACCACGCAATTCAGTAGTATTTTTCATCTTACTTATGAAGCTAATAATTTAACCATGAACCAAAGATGGATTACAAAGTTACTTGGGAAATGGTAAAAAATTTGAGGTCACACTTTCACTTGTCTATCTTTAATCTCTTGCTATAGTAGAGGCACATAAATTGAAGGTTATTTATTAGTCTTCTAAAAGGAAAAAGGAAAGGTTGTCCAGTACTACCTAGAACTTCTTTTGCAACAATATGTAAAATAGAGTAAATGTGCACTTTGATACTATCTAGATTTTTTAATTTTTTTAGACACCTCCTTGATTTTAAATAAGAAAATTAAATAATATTTGTTTCGTAAGTAATTACAGTTTAAGTTAATTCAGAAAGAATGTCATCCAAATAATAGTTTTAAACGGAAAGTCTTTGCATCTTTTTATAGATAGAAACTCTTCTGGAGGACTTCTTGTATTTCCAAAAACTATGGATCAGTTAACTTAGTGTATGACATTGTTTGATGTTAAGTTGGAGAAAAACAGATCATTGAGAAGATTTTGTTAAGTAAGCTAAGCATACTGAAATACTAGGAGTGCAGAGACACCATTCAATGACAACTAGTCAAAGCTTTTACCTGGTTGCACCTGCGTGGCTTGTATGAAGAACTGCAGAGCTCTTTCAAAATTCTTTTCATTTTCTAATGCATGCCCTACATTGTTCCATAGTTTTGCATTGTTCTTATTTACCTAAAAACAAAACAAAAAAGATACCAGTGCATAAGGTATTAAGCTGAAATTACATAACTGATTTTCTTTTAACTGTCTTAAAGATGTAAAGATGCACAGCAAGTGACAGACTTCATCAAGCTGCTATATGTGAAGAATAACAAAACGCTGCATACAGAATGATTACATTGAACTTGTCACTCAACATCCATTTATTTTAGTTATTTGCCCCTAGAAATACCAAGCGTTTTAAAATTCATTATAATTATTATGGGATGTTGTACAAACTATCCTATCCTGCCATATGCACATTGGAGAAATTATTCTACGCACCAAACTTTTTGTAGATTTTTCTACTGAAACATATGCTTCCATCCAGATACGAGAATACATTCAACTGCTTTAACAGAAGAAAAAATTATCTATTTCTTGCACACGAATTCCCATGTGTGCACCACACTGCTTTTAAAGCATTCCCCAAAGCAACTAATTAGATGTTAACACTGTCAATGTAGAAATAAAAGTGGCAAAACAAGCATTTCTCTCCAGTTTTATCATGCTCTGCTGCATAAGAACATGTTGAGAACAGCAACACGAACTTTCCATTGTCCTTTTCAAACAGAATACAGTACCTTTAAAGCTGACATAAACAATGTGTACTCTGACTCCCAGTCCCAGTTTCTGTGCAGTGTTTTTAAGGCATGAGTGAATAGTACTGTAGCCAAACAAATCCAAGAAATTTTTCTTAGCACGCTATTAAATAAAACAAAGATTTGTTATAAGCACACAAACAATTCTAATTTATGCTACAATAAGTATCTTATATGCTAGGAGGCAAATAAACCGAGGACCATATTTGTGAATGGTATATTCCAATTTGCCTCATCACCAAATGGCACACTACAAAATTTGAAAGGAAATAATGTCCAATTTCAAGTTAATTTTGTTATTTACCTGTTTTTTTGTTATCAGTATGTAATTCACTTTATAAGAACAAATGCAATCCACATAATGTAAACAAAAATATACAAAAATTATACTTGTTAGAGCTTATCTGTAATTTAAGGCAATGAACATGATCATGATGTCAGTGAGCTTCTTCAAAACACTGTACAAAATGTTAAAAAATGAAAAAAGCAACTGAACTATCATCCCATCCTTTTGTTCCATATCAGACAATTCGACACAAATTCTTTACTGCACACATCACCAATCTTCCCCACACTGTAGAACACATTTTAATAGAAAGGTCTGCTGTGGACACCACCCAATCTTCCACAGGCAAATAAAATCCTAGTGCTACTGTAATATCTCAATAGAAGAAAGGTTTAGTGTCTTTGTAGCAATTTTATTTTTAAAGTTAAGAATTGGGGCTGAAGTATTCTCTGCAACAAGCTTGTCAGGAACAATCTTCTAGATTTCGTGCAGTTTATTTTTCTGGAGTTTAAACATGGCTGACTTTAACCACAACAAATATAAAACATATGCTTTAACATGCTGGTCATTCGATCTCTGAATTCTAATTTAATTATGAAAAGACACGTTAAACAATCAGTAGCCTTCTTACAATGATGAATATAATTTTGTTTTTAAAAATCTCATTCTTGAGCAGACATACGACTATTCATCATTGCCAGCTATTTCTTATACTTGACTTATGCAATAGCTGTTCACACCGCTATGTACTTCACAGGGGTTTGGTAAAAATGGAAAGGTTTTTTTTCCCCTGCATTTTTAAAGATATACAAAATGCTGTACAGACTTAGACTACTGTGTTTGGTTTTAAAAATATTAAAAAATAAGAAGCAGAACAGCAGAATTAAGAGAGAAATTCTAAAACATTAGCAAAGCAACCAGTGGAACTGGCATATACAGTAACCTATATCCCCACCAGCCTTATAAGAAAGCTTTTTCTTTGTGCATATTTCAAAAGCAAGGAGCCTTCTCTCTGTCATAAGACTTTTTAGAGTGCCGACTCCCAGTATTTTTGTAGTAACCGACACTGCTGCCTAATTTTTCTTCCCAGCTGTCCTCTCCTGATTCCTTGCTTTCTTTCACATCACTTCTATTTTTACTGCCTCATAGTGCGATTTGTGATAATACTTTCTCCTCACTCCCACAAGGTACCACTAGTTCCTCATTATCCAGTGCTGTCAGCTTTGGCAGCATCAGTTAGCATAAGCTATACTGGAAGGCCTCACCTCTAATGATAGCAGACAACACAGACTGGGAATTGCTGCCTTTCCATTTGCCTGAACTAGCATTAGGATGCCGTTGGGTAACATGGGTAAAGCATCCAGGTCAGACGGAGGTACGTGCAGATCAATGTAGAAGATAGCAGAAAAAACAAAGATACGTGCAAAACGTGCGTTTAGAGCAGCATTTCCTAAGGAGACACTGTTATCCAAAAAATTCTTTAGTTTAACAAATAATGAATGGCTCTGATGTTCACTCCTAGCATGGCACGTCTTAAAATGTAATCAGTAAAAGATACTCCAATATGCTGTGGACTGATATATGTGCATTATACAAACTTCAGTCAGTAATCACCTTTGAATAAAGTACAAATCAAATCTGGTCGAGAAATTTTTTTGCCTAATCCTTAAAAATGCCTAGGATTTAAACAGAAAATATTTGTGTTTCTTTACAGAAAAGAGATAGGTTATACTACTAGGCTCATAGGTGAAGTTCATTTTGTAGCAATGTGTAATGTAAGTTACACTGCATTCTAAAAATGTTTGGTGCAGTTTGAGGCTTTATATATACACATATGTATGTGTATACATGTATGTGCGTATATATATGTATATATATATTTTAATTATGTGTCATAATACCCTCAGAATAATCCACTGGTCTCTTAAGAACTCCCTTGTAATTCGTTCACATGACTGCCAAATGGTTTCTTGGTCATTACTCTGTGTTCACTAAGAACTTGAAACACTAGAGTAAGAGCTATACGGTAATAAAAACTCATACTGGTAAGAGCTCTACTGGGGAAGCTTACAGTTATAAATACAGTTAAATTTTAAGAAATTAAGAGAGGTGAGAAACCCGTCATAGGTAACACTACCTTACCTTTTATTTGATAATTTCTTCCATCCATGTGCTACTAAAATGCAGAATCCCATGCTAGGAACATACAATACCCGTTCTGCTACTACGAATCCAACAGGAAAAAAGAGGTTTGATGCAGGAATGAATGGTAGCACTATTAAGCAGAGTGCCTAGAAAAGAAACGCAAATGAGTTAGAAATCAAGATTAGGCAGTGAAAAGAAACGCAAATGACTTAGATATCAAGATCAGGCAGTGACAAACTGTACCCAAGAAGCAAATTACAAAGCAATTACAAAAAAAATCCCAGAAAAACAGACATACATACTAGATCTTAGGATTTTTGTCTTTTTTGGTTTGGTGTTTTTTTTTTTTCTTTTAGACATTAAGATGTTTTACATTGAGACCACTCTGAACATGGCAAGTTTTAACCTGCAAATGACACTATTCCTTAAGGGCCTACGAGTCTATTTGCTTTTCTATACTACAGAAAAGAGCAGCTGTATGACAAAACACTAGGATCAAAGGATCAAATTCAAAACAATGTTTTAATAAGAGCTCCACATACAAAAACGTAACAGTCCAAGGACCTTGGACATTATCTTTTGTAATAATTAAAAATGTATACCAGCTTATATGATGCATAAAGCAGTTGTTTTTACAATACAATAAACCCCATTTTTACTTTCTATAAAAAATGTGAAGTAGTAACATAATCATAATCAGCCACTGAACAAATATCAGTGTTTAGATAGTGCCCTTAGTGCACTCAGAAATATCCGAAATGACAATGAACTTAAGAACTGCAGAACTGCAGCTCTTAGGTTGGTGACGGGAATCTTAACAAAAGGTATGTTTATTAAAAGATAGAAAAATCCATCTGTTGCAAAGGAAGCGGACATGAGCATTTGCTTTAAGTCTTGGGTGATTGGTAAATAGCAGCTTTACAATCTCTGGGACCAGAAAAATACATAAATAATTATTTCAAAATATCTGGCCTCCAAGTTACAAAAAAACAAAACCCCTACAGAAATGGAATGTTTCCTTGAAGAAAGAAAGAGGAATTTTCTGAAAATTTTCAAAACAACTGGCTGTCACCTTCTGTCTAGATTTAAGCATAACTTTACACTGCCTTTTCCATGCTAAAAGTTACACATCCAGTTTGAAAGTCAATCTAGGATTTCATATATAAAACCACAACACTGATTTAAAACTTCAAGTAAGGTTTTAGCTCGTATTTCAAGGAGCCAAGAATATGTACATGGATCATTAACACAGCTCAGCTGATCCACAGCAAGTCATTAAGCTACACGAAAATAAATACATAGTTGAGCCTTGAAGAAGACACAAGCACAATACAGAGAATATATTGATTACTTGGGGACAAAATTTAATTTAATGGCATTTCACATTCCTTTCCCTTTCTCCTTTACATTTTTATAGTGTGTGCTCCTTATAGAGTGCCTACCAACCTGTGAAAGTAAAAGCCTCAACACAGAACTCTAGTACAGGTTTTTGTAATTTGCTTTGAAATGCAGGATTCATCGTGCTATCCCCAAGACAGTCCTCTCTATACATTTTTAATTTAGTTAAAGCAGCAAACGCTTTCACACTTTTGGGGGTGGATTATGGAAGGTGAGGGTATCATTCTGTATTTCATTCCGTTTTGAGCAGCCAAACGCATTTGAGAGTATCAAAGCACATTTGAAGTGTGCTTTTAGCCAACAATGTGCTGTTTTGCAAGTGTTTTTATTGCAATGTGAATAAACTGTATTTAGCTTTATATTGTAAGGCTTGTACTTAGGCTTAAATGAATTAACTTATTTTGTGAAATCTTCTCATAAACTGATTTGAAGATTTTAAAAAATTATTGTTTTATATTATTGCTCAAAAAAATGAAAGGTTTTTTGTTTTGTTTTTAATATAGTAAGGACACCAGTCCCACAGCCCCATGACGTCAACATATGTACAGTGAAAGTCAATTCTTTCCGAAGGGTTTGAGTGGAAAGGATTCTGCAGCTGATATAGCAAGTGCTTGGTCTCCACTGAGTGCTTATGATCTAGGCATCTACTAAAAAGCTTTTTGCATGTTCTTCTCTGTGCAATTCCTCTGACAACAAGTGTGACTCAATGTTTTGCCGAACTTCTCTTTAGATCCTTTTGCCTCTCCTTAGTACACTGTCCTTCAAATGCAATTTCTTGGGCAATGGAATCAAAGCCCTAGTACAGATAAAAATGTCTTCTCTTCTGTTCATTTATTCTTTCTTTTTAACATAGTCCTTCAGCAGATGCAGAGGCTCCATTCAAAAAACATCCTGGTCAAGGCAACTAAAAAAAAAAAAAAAAAAAAGGACAGAAACCATTAAAGTACACAGGAAGAAAAAAAGCATATGACAAAACTCTTAAAATACGGCCATAAGCTATGAAGAGTATCTGAACTGCTAAGTAACCAGCCAAAATTTCACAAGGAAACATTTCAAAGCCTGCACAAGGTGTAAGCATAGGGAGTAGAGAAATAAATATTGTCAAATTTAGAAGTACTGAAGTCTTGGCACGACACTTAAAAGTGTTAAACACTTATTCCAAGAAGCCTAAGGATACCAGTCTGTTCCTGACATTTGCACAGTAAAAAGCCACCAAAGTTTGCAGCCGAGTAGCATGGAGCGCTGTCTTAGCAGAAGGGAGGTAAAGCACCCTTGTTTGGGACACTTAGCAAATATCAAGAGACTAAAAAGCTTTTATTACATTTTGCCAGCCAACAAAGGAATGTCTATACCCAAGAAGTTCTATGAATAAACAAGGGCCACGATCACAGCTTGATTCCAAAACCTACTGAAAAGCCACCACAGTAATTTTAGATCAGTACTATTCTTAGTACTCAATATTTTCAGTATGTATAGTGTAACCTATTTATAAAGGTCACTTAGTCTGACAGTCAAGTTATCTGACTGCTCACAGGGATAAAGTAAACAGAAAAATGTAAGAGAATTTAGCCGCTCATACATGTTTCCAGGGCATGTCCTTTACTAATGTAAGAATAATTGATTACTTCAAGCAGCATGATGACATCAAACTACCAAAGCATGTTTTCTTATTTATAATACACAATACCATATTTTTTTATTATAATATTGTCATTTTGTTTTAAAAAAAAAAAAAAAAAAAAAAGAAAAAAGAAAAAAGCAATTTATCTGTTTTGTCCTCTCCTAGTTCTGTTATTTTGAAAAGACAATTTTAGAACTTATGGCAAAAATTAAAATAAGACAATGAAACATAATGTACCCACTTACCAGGTTTATTTTTCCTGAAGATGACTGGTATCAAACAGACAAAATCTGACTGAAAATGAGTCCTTCAACTTCAACTTTTGCATCTCCCAGTAATGAGTTCATCCTGTGAGAATGTACTTGGGAAGAACTGTGAAATGTCCACTGGCACATGAGGAAGTGGGAAAGGGAATCCCTTCTTCTGTCTTGCTCCTCAAGCAGTACAGCACCAAATCCATATCCACATCAGCAAATACAGAAAGACATTTTCAGGCATACTTGTGACCTCCCTTCTCTTTCGCATTTTGGATCCCTTTCTTTTGCAATTTTTTTTTTTTTTTTTTTTTGCAAAGTCCAAATAAACATCTTTAATTCTGCCACTGGTCTAAAGTTGTAACTTTTCTGATCTCATAAACAAAAGTAACTTGAAATTTTTCCCTTAGATCAGGCTTACAGAATGACACCTCAGGGTCTCATGGAGCTAGTGGAAGAGCCAAAACATGCTAGAGATTTGTAATGGCAGAAGCTCTTTACAAAGCCCTTTATTACTCCTTTACAGTGACACTCATTAGTGTGAAACATCAAACATGTCAATCAGGGCACCAACTATGATGAAGCCACCATTATACTACTACCATGTGGCATCCATACGGATAGCACGTAGAATTCATACCTGCCAAGGTAGTAGTTTATTTTGACCAGCACAAATTCAGACTTTAATAAAAGAACTGAGAACTGAGAACCAAGTGTGCAAAAAAGTTTTTAAAAACTAATAATTCAACATAGTTATCTGGAACATTGCCATTATCTGTGTAAATTAGTATCACTAAATAAAGATTCACTTTCTTCACTTTAAAGATGGTACTATTATTTCTCTAGTAAGTCAGCCTGAGAAGCCATCAGAAAGAAACTGTTCTTTCCCTCTCTCTCCCTTGGCAGACTACCCACTCTGCATCAGGACATTAATGGCTTACTGGAAGGCAGAAAGGCTTTGACCTACAGAGTTGTTGCATGTAACAGTACATAACAATTAATTTTTAATATAAAATACTGCCTTCTCATTTCCTAAGAAATCAGCTTCCAGGCACTTAGATATTAAGTCTGAAAAAAAAATCAGCATCATACTGAAGGTTATATACACAACACAGGTATATATTAAAGGAAAACAACTTTCATTAAACAAGGATTATACTGTATTAAGTGACATTGAGACTCACATGCTGGAGTGAGTGATCTCAGAAGACCCTTCCTATAAAAACCACTTGGAATAATGAAAATAAATACAAAAAACCCCACCCTCAAATAAAAACTGACTTACATCAATGTATGCTGACAATTCCATTAACCCTTTCCTCTTCTAAGCTTTACTGGGAAGGGAGTAAACAGATAGGTAGGGAAATAAAGAGCCTTAAAGTTCAAGAGCTGTCCTATGAAAAAAAGTGAACCACTCCCCACACATTTCTACTGCCATCAGTGCAGTGGAGAAAAACTGTTTCAGCTTGTGTAAGAAGGAAGATTAAAATACTGCTTTACATTTTTTAAGTGCTGTAAAACTAACATTTTTTTCTGGGTATGTCACCTTGTACATTTATTGTATCAATAAGCTATCTAAGTTTCTTTTCTTCATAAAAAGTTTCCAAATTCAGGACAAAAGGCTTCACCAGCAATACTACAGATAATTTTCAGATTTTCTAGTGAAACAAATTGCCTAGCTTCAGTGACAAGAAAAAACCGTATGAGTCAGAACTATAATGTGAGGTCTCTGAAGTGACTCAAAGTTTGTGAGCTGATCAGCAAAGAAATCCTTAGTCTTAAATTGTGCATAAATATTCCCACCCATCTGAAACTTTTGTTGGCTGAGTTACATATCAAAAAAGTACATTATTTCTGAATCAGACTAAGATCCATGCATGCAGGTTTGTCGTACACATAACTGCACTGCTGGTTTAATAAAAAACATGGTATCAGGTAATCATTAATCTTGTGAAAACTTGGAATGGAAGCAATCAAAAAGATGACGGTTTGGATGAAAAAAAAATACTAGCTCATTTGCTCCTTTCCATTTCCTCTAAAATATTCTTTCCTATTAATCCATTTCAGTTTTAAGGTCATGTAATACTGAAAAACAGTAACTGATCTTACAGGTTGAAAAAATTAGTTTTTCCTTAGAATATGGAAAAGACTACAGAAGAGTGCCTTTGTTAAAAGAACGACAACAGAGAAAAATTTATATTCCTAAATGCCAAAATATGTTGTTTTCTTTTATACCTATGAGAAAGAAAATCAAGTCACTTGCTAAATACACAGCATGACTACTGACATTTAAATAAGGCAGACAGTTTGCAGGATGGAAATGCATTCCGATCCTTAAAACATATTTAAGTTCTACTGAAAACTCCCAATTGCCAGTTGAGTTCTGAATACCTGAAAAAGGCTGCAATACAGTTTGCAAAAACATAACAAAGGGCATATTTATTCTCATCTCTGTCTATTCTTCTCCTTCTCATCCCATATAGGGTCACATACTTAAACGCAATTTAACAGTTTTGTTGCTACAACAATTTTCGTCTTTTCTTACGTGTTCATTCTAGCCCAAAAGGAGATGCACACGATATCTCTGGGTCACAGCAGATTAGACATGTGAACAAACAACCTGAGCCACTTACACTCTTAAAAAAAGGACAAAACCAATGCATCGTTCATACCATCAGTACAGTCTTGGAAGAATCCCCAGGATATCGGAGACCGAAGACAATCAAAGATCCCAGAAAGCAAAAGAAGGTAAGGGTGGCAACATTTCTAACATCTAACAAAGACTCCACAAGAGGAATAGTTCCCATTGTCCAGTCACAGCATAATTCTGAGGGGTTGAGAAGAAGCCAAGCATTTACAGGAAGGAGGTAGTTGAAAGTCAGCTGTCTCGCTGGGGATGGACTAACAGCAGCTGGGTTATCAAACCTAAAGCAAAAGAAAGGAGTAAAAGGAGCTTTTAATGAAGAAAGATACGGTCTTGATCCACTCTGCGCTCAGAAACTAGCAAACTTTAGATTCAAAGCTAGGACTTTCCATTACGGATATGTACAATATCCTAATCTTCCTGCATTTGTCAGGTGTGTAACTTGGGAACCATGCACGATGATTCAGCTTAGTGTGAGACAGTGCCTCCTCCAAGTTTAAGAAAAGTTTGGGATATAATCAACATAAGTTTGAAGAAACAGAATGATTTATACCCAAAGTTGGGTTCAGTGGTCCTTGTTCATGTTTTTAATAGTTTGTCTCATTTTGCAGGGAAAATATTAGATTCTTGTACTTCTACACTGCTCACACACTTTTAAGATAAATTACAGTTCTTCAGTTCTAACATTATTCACATACACTTATCTTCAAGCACTGTACCTGAAGTCAAGCACGCTTTCTGCATAGTACCTACCTAAAACCGAAAAAATATTTTGCATGTAGAAGAGGAAAAACTTAAGAGGTTTGCAATATTCAGCCAAGGTTCAAACACATAGCCAATAAAAAATATTTTAGTAATAAAACATTTAATTTCTGATTCCGAAGACAAACTAACAATCGAAGTTTTCAAAAATGAATGCCTGCTCAGATACCTCAGTATTTTGGACATTCTTGTCAAGAGGTACTGAAATATACCATTTATCAATTCCACAAAAACTGTAATATTCTACAGTCATTGCTTACCAACATTAAAATACGTTAATAAAACACTTAAGTTGATGTATTTTTGGCCATTTCATTCAGACCTCATTAAGCCACATCTTATTTACCAGTGTCTGGAAATAAGAGACACTTTACTATTACCTTGTGAACACTGGAAGTTGAGACTGGATAACCTGGACTCTGACAACTACAAGCAGCAGCGTGCTGAACATTAGGACTATAAGCTTCAACAGTGTTTGGAGCATAGAGAATGGGATACTGCCCTTCCCTCGAAGAATCTGTACGGCTGCGTCCAACAACACTGGCAAGGTGTACTGCAAAGGAAAAAAGTGTTTATTATCAGACAGTGTACTCATTAATCCCTTAGATAAGGATAAGCTACCGTATCTTTTTTTGTCTTGGTTTTCTCTAAATGCCTGCTCCCAATAGTTACTTAACTCAGCTTCTTAGAGCTTTCATGACAACCCCCAAAAAGAAGTCCACCATTCTAATAAAAGTAACTCTATTCAATTATTCTTGCTAACACTATCATAGCTGAACTTCTATGCCTGTAGTTCTGTATTCTGCACTGCCAGGTTAAAAAAATTGTACCATCTTCAGAGACTTAAATAAATCAAGTATGACCATGAAATAAATTTTGAAGAAGAGACATCACTATTTTTAGAATTATCAGCCCCTCTGAAAACTTGTCCTATAAGCAAAATTCCTTAGGAACTGCAGAAATGCTATTCACTTCCTGATTAGCCCTGGATTTCTATTTTACGCCTCTACTGCTGTAACCCATCTCTCCCTGTCTCGTGAACGTTATAATCTTGCACGGTTCCCTATTACATACCCTAATTTCTTCCCTGTGTATCTCTTTCCCTATGTCTTCATGTCTTGTGCTGGCGATGATTTATTGCTTCACATATACTGGCTGGCTGAACTACAGATATTGATAGGGTTTTGAGAACTGGTCAAACTCTTAGTTTATGCTACACCTGTGCCCTCAGAAGAAGCCTCAGTCTGGATTTTATCTGTGTAAGTCCACTGACTATAAAAAACTTGTTAAACTTTCATGAAACTGAGGATCAGATCAAAAGTTACTATAAGGAAGAGTGGATTGAAAATTACGGTCCCATACTGGTGATTTCCTTAGAAATGCAGCTTGAAAATTATATGCTTATTCACTAGTCTTGCAAGGCAATAATTAAACACATGTATTTCTGTAAGCACAAAAAAAAAATGTGCTTTTGGTATTTTGGCCTTGAATATGTATCCCCAAGACAGATAATCTTTTGGCTTTTACTGGTGCAGTTTTTGCAAAATATTCCTTCAAGTAATTAAGGAACAGTAAACCAGAAAATTTTCTTAGAACTGGCAATCATAAATTTTTAAATTGCATATGGTTTGACTATTAAAAAAACAGGAATTATTTCATTGCAGGAACATATTGTTTCTCTAAACAAAAGAAAAGTTGCTATTAACTTGAAGACTTATCAATGCTTATGATGAAACCTACCAGACTGGAAGTTAAATTTAAAGGTATTCTTAGAACAACAATTTCCATAAGAATATTACTGATTCAAATAAGACTACTCCAAAACATCGGGTTATTCATTAGAATGTGATGAAATGCCTTTGTATATAACATGTTCTCTATTTTTACTACAGGAATTTAAAACAAATAATCCCCCATCTTCATGCACCTCAGACTTTAATCAAGACTGTTACATGCTAGTCTTTGCAAACCTCAGTCAACTAAAACCTTAGGTTTCCATTATGACATGTCAATTCTTTATTGAGTATATTTGGTAACATCTCTGTGTGGCATGTAGAGGACAACCTAGAAGTCATTGGATTTCCTCATCATGAACCAAGCAAGCTAAACATTAGTTGAGTCAGAAAACAAAAATCTAAAAAAATGAAACAGAACTAAAGTTTTAGCCTGAACTGACAAAAATCAGTGCTGAAATACACCACTTCAAAGTACTTAATGTCTCATTACAGAATTCCTGAGAAGAAATACAATTTATTTTTCAACCGCTTACCCCTTGAGCAACAAATACTTCATACACACAGCATATCCCCACCACCGTTATTCCTTGTTCTTTACACAGTGTCGCAACAGCTACTAGAAACACGGTCACTGCAATTGGAGTCCATACTGCAAATGAAGATGACATTATTGAAAATGTTTTATCTTACAACAAAAACAAGTATTTAGTAAAAGAATTAACCTAAAAAGTGAAGGCTTTGGCTCTTCATGTTTGAACATGCTATGTTCTATAAACTTATGCAGTATGTCATTTGTTATTAAAGGGAAGATTACCAGTTTTACTCTACAGAAAATAATGCATTTTTCAGTTTTAAAATTGCCTCCGTTAAATTGAAAGAACTAAATGAAAGGCAAAAGACTGTCTATGACAGGAAAAAAAAACCCCCAATCTTTCCTAATTCACCAACACACTTTTTCAAATGAATTGTTTTATAGGGAGTCATGAATTTTCACAAGGTCAACTTGACTTTGGAAGAGGCAAGCCTCCTACATCTCCACTGAAACTCTGCCACTCACTCGTGACCATCCAAGGTTATCTCAGCATACTCCCACTTACTTGCATTAATAGAAGTCAGTGTAAGTCTCCTACTTTACATGCTACAAAGCAACTGAAAAAGCACTTAAGTCTTGAAGAAAAAAAAAAAAAAAGGAAAAAAGGCAATTTATAATGGAAAGTACTATTACATGGATATCTTGGTGCTAAAGGGTTTTTCGTACACACTCACTGAGTAACAAATACACCCGTATTACCATTAAGAGCTCTATTATCAGATACAAAAATTAAGTTACGTATATTTTTGTCAATCATTTACCTATGGTATTATCTGGCCCTTTAGATTTTGTATATGACAAAAAAGCAGCTAGAAAAAAAATAGATGATAAAAGCTCTGCTCTGCCCACAACTCCAGTTACCTGAAAAGAAAAAGAAGAAAAAATAAGATTATTCTAGTGACTATTCTAGTACTGTAATACTGCATGGCTGATAGACTATCATGCTATGCATAAACAAGATCTGTAAACCAAGCAAAAAAGGCTAACAAAGTAAGACTACTTTCAGTTTGATCAGTACTGAATTCAAAACCAGGATGGTACAGGTGTCTGGTGGCCACCTTTGGCTGATGTGCCCATAAGCGTCACCATTAATGAGACAACTGAGAAGTGCTGTACTTTCTTTTATCTTTAGTAACACCAGCCACAAATAGCATTTGAGGCAGCATTTGGGCATGATAACAACTGCTTTCTTCATAATACTTGGAAGAAATTAGCTTTCATCAATAGGAGCTTTAAGTGAAGCCTGACAAGGACTGTTGTACACATATATCCTGCAAACAGTGGCATATAGAAACTATGATTGTTATTCTTGTTCATACCTTTTCTGACTGAACAGATCTTAACGTGAAACAAGCATTCCCTTGACTATGCTATGGCAGCTCTTAGGTGAGCAGTCAAGAGTTACAAATAAATTGATGGCAAGCTCTGTGCGATGGAGTTAAAGAATTACTCAGGCTTTACTACAGGTCTGGGAATTTTCTGAATGATAATTTGGTTGGCAATATTAAAATTGCAGGTAGTGCCCCCTTTGGTAATGAGACAGACAGGAATGGATTTTATAAAAATTTGGTGAACTGCTAAAATCCACAGGGCAGAGGGTTGTTTCAGAATCCCCAATGAAATACAGATTAATTTCCATTTCAGGAGCTGTTTTCAAAAAACGCTAAGGTGCAATCAACAACCAGAGATGGAAGACAGGTCGCTATATCAATGGTTACTGCAGTAGCCACTGTGCTGATCACAGTACCATTTAGGCCTGCCTTTCTTCCTCATTTGTCCTCTTCTGTAATGCCTCTGATTGCACCCAAATTTTTGCAAGTAAGCTAGCTGAAAAATATCATGCTATCCCAAGGTAGACAGTCGTATTTAGCTAAGGAAATCTCACAGATCACCATTTAATTATGATGATGCTAAAAACTGACTTTCAGCCATCCAGACCCAGCTGGAAGTTTTTACTGCTAGGTACATTCTTGGTCAAGCATGATTGACAGCATAAAAAGAGAAAGTAACTCAATATCCAAGGTCACAGTGTAAAGAAAAGTATTCAAATCTGAATCTGAAATCATGCTCTGGTGCTTCATTGGGAATAGCATATGTTTACCACAGGACTCACTGAATCATGCACAGACAAAGCATGTTTCACAACTGATAGGACATCAGACTTTGTGTTAACATTGTTGGATAGTATACAGGTGTTTTTTTCCAAAATGTCTTAAGATGTTTCAAGGATTCCTGGTCTGGACCTCAAAATTGGCCAGCATTAAGACAGAAATTAAAAAGAACTTTGTAGGTTAGTTGAAAGAGATCATTAGTAAAGCAAGTGTGCTGGTGTGCCTCCACAGTCCCCTGCCAACAAAAGAGAGATTCTATTTCTGGATACAAAGGTGACTTATGAGAGAAAATTCCATCATTCACAAGGTTAGCTGACATCCTGTAGCTGTAAAGGCGGTCAACATGCCTCTGGCCAGAACAGTAGCAAAGTAGCTAGAAAGACTGAACTGGAATTCTAAAGACAAGGACAAATGAAACTGATGCTGTTATTCAACCCATTTCCTCACAAATTCTTCCTCAGAAAATGATACATTACCACTGCAAGAGCCCAGTGTCTCTCTGAAGTCAAGCAGAAAATTATTTTCTATTTGTCCTGCTCTGCTAACTTTTCCAAGAAAAATCCATTTATTATAAGATAGGTTAAGGTTTGAAATGTTTATATATTGCATCTGCTGTTTCAAACTCTTGTGCAAGGAAGTAATAAGCAGGAGACTTACCTGAAGGAAATCAAGGTAGATACATTTCAATTATAAAAGATACAAAAGGTACCATCAAATGATATAAAAACTGGGAATAAGACCTGTTTTGGAGTTTTCACTAAAGTCTGAAAAAGTTAGTTAGCACCCAAGTCCCCAGTTCTAAAATACAGGTCATTATTACCTCCTCTTTTCCATGTACAGAAGCTTCCAGTTGTTTTGCCTTTTATACACTTGCACAAGTCTCAACTATCAACTCTAAGAATCCTTTCTTGGTTGCATGTAAGGCAGAATTCTCAATGCAAACACTTGAAAGGATAAAATGCACTATTTCTCAAAAGCAGAAAACTTAAATTGAAAAAGGTGGGGGAAGGAAGAAGAAAACTCCTTAATGGATTCTTCACTGAGTATTTAAGTGTAACAGCAGGGAAATTAAATTACAATTGCACTTAAACCTCAGATTCTAAGTGTTTTATACAGCATCAAGTTCTACCAATCACATAGTCTTGAAGTGCCCTCATGTGGCTAATATTAGGGATTACACACTTATGACCAAATCGCTTCATAACTGTAAAACAATAAGCTTTCATTACACAATGTTTTGTAGGATTTGTATGATACTTTTTGCTCACTCTGTTGCATAGTACTAAAAGCAACTGTGTTACTTTTATGTCATGTGGAATCTGACAGTTCAAACTTGATAAAGAATCATCATATTTGGAATGAAAGCGATAAAATTACATAGGATGATCTAAGCCATGAACCACTGATGTAAGTCACTGCAACTTGCTAACGCTCGTGTAAAGATACTACCACATTTACTACAAAGAGGCAAAGCCAACTTTGTAATTTAAAGCATGATTTTTCAAAGAAACAAGAAAACCAAAGGAAATTAACAAATTATTTTTTGAACCCATACATTACACAAGATTTTATGGGGGTTTGCGGTTTTGAGCACAAAAGCAGGCAAAAACTTTTAGGTGTAACTCCTGCATTTTTAAACATGCCACTAACTTAATTTAGCAAGGACATATTACTAGCTCAAATAGCAGCCAATTATAAACCCCATGAACTTAATTCCTATAAATATTAGCTCAAAATACAAAATTAGCACAAAATACACAGATGCAGACTACTGAATTGCTACTGACAGGGATTTGTGTCTTTAGAGAACAAGAGAGAGATGCAAACTCTTTACCCAAATAAATCACACCAAAAAAATACTACATAAGGTAAGAGCAAACCCTTCTCATTTTCTTAATATCAAAAGACATCCATCTTCCTCCTCCAAAAAACACACTAAAAAAAAAAAAAGGAGGATAAGACCTCCAAAGAAGCAAAAGGTTTAAACATTTTCCTATTTTGAAAATCAGCTAATACTGTAAGAAAAAGAGACTGAGAAAAAGCTTTGCAACACCTGTGAACTGGAATCTAGGAAAGCCAATTTAGAGTGGTGCAGAAAT
The DNA here is from genome assembly GCA_034782735.1 of Sagittarius serpentarius. Lineage (NCBI taxonomy): Eukaryota > Metazoa > Chordata > Aves > Accipitriformes > Sagittariidae > Sagittarius > Sagittarius serpentarius. The sequence continues at coordinate 10,548,141 of JAVKLA010000062.1, read as the reverse complement.
AACAGCAGAGAATTCCACAGATCTGCTTTATCAGTGTTTCTAACAGAAACAAATCTAATGAATGGCAATCACAAGACTTCATTTACTCCACAACACTACAAGCTTGGTTGACCACTGATCAGACAGCTTGTGTACATAGCAGCAAAAAGCTCCTTCAGAATCAAAGGAAAGGTAAATATGAGAGACGAGAAATGCAGGTATGTTCAAAAATGGAAGGTTCAAACAGAATGGCCCTAAGCTGGATGTAGCATAGCAACAACAATCCTAGAAAAAGTCCTTATGAGATAGACATATTGACACAAAAGAAAGTGGACAGAACAGCCTTAGTGATTAGCTAGAGGAGAGTACTTAGTGGTTCTGGAAATGAATTAAGAGGTATTCATAGTATTTGCAAAATATGATACTGGATGAATCATCATAGAATACAAATATCTATATAAGCTAAAGTAGCCATCATCATAAAAGCCAATGTTCATAGCAGAGACCTAAGTTATTTAATAACTAAATTAATATTTGTTTCTTTATTTTCCAGTAGCTGCATAGAATTTTCCAGTAACTGCATGGAATATCAAACAACTCTGAGCATTAAAATTTGTCACCTCCACCACTCATTGCAAAGGGCACAGTAAGTACAAGTAAAATCACACACTTTTTGGATTTACAATATATAAACAGATACAAACCCCATGAACTCTAAGGTTAATACAGCTTGAACAAATGAAACACATCACAGCTATACCTACCGCTTCAGTATGTATTGGGTGCACTGCAAAGAGCAAGGATGCAACTACGCTGCTCCTGTTGTCCAGAAAAAGCTTACAGACTTTGAGGAAGACTATGCAAACCACCACATGAAACACCAGATTTAGGAAGTGGTAAGAAACTGCATTTAACTCGCTGAACAAGTAGTTTAAGCGAAATGTAAGAACTGTAAGGGGACGATAAGATTTATGACTCCTCTCCTAAAAGAAAATAAAAAAATAAATCAGTTGCCAACAACTTCCAATGGGACTTTTACCCCAAAATATTTTTCTAAAAATCTATGCATACATGATTCCCCCCTCTATTCTCAGGCATCTACCTTCAAAAGAGACCTGAAAAACAGCAATACTAAAAAAAACCAAAATAAAAATCTAGTGAATTAAATGAAAAGTCGATCTAAAATTAAAATGTTAAACAGAGAAGTTAATTCTGACTATTTTCCCTACTTCCATATAGTTTTAACGTATTATTCAAGTATTTTGATTACTCTGCCATTTCATGTTTTATATCAGTATGTTATCAAACAACAATTCGGTGCGCTCAGCTAAATGTATTATCTGCGTATTTTCAATGTCTACCAGTCAATATGTCTATGTTGCCAGTTACTCCATCCATAAACCCTTTTAAAAACTACACTTAACACAGTCTTCCTGTTCCAAAAAGCATTTGTCAGCCCACAGCCTGCTGGTATTTTCCTGAATATGTCAGTAAAACAAAGGAAGAAAATCTAAGAAAAAACTAGGGGGCTGGGCAGGGGGTGGGTAGGTGGGACAGGGAACCAAATTGCACATACAGACAACAACACAACATAGGAAAAAATATTTTAAAAGCCATGAATGATCAAATTAATCTGACTTCCTTTAAGTAAAATTAACCTGACTTTCAGTTGGTTTTAAGTGCAAAATCAACAGTGAATGAGATGGCTTTCTCCTGCTCCACATGGTTAGGGTTTTTTTCAGAGTACAAACATGTTGAAAAATACTACTTAAATTTTACTTGGAGGATTTTAGGAAACCACTTACTCTCAATGACTACAAGACTAGATGGCATCTGAAAAAGAGTCTGAAAGCTTTCATTACAGGATTACATGAAAATTATGTATCAAAGTCTACTTGTAGAGCTAGCAATCAGTATCTCGCAATGAACTAACCCTGTATGTTACAGACATAAGAAAAGAGAAGATTACAAGGCGGAATGCCTTGATAGGCAAAAAACCTATGACTGTCAGAGAACTTTTATTTGTTTGCTCAGCAACTGCACCATGTGTAACTTTCTAAACTATACGTAAATCCTTTAGCCATTGCCATTTAACAATGTTTATTAACAACTTTAATGCCAATGCAGCTTTTCAGATAAAAACACAGCCACTCTACATGGGCTACAAACCAAAACCTCTGAATTCACATAAACATATTCATTCAAATGAATTTAATGGATTCAATGCCTATTCTCTAACTCTTAGCTTTGTTGTTTAAGGGTGTTATCTTTCCTTCCAGACTGCAATACTCTTGTATGTCAATGTCTAGCTTTTGCAGGAGGAAAAGGTAAAATGGTCATTTGTCCAATTTTGATATTGGAATCAGATAACACACAGCATCTTGAAGCATGGTAAGAAAATGAAGTCATATACAAGTTCTTTTACTGAACAAAACAATTCTGTTAAAACCACATTAGGGAAAAGGGTAAAAACTGCAAGGTTGCCTTGCCTAAAAGTATTTCACAAACAGTTTACCTCAGACATTGGAGTGCCCCAGAAGTCATTCTGAAACAGGTTTTTTAATGGAGTAGAAGGATGCAAATCTTTATTGTCCAAAATTGCTGAAACATCATCAAAAACAAAGCCACAAAAGAGACTGTTCCAGTAGCAGGCTGCCACCACACCAACTATTAGTGCTGCCTCCTTCAGGCTTACATCAGCCATCTTCTCTAAGAGTCTTCATGGACAAAAGCTGAAATCTATGGACAGAAACTTGAGTAGTTTTTACTGATTAAAAACTAAATTTGATAAATAAAGTCAAATTACAACATCCAATATTTTAGAAGTTAATGACACTACATATCTAAGAATCAATAAGACAGAGAGCTCTCCTCAAGTGTCATCCATCTTACACAATGTAGTGTTTAAAAGAAATACTCTCATTAAAATGTCTCACCCCTAAAAAGCCCTCACACAAGCTGGATACACTGCTACACTTCATGCTTTACTAAAAAAAGACGACTGATGATAAATTCTGATGTAGTTTTTAGCAGACAGCTATGTAGTTCAAGTGAATGCTGCAAACTGAAGAACTGTGAAAATTAAGTTCTCCAGAACCCTGAGTACTTTAACATACTGACACAGAATACTAAGTTACCAAAAAGGCAGACAGTGTGTTAATTACCCTGTTTTTTTAGGTTTAAAGGTTTCTCAAAATATTTCAACAGCAATTAAAATAACAAATTTCAAACAATCTGAAGAACAAATAGGAAACTTGAAGAACTTCATAAATATAGGTATTCAAGAACAGGTAAAGAAGGACATTAGTAATAATAAAAAGTTAAACTTACCATTGAAGCTCACACTTTGCTCATTTGCATTCTTCTTAGAAGTTTGTGAAAAGGTAATTTTTTTCTCAACTCTGCCAATTGCTCTGATGTCACTGAATGTTCATGGAGAGTCTTGTCTAAAGAAAAATAGGATGCAAAAAAGACACTACAGATGAATTTTATCTTACATTATTTTCTCTCATCTTGCATAAACTTCCTAAGCCCTAGAAATTATTAAACAGCAGTTTTATGATTATTTAAAAAAATATATGGGTGACCTGATCAAAAGGTGAAATTACTATGTACTGGGTTGTTTGAAAACATTGTTCTGCCTTAGAAGAATAAGAAGGTAACTACAGGTCAAAGGCATTCTTCTTGACCACTGATTGACACAGCATCGATTACTGCCAATTGTTGGGACCAAAGATACTGAAAAGCTACATACAGTTGAACACTGACTTAGTTTGAGCATCTTCCCCAAAACTAAAAAGAGGTAACTAAAAAGAGGTAACACCTGTAAGGACAGAGAACAGATAATATTAGCCAGAAAATGTGGATCCATAAATATGTAAAGACACCAATGTTATGTTTATCAGGCTTCACACATCAAAGCTGATGAGTTATTTGGAAGCTACAGTCTGTTTTGTTGTCCCTGAAATGCTGGTGATTTTTTTTTTTTTTTGCTTAGGTTTGTTGTTTTTTTTTTTTTTTTTTAAATTGTGTACACTATCTTCTAGAAACAGGTCCTAAGAGATATCTCACCCAGACAGGTAATCTCAGTTGTGGTTTGCAGCCTGGGCCTGAGAGCACAACAATAACCCATCACAACTAGTGGTAAAGAAGCAATGGTACAGGAAGGAATACATGTGCAACAAGATGCAGATGCAATTAAACTAAAAGCCAGGACAAAGATCATTTACAAGGAATCAAACCAATCCATTCACTGTTACTCACATAATGGCAGTGAAGGTGTTTTTTTTCTTTTGTAGTAGTTGGAGCACTGGCTATTGGTGTTACTTCAACCAAGAAAGCTTTTTTTCAAAGCTGCCGCCACCTTTGTAATAAAAAAAGGAAAAAAACCCGATGTTAAATGTTAAAGGATGCTTGTTTTAAAGTACTGTGATATGGCCTGGCAAACACTAAGCCAAGATTAAGTCTGAACATATTTGTGGTGGTCTTGGCAGCCACAGAAATCTTATTAAAAAAGAAAAAAGCATACTGCAGGAATACATGAAAAGACAGCCCACTTTCGAATTTCAACTCACCAAAGATTTTTAGTTCTGCCCCCAAAGAATGTGGAGAAGAAACTGCTGTTTCTCACCTTGCTAGAAAGAGAGTTTGAAACTCCTTGTTTGCAACAGGTTCTGGACAGTGCACTTCCTACTTCTTGAAGTGCACTAGTTCTACTGAAAAGCAGTGATATCTGAAAAGGACCTACAACAAACATGTAATGTTTTTCCAACATACAGTTTTTAAATACTGTGTTCCAAAAACTAATGGGACAAGATAATATTGCCACACAGAACCAACCGTAAGGTTTATTTAAATTAGCCCTTTAAGAAAAAGCATTGCAATCTGAGTAGGCTTTTGGTGACTTCTGATTTCTTTATTAATAATGTAAGTTTACTGTACTGGTTCGAGCAGCAAGCCCTTGGAGATGCTGCTTTGCCTATCAAGGAGTAATTCTGAGGTAATTCTTTAACAACCCTATTTCAGAAGCAGCTACTGCTACCCAACTAGGAAAAAAATAAAAAGGGTAGATTCCCAAGTACAGCTTCCTAGCAAAAGGAAAGCTTAACCAACCTTAATAGCTAGCTCCTCAAATACTTTTTGTAGGTTTTTACTTTTCTTTTCCCTAAGCAGAATATATGTCAACACAGCTACTTTACTTATCCCTTAATCCTAGGCAATTCTGATGCTTTCACAAGCCTTTCTTTTTGCTCTGAATTTCTAGCATTTCTTTCACTCAAAACTCTTAGTTTTACACCACTACTGACTATGCTGTTCCCTGACAGAACTACATTTACCTACATGCCAACTGTAGGGAAAATACTGTTTTCATTTGAATGAAAGGAAACTCTTAGGCATACAGAAATTCAGATTTCTAGCTACATTCAAAGTCAGCTTTAAGTGGCTAGCCCACCACCAGAGAACCCTGTTTAAGAATTCCAGAAAAAAAATTTCAGCTTTAACATCACGATTTTTTAATTTGAGATTTGCCCTCTCCTTTACATGCATATTTCAATCACAGATATGATTGCAAATACATGGCTATAATTTGGTCTTTCAAGACAAGTATTTGAGCCACAGACACTCCAGGCAATTCTGAACAGCTTACTAAATTTAAGGAATGAACATACGCCACAAGGCATTGTTTTGGTTTTAGCAGCAAGTCACACAACACACTGATTGAACTGTGCTAAGTTTGGTAACCTCAAATGCATCGCACCATAGCCCTCTCAAGTTTTTGTTGTGTGCAAAAGCGCTAGGAGGTCTTGGTAACAGACAGGCATAATAGAAATCTGGAAGAGCCCCCATTTTCCAGTTATCTGCTTCCAGGGCAAGTACAAAGAAAAAATCACGAGACGCAAGGCCATGTACAATCTGTAGATAGCATAAAACTGTAGCACAGATACTTTACTACTCCTGACTTGCATTCTGGCATTCTATGGTCTTATTTTCCTAAAATATACTGGAAAGATACATAAAGTTAGGAAAATTACCTTTTCCACCTGGTCTGATTACAGGGTAGTTTAACGTTCTTGCTGAATTAAAAGCATAAATATGGAAAAGATGTTTTTGCAGTCATTTAAGTTAGCATAACAAGGCAGATTTTGAGGAAGGCTAACCATCAGAACTACTACTTCCTACCTGCTACTACAGCTGGGTCCACGACCAAACTCCAAGCTTCAAACCTGGAATGATCATCAATGTGTTGAGAACGCAAGACTAAAAAACAGAGGGAGGCTTATAAAAGCTCATCTGTACTTGGTAAGCCAGGCAAAAGTACGTGTGCCATTAATCTCAGTGGAAAACAGCAATTGCTATTTGGCAGCCAACACTTTTCATGCCAACTATCTGTTACTAGTTTATGTTGGAAAGTAAGAAGCCACATAAGGAGAAGGCAAGACTGAGAACCTCATATATCACAGATATGCAAGAGACTGCTGGAGCCTTGGTATGATTGGGCTCCTCAAGTGAGTGGATATATTCCCCTTCTTCCCCAGCAGACATGTTGAAATTTGCTATCAACCCAAGTATGGTCTTGCAAGTGCCAGTACTTCACTACTCTCAGTGATGGATGTATTGATCAATACTTGTAAAATGCTGCCTAACAACTTGTTTGTTAACACTAGCTTGCTGTGATGCAGAGCCACATCACTGACTGCTCCAACACATGTAAACAGATTGACTGTCCCTCTAGTTATTTTCTCATCTCACCTACCTGCCACCTTCACAGCTTGTCAGACTGCCCATCAGATACCTTAACCACCCTTTGGGCTGTACAGCTGCCAGTTCGTGGTCTATGGAACAGCCACAGAGCCCCCATTTGACTGGATGAAATCAGGACAGACGTGTATTATTACCAAGATTTCTGTTGGATGTTTTAATTTACAACAGTATCTGACCATGTCATGAAGAATATACAGCTGAAAACAATAAGCAGCAAGATAAGCCTTGTGAGACAGAAACTGCACAATTGTGAGAGCCGATTGTGGAAAAACAGAATGCCCAAGCTGTGCAAAATACCTGAGTAATTTTCTCAAGCTGTATGGCACAGAAATCTGCATTTTGCACTGTACTGTTTTCACGCACCTTCAGAGACAGTAAGTGGAAAGGACAGACAAGAACCAGAGCTCTCAAGCACGTTTGGCTTCTAAGGCATGTAGTTTTCCTCTTCCAACTTCTTGAGAACCCTCTACCAGTTCATCCAGTCTTTTCCTTCAAGAATTACAGACAAGAATAAGACATTACAAAAAAACCCCCAAAACCAACCAAAAAACCAAAACACTTTTATAAAAGTAGGAAAACAAAGTATTTATCTACAATCACTACTAAATCCATGACACTACAGATGTTTAGCACCATATACTGCAAAAATATAGTAGTCTGCACAGAAAAGTTCAACACAAATAAAAAATGCATAATGATGTTCTAAGAGTACCCTCAGTTGGGAGATCTGGGAGTGTGGAAGCCATTTTCTGCCCACATGAATTTAGGAAAATTTAGGAGGTATGTATTTAGGCAGCTGCAATCCCTAAATATGCAACAGCTATTTAGGACTCCATGATTAGCTATCACCTAATAAACACGCCATCTGCCACCTTACATCAACAACAGACCCTTGCAGGAGCAGATGTATTTGTGTTGATGAGACATCTTACTACCTAACTTTAGAAACTTAAACACACATTTAAAATTTTTCTTCTACTGTGTAATGGCACTTTAACACCTTGAAGAGCATTAATAACTTCTGTCCCAATCAATCCTACTTCAAAGAAAATGTTCTATGCAAGTCACTTTTTTCTTCTTTAGGGAAAAAAAAAAAAAAGACACGGGTAGTGAAAGTAATAGAGAATTTGAGAACCATGTCACTTCCATATGGGAAAAAGCTTGTACGATCCACCTAATTCTGCTCAGGATTTCCACAGAAACTGACAGGAACAAACATGGTCATTAAAATTCACCTCAAACAGATGTTACAATTGCCAAGTTTCAATCTGTTCCAGCTTTTATAGGAAACCTCTTACTACTCCTGAAAATACCCAGCATAATTGACATATTAATGATGTCAAGCTGTCAGAAAACTTTTTTAGAAATTCACCTTATTCACTGTCCATAACAGAACATCAGTTACTACAATCTAAAGATTGATTTATTTTTTTTTTTAAATCTCATACTTGGAGAATATTTTAACAAAGTGTGAATGAAAATATTCATAGATATTAAAAATACACCTGACACTTTTCAGTCATACCAAGATGTTCGCATTTTCAACCATAATCAAGCTGCAGCTGTTCTCTGGAGATGACAACATAAGCATCAGTGAAGCAACAATCTGTAACTCCATAGAGTCACTTTCATAAACAGCACTTTGTGTGTGCAAAGTGAAGTGTAATTATTATGTAAATCTCAAGGAACTTTATTTTGTGTTACATTAATTAGGCTACTAGAAACAAAAACCAGGCAATTTGCATATGGATCAGGCAGTTTCTTAGAAGGCTTTGAAAACAAACTAAAGAGCATTTATGCACATACCTAATCATAAAATGTGGGCTTCCCACTCTCCTGTTCGGAGTTCTAAAGCCAGTGAAGAGATACACATACCCAAAGGAGCTGTCAAAAAATAGTCGTGCATCTCATTTACTCTGGAGACATGTACTTTGGTAAGCACTGAAGGTCCTGAACTGTTTAAAACATTTACAGTTCACACAGAAAACCATCAAATTATCAAAGGTGGAGTAAAACAAAGAACTGTTAAAACCACTCCTAGATTTATTTTTAAATAGGCAAGCAACAAGTTCATCTAAGAGCTGGTGGCTGAATTGATGAATACAAGCAGAGATACATACAATGGGCTACCAAACCCTGTAGTACAGTCACTTAAAAATGGCATTTTAATTCATCTTCTGAGGCTCTGCTAATGTCTTAATTTGCCTTGCCTACCTGCTACCCTTTCTGTATTTTTATTTTTGGCCAAATTGAATATTCTTTCTGCTGACTTGATATGAGTGTTTAATAACAGAGAGAGATCATCATTTTGTTTCTGTTGTCTCCTTCCAACACAAGCTTTAAATTTATCTTCTCTTAAAAATGTCACTCCAAGGTACAACTCCAGTATGAAACAACTTAGATGCACAGCTGAGATTTAAATTATTGGGTTTGAATCCCATATAGAAGGCAAACAGTATTTGGGAAGATGGGAGAAGGAAAAATGCAAAACACGCCCGGATTCCCTTTTCATCTTGCTGAGATCCTAAAGCAGAATAAACATAACAAGAAGCTTTATTGTGGCAACCTTCCTCTGCAAATACTACAAGATCAAGAGGAATGGGACTAAGATGAAGTACTCTTCATTCCCCAGCAAGGCAATGGCACCCAGCCTTCTCTTCATACAGTTCTGAAGGATCAACTAGATGAGGAATGGCAGCTCTGACAGAGTCAGAATACACGTTGCAGGCCAGATTTCCCAGGGGGAAGACCATGAAGAGCTTGTTGGCAACCAAGCAGCTGAACTAACACTTGGGACATTTTAGGGTACTCTGGTAAAAAAAACAAGGATTAAAACATAAAACAATTTCAAAACAAGTGAGATGAAGATACTGTTTTAGCTGGTGGTTTAGCTTCAATTTGTTCAATGCAACTGGTGCAACAGTCAGTTGAAATACAAACTGCAGAGGTTTAAGGTATTTTACAGTTTTAAATGATTAACAGGACCTCACACTTCAAAGTCAAACCTTAAGGGTTTTTGTTTTGTTTTTTCTACATTCAAACAGTAACAAAATAATACTTTTTATATTTAGAATACCTACACAAAATGCGATTTGTCCTCATAGGACGCTGATGCAAAAATAGTGTCTCTAAAATAATGCTGATCAGCACTCCCAGTGTTCAAATACAACAGCAGAAACTGCATGTTTGTTAACTCCAAAGAATAAACGAACAAAAGCTACATGGGTGGCATAAGCTGAAAAGACAGTCTTCAGACTCTGTCCTTATTTAGTATGCTTGGTCTGTATATGACTTCTTGCAGTATTTTTAATAACATTCCATTTGGTCTTTCATATTGCAGTTTTTGTACTAGGTCTTTGAAATAGCATACTGTTATCAAAACTGTGGTTTAACACGGATGCCTAACTCTTCTACCAAGATAGGTCAAGCAGTGTACTATGGAGCTAAAATGTTCTTTGGTTCCAGAACTACAAGCAAGTATGCCCACTAAAAGAAGACTCACTTATACAAAGGTTGTCATGCGATTAGATATGATGCAAAACAAAAGAAGAACTAATTAATTTGCTCTAAGCCATTCTGTATTTTAAACCTTTTCTCATTTTGTGTGGGGTTAATACTTCCATTCTTTTCACTTTTTTCATTTTCTGAAGTTTACATGCCCACCTCAAAACCCCTTTTAGTGCAGCTAGTAACGACGACTGATGCAGAACTACACAAATATAACCTAGATGTGGTTTCACCACCAGTACATGTAATGGTATATTTTCTGTTGATTCTGTTACAGAACAACACTCAAAAAATGCTGAAGCACATTAAATAAAGCACGTTAAATAGTTATATGGGCCTTAACAGCTTGTTAACCTGATAAAGAGGATTAAGAGTTCTTATTCAAAAGCATCCTAACATCAATGGATTATTTTATCTTCTATATCACAGGGGGTGTCGATCTCCTGAAAGCTCATCTTGTAGCAAGGCAGCATCATTCTCTGTGGATCACCTGCTCCACCTATAAAAGTCTCTCCTGCTAAGAAATCACTGTTTTACACGTAACCATAATGAATTTTATTTTTAGTAACATTTCCCATTCATGAAATATAAACCGGTCTCTTTCCCTTCCCTAACAACAGTTTGCTTTTCTTATCCAATACAGAGCTGTAATTAACCAATCTCTGGCTCAGGTATAAAAGTCTTTACTTTCAATCAAGAATTAAGAGTTACGCCATGACCAGAACAAGTTGCGTAACTATAAGGAGTGCCAAGCATCTTGCGTCTTGTCAGCCTTCATTAAATATCAACACTAATCAGGAGACAGCAAAGAAAAAGAAAACAATGAATAATCCAGAAAAAGGCAAAAGTCCAAAACCGACATTATGACCACCTTTCTCCTTCCATTAAGAAAGAAAAAACAAATCCTCTCCAGCTCTCCACAGCTACTGAATGAATACAAAGATATACACATGCCTCAAACGGTTGATGGTTTTCCTTTTTTATTTGAACAGATGTGTTCACACCTATTTAGCCAAAACACAGGATCCCAAACTTTCTGGGCCATCAGACCACTACCAACGCTCAGCTGGCCTCCAGTACTCAACGGATCCGAGTAGCTCATAGATGTGATCTTTCCCCATGCTGCTCTGCAAGCTATCTTCGGGGCCCCGGCTGTTACACACTTACACATAAAACACATGCGTACCTGGGCAGCACTGCAGCCCTCCAGTCAGCCGGTCGTGCGGGGAAGAGCAGGCTGCCCGCAGCCCTGGGGCGAGGCAGGAACCGCGACGCCAGGCTGGGGCGCGGAGGGGGCCGGGCCAGCGGCCGCCACCGGGAAGCCCGAGGAAGGGAGAGGGCCGAGCCAGGCCGCGGGCCCGCGCCCCCGCCTCAAGCGGCCAGAGACCCGGGCCGCACCGCAGCCCGGCGCTCAGCGGACGCGGGGGGCTCACGGGTGAGGCCCGCCCAGGGGAGAGAGGACCACTCGCCGCCCCGGGAAACTACCGCGGGCAGCAGCTACGCCGGCCCCAAGCCTCCCACCCTGTCAAACCCCGTCTTTGGGGGAACAGCCCCCAGCCCACCGCTGCCCGCCCTACCTGAGACCGCGGAGGAAGCAGCTTCACCACTACCGGCGCCGCCGCCGCCGCCCCCAGCCCGCGCCGCCGCCAGGCAGGGCGCATGCGCACAGCACCCCGCCACCGCCCTCCGGCCAGCAAGGGCTGTCGGGAAACCGCCGCCTCCCGGGACGGCGGGCCCTGAGGCGTGCCGGGAGCCCTGCGGCACGCCGGGACACGCAGTCCGCCGCCGTTGGCCCGGTGAAACGCTTCGTCCGAGCGGAATCACACCCTGTTCCCCCCGTCGCCCCTCTTTGTAGCCGTGCAGTACCTCAGGATTGGGAGTGTCCGGCGGGCACCGAGGGGCCTGTCGTGCCGCGGAAGCGTTGACTTTCCCCGCGCCTACGAGTATCCGGGAGCGGAACCGGCGGGAGAGTTTGATGGCGTCGCCTAGCAGCGGCCGCCGCCGCCGCCGTCCTCGGCGAGCGGTGAGGTCAGGGAGCGGGGGGTGCTCTGAGGAGTTGGCCAAAATCGCCGCGCTCTGCGCTGCCGCCGGCCGGGACGGGCCGCGCTCCCCCGGCAGCGCCGAGGAGAGCGGGCAGCCGGGCCGGTGGCCGCCGGGCTGGGCCGGGCCGGGCCGCACCTGCGGGCGGGCGGATTACAGCCCGCCTGGTGCCTCAGCTGTGCCTCGTTGCGAAGGTGGACGCAAAATAAGGCAATTTGTTACTGTGCCGGTGAAACAGAGGCAAAATTGTCTCTCAGCAGCATGCTGGAGGGATCGCAGTCTGTCACCGTATCATTCCCCAGGCTGGGTGATACAAATTGGAAGAAAACGGGAACCCTGCGCAAGATCCTCTTTTGGTGGGGGCTTTGTAGTTAAGGTCTAGTGCTCTGTGGAGCTAGTAGATGAGAGCTAGTGTGGGTAATGTAATTTGAAAATCAGAAGTAGTTTAAGTTGGGTTAGTCCTGGTAAGCTAATACGGAGTTAGCAGAGCACATCTCTGGCATGACTGTGCTGCTTCTTGGCATTCGCTCTTGCTCAAGTATAGATGATGATGTGTTACACGTTATACATGCCTTTATGGAATAAGATCAGGTGTTCCTACTGATGCTTAATTTCACTGTGATGATAAGGTATCATCATGGCAGCTTAGCTGCCTCTCTGCATGGTTTCCTCTAGGCAGTGAAGGACATTACTGTTGTTCTGATAGTACTCGAACATGCCCACCAGACCTCCTTTTCTATCTGCCCTTGCTGAGCTTTGTAACATCTGGCCATTTTATGTATGTTTGATTCCTTGAGTAAGTCAAGAAAATCTTGTGATAACTAATGTCAAATGCCTATCTATTTCACACTTCTTGTAGAGCCATGATTTCAGTGTTTCGCCACACAGACTGTGTGTCAACTAAAAGCACAGGTTCTAGTTGAGGGCAAGGGATCGGCTACATTTTATGATGGAAAAGTCGTCAATTAAATAAATTCTCTCTTATGGTCCTTAGGTATGCACATACTGCAGAACATACTGTATGCTTAGGTTGTGGCCCCCGCACCTTGCTACAGCTGGTCTCCTAACAAGTTGGATTATTTTGTTTATGTACAGATATCTGTCCTTTTGGGAGATTTTAGGACTGATACTTCCTTAAGACATTGCTTTATAAGTTAAGAGAAAAAGATTTGAAAGATGGAAGGTAGGAAGAGATTGACAGTAGTAAGGTTGTGTATTTCCTTTCAGAATAGTTTTGGTTGTCAGGCGTTTCATACCCATAATTCCTACATTTCATTGTTTAAGAAAAAATTAATATATTTTAAAAAACCCACAAACTTAAACCAGGCATGTTAATGAAATCAAATAGTATTCAATTAACTGAAGAAGTAGGAGTGCCAAGATCACTGTGCGCCTGCATGTGATTATTTTCTTATTTTCCTTTGCTGTCTATGACAAAGCAGAAAAGCAAAAATGTTTGTATGAGATCATCCTTACAAAGTCATGGATTATACGGAATGCATGTTTTCTAAAACATTTACCAAACACTGAAGAAATAGTATATATAGGGGAGGTCTCAAGTAGTTCATGTATTCAGAAAAGATGAGGAAAGGTTGATTTTTGTCCTCTCTCTTCTTTCATACTGCTTAGGCATATTTTTGGGGGAAAGTAATACCAGTTCAGCCTTTCATTAAGGAAGGTAGTTTCACTTGTTAAGTCCTTAAACTGCTGAATGATGAAGAGGGTGCGTGTTGGAACAGATCTCAAAATATCATGCTCATCATAGAACATTGTTACAGTTATTGATTGAGCTTGATTGTTTTTTTCTATAAAATTTGTATCCCTGCTGAGTCACTAGTTTTTTGAATAACAATCAATTTAATATTCTAGTTAGTTTTATTTCTTTCGTAATTTTCTTAACCATTTATGCCATATTCATAATTCAGGGCAATAAGTAGATTAAAAAATGTTCTGTTTTAAACTTGGCAGAATCTAGTTTTTGAAATATTGATAATAAACGCTAGAGACAGCTCCACCATAGAACAGAATAATCCAAGACTTCAATCCCTTCTGCCTTTTTCAGATACTACATTGACTTTCAGGTATATGAGAAGTCACTGTGGCCCACAGCAACCAGTAGGTAAGCAGTAGAACAAAACTTTGCACCACTTTCTGACCAGATTTTTGTCAGTTTCCAGGTTGTTTACTGTCCTTTATCAATTCAAATATTCCAATCAAAAGGAAAGGATATTTAATACAAGAGTTTAATATCTTAGAAATTAATGTCAAGAAGTGAATGCTTATAGTATCAAACTAAAGCAGGTGTTGCTTGTGTTTTAAATAACAGAAATAATGATTTTGTGACTCTAAGGAGAAGTTTCTTCTACAAGGGCTTGTTCAAAGGGCATCCAGTTTTGTTTGTTCGTTAACATAAAAATACCACATTGAGAGGTGGGGAGGAAAAGAAGGATATTAAAGTTAAAATAGAGGTTTCACATGTGTCCTGATTTCACTGTTAGTGTCACAAATTTATTGAGTATTCATGACGTAAATTTTAACTTAAAGAAAAAATGGTTTTACTATAGTCTCCTTGTTTGCAGGAGACCAAAATGTGGACACAATGTTAATCAGTATCACAAGATCAGCACAGTTATTAGAATCATCTTGTGTGATTCAGTGGCCAGCCTCTTTTAAATCATTTGACATAACATTGATTAGCACTGATAATGTCTGATAATTGTTATTTTAATTTTTGTTCCAGGAAAAAAATTATAAATTCAATATGGCACCCATTTTAGATTGGAAAAAGCTTATGAAAGTTGATCCAGATGCTCTGCCTCGTCAAGAGGAACTAGCGGACAGATTGCTGGAGACCATGTCCAAGGTATTCAAGGGGAAAACAGAACATAAGAGCTTTGTTATACATTCTTTCCTAAACTGTTTCTGGTTCTTCACATACATAAACGATTTATTTTGTGGATTTAATTGATATTTGTGTAAAAACATTGTTGCCTCTTTCCTCAGGTTGATGGGAAAGACTTGAAAACTGAAACTCGGGAACAACTGATACACCTTTTTAAAATCACTCAGTCACTATTGAAGGTTTGTATTAATCCTTACTTTCTGTGATTCTGCAGATGCATTTGTTTATTTTTTGTTTAAATGAAAGCATCATTACTTTCTTCTTTTTTTTTTTCTTTTCCTGCATTGAACACACTGGTTACTCCTAGGAGCATTTAGATGCTAAATGTGTGCTTACACCAGAGTATCTGCTTGCAGCTGTTGGGATTATGGCAGGTAGCAGTGGGAAGTAAAGTGAATAGGCCTAACATAGTTGTATAGTTAAAGAACTTTAGTTTTATAGATGGAAAATGCAAACAAAAATCTCAAAAATTGGTTAGATGTTGTAAGTTATTGGTAATGATTTTAATTTTAATAGAAGTTTTTGTGGTAGGTTGATGTTTTAGAGTAGATAAAAATGTCACCGTGAGTGAAAAAACACCACCATCCTAAAACTGATCTTATAAATCTATCATACTTTCTTGTATTTACTCATAAATATACTGAAAGCAAGAAATAACAGCAGCATAGGTTAGCACATTGGTTTTAGAGAGGCTTTTTTACTGGTTTTAATTTTCTGCAGTATGCTTTTGAATGTTTAGGTAGCCCTGTGGAATAAATTACTAAAGAAGATATTTCAACAATCTGAACTTCTTAATTGTCAGTATGGGGAAAAATGGGAGCGGCTTCATTTGTTTAAAGAGAGAAAATCAATGTTCTTTTGTAAATGTTTTCATCACTTTAAACAAAAATATGGAACAATATTTTAATTTACATTAGTAGTAAATAGTTCTTCTTTGTTTACTATACTTTTTTCCCAGATGAAAGCTCAAGAGGTAGAGCTGGCACTAGAAGAAGTTGAAAAAGCTGGGGAAGAGCAAGCCAAATGTGGTAAGCAAGCCTTTTTGTGCTGTTCCTAAATTATTTGTGAAACGTATTTTTTAGTTGGCTTTTTTTAAGTTTAGGGAACTGAATAAAATACCACCTGCTCTGAAGTCAATTGCTTCAGGGAAGCCAAATATTTAAAGACTAAGGTTAAACCATTGTTGTTTTATGTACTTTTTACCTTGTTGGGTGATTCACTATATCTGTTCTATTTTAACAGAAAATCAATTTAAAACAAAGGTGATGAAACTTCAAAATGAATTAGAGGTATGTTTTAAAATTTTGTTAGTTTATAGAGTCCTGTTTGGTGTTTTTTTTAAATGAGGTTTTTTAGACTAGTACTTTAATCTAGTAAAGACTTGTAATAGCCCTACGTTTTAGCTAATACTTTTTATTGGCTTTTGAATATTCACCAGTGTCAGGTTTGCAGAGAGTTGTATGTATAATGAATTTTTTAACACTTGGATAAATCCCATTTATTTTTAGAGATTTCTGGGTTTTGTTGAAAGAAGCTAGTGAGCCCTTCCTGTTGCTTTTTGTGAACATGAGGAACGTTAGTCTTAGCATCTGCTTTGGGTTTTTAGTTCCTTCTATTTTGAAGAACTGACTATATTTATAATGTTATTTTAATGCTCTTAAGACGGCGCAAAGATCTGCTGGTGGTCGTGATACTCGTTTTTTGCGTGATGAGATCCGCCAACTGGAAAAACAATTAGAACAAAAAGAGAGACAGTTAACACATACAGAAAAAGAACTGGAAAAAGAGAAGAAAGTGAATGAGCAGGTAAGAAGAACCTAGCTTGACATCTCTGAAAGCTGTTCTGGCACATCTTTTGAAAAGTTGATGTTCTGAAAAGAGCCTCTGAAATAAAAAAAAAAAACCACTAATGAAATAGGACTGCTGTGCATTTGTTTTCTGTTTTGTTTCTGGGGTTCTTTGTTTTCATAGTTTGTATTGTTAGTGATACAGATAAAGATTTTCCGTCTTGTTCTAGCTTGCTCTTCGAAATGAAGATGCTGAAAATGAAAACATCAAATTAAGGAGAGAGGTTAGTACAGAATTACTGCTGATTTACTGTATTTTTAACTTTATGTATAAATATATTTTTAGCTTTCTGTATAATCTTTGTTGTGGCATGATGTTTAATTCTGTTTTAGAACATTTCCTGGTTACTGGTACAAAGAGAATATGGAATTTTAATCACATTTAGCAAGTATATAGTACGTCTGCTCCAATGAAACTTAGTTAATTGAGGTCAGGAGGTGTCTACATTTGAATTTGCATAGTGCTACTTTACCTTAATTTTGCCTGGATTTTGTGTTTTTAATTTTTAATATTTTTCTTAAGTACTATTGACAAGTAGATTTGGTGGATATTATGAAGGATTCCATTTACACTTGCTGCTTTTGCGAAGATTGTCTGATTGGTTAAAATAAAATTATAAAAAGCCAAAAGTTAATAAATGCAAAGGCAGAGTTAACATTCTTTACTACTAGAACATTTTTCTTAATCATTCTCATGAAACATTTTTCCTAGCTGTTTTTAGAAAAAAATGCGTGTTTTAGAGTATTTAATACCTGTAATCTTGGCCTCTGAGAGAATAAAACAGACAGCAAAAGTTAATGTCCTGGGGGGGAACCCTGAGAATCATTCCTCAAAATGCCCTTTTACATATATGTGCATATGCATGTACATGCATGCACAGGTATATAGAAAACTATTTTTTTTGTCTCTATGTTGATTTCTGTTTAGTCTTCCTAAAGCAAAGATGATTTCTAATATTTTTCATGCTTTGTTCTCTTGGTCTTGTTCTCTTCTTTTTAATCCAAAGAAAAAATGCATAAAGAAAAAGGTGAGGCTTTTACGTTTTCTAAAAGCAGACTGTAGGAATTTGGACAGGTTTTGACTGTCCTAGCTCTTTGTGTTAGCTTGCTAGAAAAGCAACAACTTTGTCTTCAACTCTTCAAAACAGATTTAAGTTTGCATTGCTCTCTGTGCAGAATGAACAATTGCGTCAGGATGTAGTTGACTATCAGAGGCAAATAGATTCTCAAAAAGAAACAATTCTATTACAAAGAGGAGAGGATTCGGATTACAGATCGCAGTTGTCCAAAAAGAACTTTGAGCTTGTCCAGTATTTGGATGAAATTCAGGTAAAATCTATGCATGCTATTGAGTATTAGACTGTTACTGGCAATGGTGTTTTTCACAAAGCTATGTGAATTTACAGATCAAGTCATGTGGAATAAGGGAATTCGTAATGCATCTGGGTTCCGTGATGCATATACTCTGCATCTGAGAATCTGGCAGGGGTAATGAAATTGCTGGCAATGGGAGATGTATCTTTTATTTCCTGTTAGGATTCGTTGAAATTGATGATCTAGAGGTGAAATACTCTCTTCTGTGCTAATTTTATGTAAGACTTTCAAGTCTTAGATTTAAGGTAGCTATCAATTAGTGCTTATTCAGGTGTTAAGATGTGCACTTTTTGAAAGAATTTTTTCTTTCATTTTGCAGAATTTGACTGAAGCTAATGAGAAGTTAGACATTCAGAACCAAGAAATGAGGAAGAATCTTGAGGAATCAGTGCAAGAAATGGAGAGGATGACTGATGAATATAATAAAATGAAACTAATTGTGCAACAATCTGATATTGTTATGGATCAGTTAAGAAAAGAGAAAGAACAGTACAAATTGCAAGTAAGAACTAACTCATATTATTGAATGCAATTTTTTTTAGATTTATACTGTGTTTTCATATTTTAGCTTAAATTAAAAAACATTCAACACACCCAGTTAAAAACACATGCTCTGATGAAATAACACTCTCTAAAAGTAGCATGATCTTTAAATTTGGTGCAAATTTTAAAACTTGCCTGCAGATCACAAAATTCTTTTGTAAAAATGTTAGTCATACTCTACTCTTGAGAGTCATGACCTTCCCTTGCTGCTGTAATGCTAATCTGTTACATTGTATGTGCTTGATATAGTGTGTTTGTACATATACATTGCTTAAGCAAAACATTTTTTGTGATATGATGTTCATCCAAATGGCATTTCTAGGTTCAGGAGCTTTCAGACCAGCTGAAAGCAAAGAATGAGGAAGATGATCCACTCATGGCAGCTGTAAATGCAAAAGTTGAGGAATGGAAGGTACTTTTTAGTACTTTTTTGTTATTTTTAGGAATGATTTCAAGTGTTCTGATGGTATTTTATCTTCTTTTCAGAAAATCTTAGCTTCAAAAGATGATGAACTCCTACAGTATCAGCAAATGTTGTTTAACTTGAAAGAGAAAATTAAAATGGCCCAACTTGATGTAGACAAAAGCAGTATACTGGCCCTTCAGCAGGTACAGTCTATGTGAGAAATTACACAGATAGAAATTACCATTTAGTAAATATGCTAGTGACCAAATAATTCACAGTTTACAAATGCCAGAATATGTATCACTTTTGTTTGAGAATTATGAGACAGGTAGATTCATTCCACTACAAAGTTAGCTTAATAGACAATGCGCAAAGGAAACTTCTCTTGTTGTATGTATGAACTGAGCTCTTGGTGTTTGGTTCTGTTACTGTCATATTTATCTTTTCTAACTATTAGTAGAGTGATTGCTTTAATATCTAAGCATCCATAATTTAATATTTTTAAATTATAGCTTAGTTTCTTTCCTCTAAATTTGTTAATCAATGAAGAGTTGTACCTAGTGTTTAATTATCTATATTCCTTTGTCTTACCTGATGCCATACTATTAAGTCTGTGGTTCAGACCATGATAGAGCTAGCTGAATTTAAGTATTTCTCATATTCATGCACAGTTATATAGTTCTTTATGATTTTGAATTTCCCCGCTTTCTTGAATAACATAAAAAGAATAAATAAATAATGCAGCCCATTAGGAACCCTGGAATATGCATTATGGAAAGCATGCTCTATGATACCAGGATGATTTCCTGCCTTGCTTTGAGTTTTTTAAGTAAATGTGTCATGACGTTTGTGTTACATGTTGGGCCCTTGTAGACTGAGCAGTATGGTGAGATATATTTACACAGTCTTACATAACTAGGAACAGATAACTTCTAAGGGAAAAAAACCCCAACTTAAGTACAAATCATCCTCTGATGAGCAGAAGAGGAAGGCAGCTGAAAGTAACTTTGACAAGCAGTTGTAGAGTCTGCTTTTAGCTGACTAGATGTCTGCAGGATTTGCTCTTTTGAATGATGGTCATTAGCATGACATTTTCAACAGTTTTGTGGAAATAAACATATTTTTAAAGAAGACACTTTAAAATTAAATCAAGTTACTGCACTGTGTTTTAACTCAAGATGGACTGAACTTCTTATTGTTCCATTTATGTTTACATTCTAAAGGGTTATGTTTAGCCTCTTACAACTCTGCTAAGCTCTTTACCTTTAGATTTGAAATGTGGTTACATTTGTCTTCTAAGAAAGCCTAAGATTTTGTTTTTCATAATATTGGTATTAAGTAAGGTCGGCAACTCTTGAGATTTTTACTTTCTGCAACTTTTTTACAAGTCTCTTTTTTTATCTTTTTCCTCTTTTTTCATTTGTCACAGAAAAAAATAACGTTAAGGTCTCTGTGGTATTTCTGAAGTTCATGTATAAGCACAGAAATAGTGTAATACAAAAATAGAAGTCACTTTCACTGTGGGTACTCATGGATGTATATGCATGCAAAACAAGGTGTGACAGGAATTTTTAAAAGTTGGATGGCTTGCTGAAAGGCAGTCTGCAATACAGGTGCCATGTATGATGGATTGTTAGTCCTCCCAGTCTTGAACTTGTATCTCTCGGTTCCCACTGGCAATTGTTTATGAGGAAGCTGTAAGAAACCTGCATCATCTGGTAGTTTTCATCATATATCGGCAAACTCTTACAGAACTGTTCCATTTAAAATTGATATACTAAAACACTGCGGGTTTTGCGTGTGTGTGTGTTTAAAAGCTTTATTTTTACTCTTTCTTTTATTTTTCCTGCTTTGCCTTTATATACCCAACTTCTAGATAATATCTGAACTCTGTGTTGTAAGTACAGTGTATTTGATGTTCTATAAATTGTTTTGTATTAGCTACTTTTAATGTCTTCATTTACTGTGTCGTGTTCTATATTGGTAGCTTGCCTGTCAGCAAAGAAGAAGTCTTTAATGGAGTTTCTTTTTTTTGCGTGTGTAGGGTGTGCAAGAGCGAGATGCTCAGATAAGATTGCTTACTGAGCAAGTCGAACAGTATACCAAAGAAATGGAACAAAATGCATTTGTTATTGAGGAATTAAAAAATGATCTCCAAAAAGATAAAGGTAACATGACCATTTTATTTTGTCTATGGAAAGGAAAAGAAGAAACACAGATTTACTGTGCATTCTTTATTCTCGAGAAATAAAAAAAAATATTTGCAGTATTTGAGAAATATTAGTCTCTAATATTTTTGTTCATTTCCATTTATTAAACATTCGCGAAGAGTTTAAATTTATTCACAGTACTTCAGTGGGTTTTATGGGTAATACAGTGCCTAGTAAAACTATACCTGGTCTGTAAAGGTTAGAGCATAGCATACAAGCTCTCAGCTCTATCAAGAATTGCAAATGAGTAGTAGCATGCAATTCAGAATAAATTCTGATGTCCCTTACATGCACTTACTTCTTCTAAATACTGTTTGAGTGAACAACTGGAAAAAACCCCACCTCTCATATGTAGTCTTTTGTAATTAATTTAAAAGAGCAGAAAATTAAGATCTCCTTTATAACATCATCTGAAGTGTTTCTTCCTTGCCTAGTGGCTGATAGCAAGGATTCCTAGTTGAATTGTAAACAGATCAAGGGTTTTTTTTCCAGGTCACTCATCACTTGCTCAGCAGAATCGTATTGGGGATATGCAAGAAAAGTTAAAAATGCTGGAAGAGAGAACGAAGGAGGCTGAGAAATCAGCAGAATTAGCAGAAGCAGATGCTAGAGAAAAAGACAAAGAGCTTGTTGAGGCTCTGAAACGAATGAGAAACTATGAACTGGTAAACAATTTGTCAGAGCGGACAGGGTATTTTGTCATATTTTTAGGAGATCATTTTGTTCTTCCATTTTTTATTGACTGTGTTCTGATCAGAAATTAAATAAAAGACTTATGATGATGTTGGATCTTTTAATTTTCTTTCATAGTGACATTTAGTGGTCATTGACTGCATGCAATTTGTTAGCCATACTTAACAATTTTTACAAGTTGTTGGTTTTAACATATTCATATGGGCTTCTGGAGTCCATTGGACAGTAGTTGAACACTCAAGATATGAATCTTTGAAATATCATATAGTAAGAGCACTAAATTTTGAATAAGCAGAGACTCCTCTGTAGTCAGAAGACAGAATTTGCGGGATCTGCTTTTTATTCAGTAACTTTTTTCACTAAGCATAGTGCAGAAGAGTGATACAGGTTGAAAAACATTTTTTCTTATCTGTAATGATGAAAGATTCATAATTTATTTTCTTACATCTTCTGGTGATTGTTTTGTTTTTACTTTCCATTTGGTTTTTTACAGGGAATATATGGTTTGGAAGAGGCTGTTGCTGAAATAAAAGATTTAAAAAAGAAAATCAAAATACGAGATCATGAGATCGAAACATTAATTAAGGAAGTCAATAAACTTGAACTTAAAATAAATGATTTTCTTGATGAAAATGAAGAACTCAGAGAGCGCTTAGGTATGCTGTATCCATTACGTTTTCAATTATTTGTTGTGTAAGAATTGAAATAACATGATATCATGGAAATCTTTTACTATACCAAATAACTACTTAGAAATAATTTTGTATATTCTGCTAATATTTGCAAGTATTTTTAATTAGTTAGGACAAACTGCATGAATGTACATGACTAAACTTGGCTTACAGATTGTTTTGACTGAAGAAAGTAGGAGAATAGGTTTTGTAGTGCTTTTTTTTTTTTTTGATTCCTCTTTGACTGTACACTGCTTAATTAATTTCATAATATGGTATTTGGAAACCATAAGATACTGAGGTTGTAATGCTAGATTCCAAAACACAGAGAAAACTTTGGAAAGGCTTATTTTTATGTAAAAGAATCTAAACATAAATATAGTTCATTTTAGGTGGCATTTTATTGCATTTTGATTTTTGAGTAACTGAAGTAAAATTGTGCTTTCTTCTGGTGTTATTACAGGGAGCATAAGATGTGCATACATATATAGAAATACTTACACATGTTCAACTATCAATATTTTTTTAATTCTACTTGACTAGCTATATTCTTATTTAAATTAACTGCATTCTAATGATTACTAACATTAACATTCCTCCTTAATAAATAATTATACAGCATATACTGTGTTTTAGGTCTTGAGCCAAAGACAATGATTGATTTAAATGAACTCAGAAACAGCAAAGCACTAAAGCAGCAGCAATATAGAGCTGAAAATCAGATTCTTTTGCAAGAGGCAAGTGATAAATCCTATTTTTGTGTAACAGCTATATAATAAAAATGTATTTTAACAAAATGAAATACTGATCTACAAATAATAATACACAGATTGAAAGACTAGAAGAGGAAAGAATTGAACTGAAAAAACAAGTTCGTAAGTTGGCTCAGGAGAAAGGAAGAAGAGTTGCAACAACAGGTAGGATTTTTTTAATTATGGACTGTCCTTTCAAAACCATGCTGTCTGTACTTATTAATGTAGCTGTGTTATATTTACTCATTGTTTAAATTACACAGCTAAATACATTTCATTGAATCTGTAGGAAGAGGTGAGTGGTTTTGCATTTCCGTAGTCTTTACAGCCCAGTAGCTTTTTGACTTGTGATGCCTAGTAATGCATCACTGAGAGTTGTGTCATTGGCTTGCAGTTCTTGGCTTGCAGGATGATCTCGCCATGATTTCCAGTAAATCTGTATAATGTATGTTTCAAAAATCTTAAAATTTCAGATTGTGCAAAATGTGCTCAAATGGAAAGGTTTACAGCTCCTTACTTGGCAGGTAGAAAACTAGAACTCGGATATACTAAATGGAACATATTTCCTTGCTTGGAGACCAATTAAAAGTGCATAATCATTTATTACTTGTACATTTACTTGCAATTAGGATTGGGTGCTGGTGATGTGCAGATAACTGATAGCTTTACTGAAGAGAAGGGAATAAATAAGAGGAAGCTGGATTTCTTAAACAGACATGATATTGCTGAAGTCAAAGCAAAGGTAGGTTCATAAAGCAAGTTCATAAACATTTATTGTATTTCTCTTTCACAATAAAAATAACGTTATTTTGTAAATATCTGTTCAAATCTTTCTCTAGGTGCTCTTATTAACTGCTTTTAAAAGATCCAAAAATAATTTATAATTTTTTTAGAAGACTAATGGATATTCTATATTTTTTGTGAATATAGGCTAGCAGCTTGTGTAACGTGGAAGGGAGAAATACACTTGCAGATAGAGAAGCACCAGTTAGACTTTGGAAGTCAGAGAAAGGTATAGCTGAAAACAGTAAGGCTGTAGGAAAGCTACATAGAAGAACTTCTGGCATACTTGAGAATTTGGATCACTTGGAAAAAAATAGGAATACTTCTTTGGTTCGTTTAGGTTCAAAACCTGTGACAGAGTGGCAGCTGGTTGACAACTGTAATTCTGAAACTCTGAGTATAAAAGAACTTTTCGTATCACCAGAGCTACAATTTACACGGACATCAGAGATAACAGGTTATACAGACAATAGAGAGATGTCAAAAGACTTAAAATCGGACTCCACAGGTTCATTTTCTTCTTATCAGCGAGTGTGTCAGACCTCAGAGGTAGATAACCAAAATTACAGAAATAAACCATCTTGTCAGAATCAAGTGTCCGTAACTTCTAATTCAGACCAAGCAGGTCAGGAAAACTTTTGCCCAGAAGTATCTCTGAACAAAAGCGCTCTGATTCCTTGTACGTCTGCTTTTGGAAAGCCAGTAATGCACAAAACACGAATAATGACATTGAAGGATAAGCAAGATTATTTGCAAGTAAAATTTTCTGATTTAACTACGTTTCAAGAAGATGGAGAAGGAAAGAAATACCTAACAGAATTGTTGCCAGTAAAAACCTTGGAAAGTGGACTTGAAAATGGAGAATCAGAACACTCAGGTCAGGTAGATCCTGTTGAAAATCTCATAGAGCAATTGAGGAGAGAATTAGCCCTTCTTAGATCACAGGTGAGATATCTTTATAGTATGTGTATGTTTATATCTATTGCAGTTATTAAGACGATAAAATCAAATAATAAAGATGTGTTAGTTTACTTTCATCTTTATTAAATAAAGCTATAAAGGATAATTCTAATAGAGTTGGGCATTTTTTTCTTCTAATAAAAAAAACTGCCAGCTCATTCTTTTGCAGTTTATTTGTTGACATAGGATTGAAAGCATGTATTTTCATTCTGTCAGTGGAAAAAGTTTGCACAACACCCATGCAAAAGTACATAGATGGGTACAAAGAGAAAACAGTTTTTATTCTAAGACCTTATACATGTCTGTGTAAACAAAGTACTCATCACTTTTCTTATTTGTGCGTACAGCCTTGCATATCATACAAATCAATTGTTGCAACTGTATTTTAAACAACATAGTTTGAGGTTTATTTTTAAAAGTTGTTTTAAGTAAATACAGAGAAATACAAATGGTGATTGACAAGCATTAGTTGAATGAAGTAGGGACTGAATCAGTCCTTTGGTATGAAAGACAGAAGATGAGGTTTCTGTTAAAAGACACAAATGTTACTTGACTAGAAGACATCTCCTGCCTCCAGAGAGAACAGAGGGTGTAGAGTTAGATTTTTGGAATGAGAAAGGCCTTTCTTTCTGGGAAACATCTAAGAAGTTCCTGAGTTGGTTCTTTGGTCCTTTTAAAAGAGATAATATATATCTGTTTTCAGAAAAAAAGATTTCCAATTAAAAATTCCATTATTAATTATCTCTAATGATCAAATCTTTTAGGTTCTCAAAAGGATTTTTAAAGACTTTTTATAATCAGTGGAAGAACAGGTTGATTTCAGGCTGCTTGCTGTGTTTTCTTTTATTCACATGATAAATAATGTAAAAAAATTATTCACTGGTAGCTTCCTAAATTGGTACCTTGAAATGCTGTGTTAGTTTTCTGTAAAGTGGAGGACATTGCTTTGGTTGCTAGAGATACATTTGGGGGCATGGATCAAGCCACTCCCTCAGAATCTCACAGACTTTTTGGTCTGTACCAGACGGTTCCAGCAGCTGCATGACCCAAGAATGCACGTTTCCCTAGACAGTGTTACATGGGATACACCTTTTGTAATTCTTCCAGTGAATCCATCTCTGTTGACGTTGCATTTTCATATGTGGACTGGGAAATTTTCATGAAGACATACTCCAAATTTGAAAAAAAGGCTGGGATTAGAAGATTAGATTGCTCAAATTAGAATCTGTGTATTTTTTGTCTGGGGGAAACCATCTTAAGAATGTGATGAGGAAACATCACGGTTACAATGTGTAAGATAAGCAAATAGGTCTTTCCTATCTTTAACTGAAATGTTTTGGAACTGATGGCATTTCTGTTGAGCCCATTGAGCTATGTAATTGATCAGTGGAAAGTGTAAGTCTGTATACATCAGACTTCTCAATTACATAACAGTTTTTCCGTGCTACAGAAGTATGCTTTGCTGTTGTGATTTCTCTTAAACTACTGTGTTAGCCAAGCTGTGGAATGAATAATGCCTACTAATTGCATTTTCACTAGAAAAGAAGTGGGTTTTGTTACATTTTGGAAGGTAAGTCTTGGAAAAATGATTTATTTTTTTTGTATATAAATGGAGATAGAATCCTATACTAGTAACTTACTGTTGCAGTTTTTTTAGAATGAGCAGATATCCAGAGATGTGTTGATCAAGAGTATGCTAAATAGTTATACAGAATTAAATCTTGAAAGATGCAGAAGGCAGGCAATGCAGGTAGTACAAGGTTTTTAAAAAAACAAAACAGGATAAATGTTTATGTAAATAAGTTTATTCATGGTTTAAATAACTCTTTCCTGATAATTTTGTTGCTGCGAAGATGAGGATATTTCTTTGATAGTTACCTTCTATGTAACACCTCATTTTGGTTTACATACTGTGTAATTTCACTGTTGAATATATATGGATTAGCAATATTTTCAGGCATTTATTCTCATTTAACCACAGATTCTTAATGAAAATTCTAATACTAAAATTCCTAAATGACAGTTCTTGTGTCGTCTTTGTTCTTTTCTTTAGAATGAGTATCTTGCAAATGAATTAAGCGTGAGAGAGAGAGATTTGGAAAAGAACAGGACTGTAATAGCCAAATTTCAATCTCAATGTAAGTTGCAACCTGTTTTAAAACTAGGGGATATTATCATGTACCTGCAGATAGTTTGCTTATTTAGTCGTTCTGTTTCTGTGATTGTGACCACAAATATCTGACTTTACAGTTTCTGTTTTAAATGCAGTTTACTTTGGTATCTTTCACAATGATAGAATTTGCTATGTACATAGAAAGTTATTATACAATCATTCTGATACATGAAATTATGGTTGTGAACTGGTCCAGGTGTGAACACAATGATTGCAAAACAACGAATGTAAATGGCATTTATCAAATCAGAAATTCTTTGAATTCTCATTAATGACTTTTTAAAAAAAATATTTTGTGTTTATATTAGTGTATAGCTTTGTGTGCGTGTGTATAAATACATATATAGTGTTGTTAATTTTAAATTTAAATTAGTGATAGTACATGAAACATAGTTTATTTATACTAAATACATTAAACTAGGATCTCTCATGTTTTTCCTTCCTGAATCAGACCTAAAAAGGGCTTTAAAAATTTTAACAATTACATAATTTACTTGTGTAATTGTAGTGCTTTTCTGGCTCCAATGAAGTGTTGGGGAGCAAAACCCACTTGCTGCTTACGTATATATGTATGTTAGCTGAAGTGCACTGCTTGCAGACTCTGAAATAAAAATAATGCTAATTTGTCTAGACAAGTATCTTAATTTTTTTCCCAGAAAATATGGATTCTAAAAATCTTTTTGACTTTTCAAAATAGACTTGGTGAAACTGCTCAAACTGCTCCAGGTTTTGCAGTTCACTGCTGGGTCTTCAGGAGAGTTAGCAATGTTATTAAGATGCAGAGAGTATCCTGACAGGTTTGTTGTCTTTTTTTAAAGTTTCCAGACTTCTTGCTTTGTGCTGGAAGCTCTGGCATTCCACTGAGAAATTAATGGTGGCAGGAAGATTGTATGTCTTGAGAGTCCTTACTACAGACAAATAATTTAAATGTTCTTTTTTCCCAGTCTGCAGCAGGAATTCAGGCAATTCCTGTATACTTCATTGCTACACCCAAACATTTCCAAGATAGCCAAGTTTCTGGATTTGTGAAAGCCAGTCAGACAGGCTACTAAAGAAGTAAAAAAAGTGGCAGGAAACATTGAAGACTGGAAGGTTCAATAAAGTCACATGTGTTCCCATGAACCATTTAATTATTGTTTTGTTGGTAATTCTCTAGCAGAATACACTCTCTGGATGTTCCTAGCAGCTCTGCTTTCAACTTCCTAATTGGTTATGTCTCTATATAATATAAACATTCTCTTTATATATCAAATCAACAAGTATTATGATGAAATGTCCTAGGCAACCTTAGCTCATTTTTTCAGTGCTTTTAGACGCATTTACAATTTTTATTACAGTAAAAGAATTATCAGAAGAGAATAAACAACTTGAACAAGGAATGAAGGAAATATTGCAAGCTGTCAAGGAAATGCAGAAGGATCCTAGTGTGAAGGGAGGAGAAACAGCCTTAATAATCCCTAGTCTGGAACGTTTAGTTAACGTAAGCTTGCTTTCTAAAGTGTTGTTTAGATTTGTAGGATTTACAGGCTTTTTTTTTTTTTTTTCCTCCTCAATTATTGGGTTATTGTATAATTAAATAGCAGCTTCCTTATACGTGTGGTTCCTTAGTTACAAGTAGGAGTACATAGTGTAATACCTCTTTAAAAATGCAAATTAAAAATATACAGCAACAAGAGATTGCCAATAAAAACTTAAAAAAAAAAATCTTCAGCTGGATAGTATAAAACTCTTTGGCAAGTTTATTGTCCCAGTCATAAAGCTTAGGTAAAAGTTCGTTTGCATGTCTTTTATCTATGGGACCTGCAGGAAATGTTGAAGAAAAATTCTTTATTCAAACATCTTACAAAAAAAAAAAAAGAGTGTTTTTACAGGAAAATGTAACCATTTAAATCACAGTTAATGGCAAACACACCATCAGGAAACTGATAGTAGATGTTAAAATGGTAAAATTTCATGCTTTTTGCTAATTTCATGTAGTCTAAACTTGAGGGCTCCAGTTTATTATGAAAAAACAAAGCTCTTCTGCACTCTTTCTGTTTTTGTTAATTAAATGTTTACTGCATTAGGCAATGGAGTTAAAGAATTCAGAGGGAATCTTTGATGCTAGTGTGCACTTGAAAGCTCAGGTTGACCAGCTTACAGGACGAAATGAAGAATTAAGAGAGGAATTGAAACAGTCTCAGAAGGAGGCAACCAATCTCTCTAATCAGCTGGCAAATGCAAATGAAAAGGTATACAATTTATTTTATACAATTTATTTTGTACTTGAAAAGTGGCTGCTCTGATAAGTTAGAACAAAACCACACCATCTATAAGATACTGAATTTAGCTTATGTGAACAGTGTAATTATACGAATCTTTATTAAATTTATGTATTGGATCTACAAGTTTGTCCATTTTAAGTTCAAATCTTACTCTTCTTAATGTTACTTTATCCTTGGAATATCCTATCATGTTAAACACCAAGCATGCCTATCTTTTGGGGAGAGCTGTGCCCAAAAAAGCTCACAGACTTCTTTCTTCAAAAAGCCACTAGTCTTGCATTTGTTATTTATAAATAAGTAACAGAGATGAAGTATTCTAAAATGATGAATCCTTCTCTAAAATCCTGTATCTTGTTTTAAGTCGTACAACTGATTCTGTGGAATGCTTCTTCCAGGGCAGGAATGAGGAATCGAATCCTACCTTAGAAGAAGCCAAATGTAAATTTGCCTTTTAGAACAGCTTTGGTGATGCAAAAAGATTTGCCAGTAGCTAATATTCTGAAATAGTGTTGTATGTGCTGTTAGAGGAGAGAACCAGAGAGATTTTAAGAACTTAAATGAAAAGGCAAAGATTTGTTTAGAATAAGCCATCAAATAACCACTGCAATAATTCTTTCCAAAACTTCATCTTTTCAAAAGGAGTAGAAATGCACTGTGTTTTAAACAATTTGGAATAAAACTGTGGTGAATCCTCAGATACGTGAAGCTGCCCTGATTGCTGGAGTAATTTGAAAAATTTGGATTAAGATATTATGCATTTAACAATTTATGGAATCGCAGCATTTTTAAAAGGTTACTTTAAAGAATGTTTGAATGCTTTAGAATGTAGGTGGAAGTGAATTATGTTGTTAATAACAACTGATGTAGCACAGGAAAACAATATGTTTTCCATCAGGTTTTTTTTTTTTTTAATTGAAAGCAAAAGCTACTTCTTTTATGTTTTTGTTTCTTTTCTTTAGATTGCACAACTGAAAAATGAAATTTGCTTATTACGTCAGTCAGAAGGTACCAATATTGTCTTCCGAACAGTGAATCTTCCAGAAGGAATGGTTCCTTCAAGTGTTAATATGATTAATTCTCTGAATGAATATTTAATACATCTTACACAGGTAACTCATTTACTCCTTGATGTCAAGAATATTTGTAACATATAGCTAATTCCTCAAGAATCTGGTTCCATGCCATGTATGGACATGGGAGAACTCTCCAAAACTATTTTGAAGTTCTGACATCCAGTAAACTCTTTGGGCTATTCTGGTTTTTTTAAAGCTGTAAGTATTTTGCTGTGTTGTAAACCTGGAAGGTAATACTTAATTAAATTTTGGACAACAATTCAGATTTTTTTGCTTTAAATCTGAATTTTGATCTAAATATTTGCCCACTCTTCCTTCTACTTCTGCAGTTGCGCTCTTTCTGTGAGAAATTCTCTCTTACTGCTGTCTGGATTCCCCACCTGAGTCTGCATGTGCAAATCCTACTCTGAACAGTTTTTCTCTATACAGCAAAGGTCTCTATTTATTTACCCTATGAATTTTCATTCCATTATTTGTCAAAAATATGTCAACATTTTTAAACAGAGGCATAAATAGATTGAAATCAAAGCCAGTGATTTCCGTGGGAAGCATAGCAGACAAGCATGTAGTAAAGAAGAATTGACTCTTGAGAATTGGAGTGAAGAGAACTTTCCTTTTTATTATTATTATATTATTTTGTTCTGTTTTTGATCACTCTACTTCTGTTGATTAGAGAATATTTTTCAACTGTGTATGATTATAAAGTAGAAGAGTATTTGGGAACATGAGAAGAAACCATGGCTTTCCAGTTAGACATTCTATTAGTATTCTATGTGGGCTAGCAACATGTCATGGTGTTTTGAACTTTGAGGGCTGTAATCCACAGTGCCATAAGGCACTGCTTCACACCTATTAATATGAATGCCAAAGTTTATTGAGCTTTTTTTCATCTGTTCCTTCTAAGGAAAATACACATTTTCTATCTTCAGTTCACACAGTTCATGACAGAAGCATCTATAATGAAAATACAAGGGAGAACTAGCATTTTCATTAATCCTTTCAAGTTTGAAACCTATATTAATCACTTCAATATTTTATTTGGAAAACAATCATTAGGAACTGGAAAATAAAGAACAGTTACTTAAACAATTAGAAGACGCAGTAGAGGACTACAAGCGAAAATTTGCAGTAATTCGTCATCAGCAAGGCTTGCTGTATAAAGAATATCAAAGGTATTGTTCTCTTTTCTGAATTACAAAAGTTCAACTATCTAGATATTTAATAATTTTGAATACAAAATTTTGTTGCTGTGTTGAAGTAGTTCTTTGGTTGATATCATAAATTCTGCTGCTCTTGGATATGTAAAGATTCAGAAAACTTTTACAAAAACATTTTCTGCTGGACTCTTTTCATATTGCATACTTTATAATGAGGATGGCATTGTGCTTTCTGCATCCGGTATCTTCTATTATATTACAATCTGGTATTATGGACTTTTCAGTCTTTCTTTCTTTTGTTTTCACGTAAGGATCCTAAGAGTTTTTCTGAAGGGAAAAAACCCAAAACTGTTATCCAAATACAGTCAGAGATCTCTGTTTCAAAATTTCACATCATCAGGACTTCGTAGTTGCTTTTCTTTCAGACTCCTAGTTCCTTTATATGCTTCATTGACTCTAATTTCTATAAAATAATTCTTTCGGTCAGAAAACCAGGATTTTCATCTGTTAGGAGCACAGGGGTGAATATGGTGATTTTGGTTCTTCAATTAACAGACTGTTAGTTGTGTTCTCTTATCTTTGGATTGGAATGAACAGTCACTGGACGGCTTTTGGAATAAGGGTGTTTTAAGACCTTCTGTTTGTTCTTCGAATCAGTTAAGACTTCCCAGATAACAATATCTCTGTTTGAGGCATTAAAGCTGTAGCTTTTTGAAAATATTAAGGGCTATAATATACTGCCTCATTTACTACTAGATTAGAGATCTCCAGTGACAGGGATAAGATGATGATTCAAGGCTCCTTCTCGAAACCTGTTACAGATTGAAGTTAGGGGAGGGGATTCTTTGACTTGACATCCCATGAAGAGTCACTTTTAGAGCATTTTCTTTTCCTTTTCTCCATTTTCTTTCATTATGAAAGAAACTAAGAGATCCTCTTTGAAGAGAAAATACTACTTCTGAAATACCCCTGATTGATTGTTTAAACTAGCCTAAACTATCCTATACAGTCTATAGAAACTTCCTTATTAGACATGTATAAACAGTTTATAGTCTTTTTTTGTTTCCAAATAAATGAATAAAAGTTGATAGAGGAGAGTCGTTTGGGCCCAAGCAAAGCTGAATCTTTCTATTTTTTGTTTTTCACTGAAATAGAAAAACTAGGGTGGAAAATTATGTCCTTTATGCGTTTGAAATAAAATGAATGTAATAGAAGGAAAGCTTTGCAAAACGATTGAAAAAAACTGAGTTAATATTACAGCCATTGCCTGCCCTGTTGTTTAGAAGTCTGACCTCTAATGCAGAATTTGGATATGGGAAACATAAGTTTAATTCTGTCCCCTCCCCGAGGGAAATTTGAACCAACATCTTTTAAAGAAAAAGCCAGCTACTATGCTGTGGCGAATTCTCAGAGCATGAGCGAGTAATCTTTTCCTTAGGATACTGTACCGTTCTGTACGATCAATTAAAAATAATTCAAAATCAGCTTAGGTATTCTGTCTGTCAGGAACTGCAGAAGCCTTGTTGCCCTTGCATATTGTCTCTTAGCTAATGAATGTGCAAGTGCTTCGTGCAAAGGAAAGAGTTATGGAAAGAGTCATTGATTATTTGCCAAACCATTTTATCTAGCTGTAAATCTTATCAGCCAAATTATGGGGCAGAATAGTGAATACCTGCTGAAATCTGCTGGGCATAGTCTGCTTCAAAAAGAAAAGGCCCATTTCTAGGCTTACAGCATGTTAAGTGCTAGTAAGTATGATTTTTGTCTCCCTCCCTACACAAGGGAGACCTGGAGTTTCCAGAGAGGTACTTAAAAGTGGAAATGTTTTTATCTGCAGAGTTTTAAACTTTGCCTATTTTTTTGAAGATGTGTGCAAGAAAGTAATTAATTTGAAATACAAATGTGTAATTTAAATCAGATTAAATCCCGTCTGTGTATGTTTTTGGGGAGTAAGGCATCTCTATCTCTGCACTATAGTACACATGTGAAGAAGAGATAAGACACTTTAACTCAAGAATTATTTTCATCATTAAACCAGCTGCAGCCTAAACAGAGAGGATAGTTTTTCAGGAATCCATCTACAGTTTATAATGTCTTTTTCAAATTACGTTACTGCTAAAAATAAGTATCTTGGTTTGCAATATTTCAGGGTTGCTGTTTTAGTTACAGTTTTAAAAAACGAGTCTTTCATCATTCTAAATGAAAATATTTAATTACTGTTTTAGTCAAAAGGAAAGCTGGCAGAAAGAATCAGAAGATATGAAAGAGGAAAAGAAAAAGCTGGAAGAGCAAAAAGAACAGGATGCTACAAAAATAAAGGCATATTCTGTAAGTAATTTTGTTGCTTTCATTTTTCAAAAAGGTTTTAATACATAGAACAGAGGATTTAATACAATACTGTAATTTGATAGATGGGGAAAATGTTGCAGGGAAAAATGCTCAATTCAAATCAAATCAGAAGGGAGATGGTCTGTTCATTTATTAGTGGAATGTAAATAACTAGCAATCAGTGAACTATACATTCAGAATCAGTATCAACAATACAGAAGGTAAATCACAATATTAAGGCACATACAAAATGTTACTACAGACCTAAAAATCTCTAAGCACCATTCAGGAATTAATCCCAAATATTTCTCATCCCACACATCCACATTCACACAGTTACATTCACTCCCTGGCCCCTTCAGGTTACCAGCACACACCCCCTTTCCTGAGAGTGCAAGTTCACTGTGTACACACACCTCCTGTGTGTGCTCCGGGGTGCTGGGTACACGTGGGGGTACTCTGGTGTTATGTGTATCTGTGCGCTTTCCTGCAGTCTGCTGATCCAGGTACTGGTGAGAAATCATGCCAGGAGGGCACATGCATACACCCGAGATGCGAGTCTCTGCTCGTCGCACGTGGTACGGCCAGCCCGTTAGCTGGAGTGCCGAGGCTGGTGGTGTGCAGCAGGGAGGAAGCGCTCACATCTGCAGGGTCAGTGGGGAAACTTCTGAAGCTGAACTAGGATACGAGTGCTGCATTATAACTCTCTCCGCCCCTGCTGTTAGACGTTTTCATGCTGCTTTTACACTGATTTTCAAGCTGACTACTTCTTTATTTCAAGTCTCTAATTTTATGGTTACTATTCAGTCTCGTTGATGGTCATCTTCCTCTTTAACATTTATCAGTTTTGAGCAAATTCCCTCTCAGACAGTCTCGGGTATTCTGTTCACACACACTGTTTACGCTCAGACTGCTCTCTTAACAGCAGTTGTTATCCAGGCTGTTTGATTGGGAGGAGGAGCAGTGCAGGCATCCTCATGGAAAACACGTTAATTTATACTAAGAATTAAGGTTATTACTTTGAATGATATCTTATTTATATGTACCTGTTAATGTATATGTATTAGTGTTTCACAAAAATAGGAAACAGAATTCATCTTTTTATTTTGATTTACTTCCACCAAGACTGAATTCAATATTCTATTAAGAAAACTGAAAAATAACTTTTTAAGAAGGTGGCATTTAAAAGTTCCTGGAATCGATGCAGGTGCCTTATCACAGACATAGTGCAATTTTAGATGGCTTTTGGTGTCTTTGGGCAAATAACAAAAGCTGCCAAAACCGACAGAAGACATGTGGGGGGCACATGTCCTTTTAGAGAAGGAGACACAGGGCAAGGATATCACAAGGTGTTGAAGATGACTGTGGATGCCTGTAGTTCAGACTGCTGAGTTCTAACCCTTTTATTCTGCTGAGGGGTAACTGTAGCGGTATGTGGTCCTGCTTATAATCGTGTTCATAACTGTAATTGATTTGCAAAATAATTGTATCCTGAGGCAATGGAGTCTAAATATATATCCAGAAAAGTGAAATTGAAATTGTTTTGCAGACGTTTCTACTGTACGTTTAAAAAAACTGAGAGAGCGAGCGCAAGCACCGTTTTACTTAATCTATTCAGTATCTTATTCTGCATTTCCAAAGTCACAGGAGTAGATTGTAGCAGGATTAAGATATTTCTGGGATTTTTTTTTTTTAAATGTCTTTAAAATATAATGGAGTTTAATGGTGTTAGCGGTGCTATCAAAGTATTGCTGAGATCTTTTAAGAAATTACTGTTTCCCAATAGCTTTTGTTTCCAGAAACACATCCCAGCCAAAGATAAGAAATATATACTGTTATTTAGTATTATTTTTTGTTAATATGTAACTTTGATTAGAATTAGGTGAACATTTTCAGATTAAACATTTCTCTGAAATTTAAGCACTGTGAATGATGAATGAAAATGTGTTGCTTGCTCTTAAAATGTTAAGAAAAACAGGCTTATTGATCAGAAGAGCCAAATCTTTGCCAGTTGTCATGAAACCAGATTTTTTTCATGGCTTCAGGCTTCCAGGACTGGCATTTTTACTAGTTACCTGCTCATTCTTCATCATTAGGCTTGTAGGAACCTGGGATTTTACAGCTCCGATTTCTACTCCCTGTCTCCTTGGCAAGCTGACATGCGCGACAGCAAAGCTAAAGCTCCCATGCCTTCTGCGACCTGAGTTGCTGTAGTTCCCTCTCTGCCCCCCTGCCCCTCCTCAGATTTATACATGCGTGCAAACACACGTGTGCACACATATACACAAACACACACATGTTTTCACAGGAGGGGTCCTGTGGTTACTTTACAAATACTGGTTTAGTCCTCACAGTAGAACATTATTAGTGTTTGTTAGGAACCACAGGGTTTCTATTTGGTTTAGAAAATTGTTCTTATGCCTTTGTTTTGATTCTAGTAAAAGGGTGGAAGACTGATGACAATGAATGCAGAGAATTACTTTTGTTCTAAATTCTGAAAATGTCAGCATTGACTAAAATTCCAGTTAGTGAGATGTATTTAGCTTCTATTCCTCAGAAACTAATGACTTTGAAGATTTAATTTTTTTCTTTTCTTTTCTTAGAATATTGTATGCTTATGCATTTGTTGTGTGTATGTATATGTTTTATTAGCAAAAAGAAATTATTTCAGACATGTTAACAGAAATTTACACCTAGATTAAAAAATGTACAAGAAAGCTTGTCTACGTAGCTGAGTTTTTTAATAAGAACTTTGTACAGAAATATGTTAAAATTATTTTTCAGGATTTGCTCAGTGCACTTCAGCTGGATCCTGATGAAACAAAAAAAGTGCTTGCAGAAAATAATAGAAAAATAACTGTTTTACGAGTTAATGAAAGGTCACTAACAAGGCAGTATACCACTTTACTTGAAACAGAACGGCATCTTAGGAAAGAAAATGAGAAACTAAAAGGTGAAATAACACATATGGAGACTGCAGTTACAGGGAAGATTGGAAACTTGCAACGATTCAAGGTATAGTTTATAGTAGTAATCGTACACAATTTTATTTTTACAATTTGGCAATAAATAAACTTTTTTTAAATGGAGGCAGTACTAGTTTCTTGAATGCATTACCCAAATGCTTGTTAAATGCTGTTATAAATCTTGTCAAAACATTCTTTGTATTTAAATACGCATCATAATATGAAACCTGTCAGTTTTCCACTTCTGAAGTTATTTCAACAAGTTCTTTTTATTGAAAGTGTCATATGAAATCAAACCTTACTTTTTGGCCTTGCAGGTTGCTAGGGCCTGTAGTAACTCATCCTTGTAAAATATATTTTTGACAGTGCCTTATGACTGAGAGGCAACTATTGATAAAATTACCAAGAGAGTTGGAATACCAGGGAAATATTGTCAATGTTTATTGCAAGCAATTTATAAAGATGGACAGTAATTTAGTAAAATAAACCAGTATCATGTTCTAAAGCATTATATTAAGTGATATTCTTTTTCCATGGAGTAATTGTAATTTTTCTGCTCAAAGATCTAGCAGACCTTAGTAACCCATTGTGTTGACTATTTTCCTAGGAAATGGCTAGCTTTAAGATTGCAGCTCTGCAAAAAGTGTTGGATGGCAGTGTGCCATTGTCTGAGCTAGAACTGGCTAATAAGCAGTATAATGCATTAACTGCTAAATACAGAGATATGTTACAAAAAGATAACTTGCTGGTCCAACGGACAACAAACATGGAACACATGGAGGTAACGTTTGCTTTATGTTTGAACCCTACTGGAAAAAAAACTCATACATTCATTCCGCACTGGTTCTTGTCCTCACTTTAATAGAACAGAAGTCCCAGCGCTAGAACTGCTGGTTATAACAGTTCCATAGTGGGTACGGGATGTTGGAGCCAGTCTTAGTTACCGAATTTTAATTTGCTTACCTGGTATTTTTCAGTGGATTAAGAAACATACGCAAAGTCTCAGATTTTATGTCAATGGGTATGCATAAAAGCATTTTGTTTAATTGTTTTGGTGGGTTTGGTTGTTTGGGTTTTTTGTTTGTTTGCTTTTTAAGTTAAGCTCTGGGTATGTTCCCTCACAAAGTATTTTTAGTTCTTTGATTACCAAAACAAGGCTGGCAGAAGGAGTATTTGCTCCTCCTATGGAGGTCATAAGGAAAATAGAATGAGTGTAAAGTAGAATGAGTGTAAACACTTTCAAAGCTTTCTGTCAAAGTAAGTGCCCTTACTAATTCCTGACTTACAAGAATGAAATGTTCAGTTCCAAAAGGCAGTAAACCTTTGGAATTTTACTTCCATAAAAAAAGTAAATAGCCAAATGTTTTCACTGTGTTTGCAAAATGTCATAGGACTGCAAATATATAACTATTCCTTTGAACTTCTGTTCTCAAGTAGAAGGAAGCTTCTTTTCAAGAGCTGTGAAGCTGGCTTCAAAGATACGTTACTACCTCCCACTGTTCATTCATGTCAGAAATAATAGTCCAAGAAAGCAGTAGTTTAACCAGTAGTTAAAGCTCATGTGATGTTCTGTCTGTTGGGTTTCTGTGGTTGACAAGAGTTAAATACATGAGGGTAAACTTACAGAACTATTAAATTGGTGTGCTTGGGAACAGGTAGGTGCATTTGTGTTAGCTAAAGAATGAATGATTCCTTCTCTATTTTACGAAATTTTGTGTGTATGAAAATTTGCATTGCCTATTTCGGCAGTTTCAGAGCTAGAGAATTGTTTATCAGTAGCAAACTAAAAATGTGTTTAGAAAACTAGAAATTGAAAATTAATATGAAGTATTCAGTTTGTTTTACTAGTTAATGTGGAAATTTGTGTTTCTGTTTGGAGGAATGAAGGGACAGTTACAAAACTAATGTTTGGCATCATATTAGACACCTAAAAGAACTAAAAGAAGCATATGATGTCTCTCAAATACGTATTTTTGTGCAAGATGGAAGTATCCTGTGCGGGATGAAATATCCTCCAGAAGTTCTTCTTTCTTTCTCCCTGTTAATGAGCTGTTTAGTATGACAAACACAGATTTCTTCATCCAATTCTAGACACTCTAGGAATTACAGTCACTAATGATAAATATTCACAGTAATACTAGTTGACAGTAAAATACAACATAGAGAGCAAAGCACTTTGGAGGAAACTTACACTTTTCTGTTGCCACATGTGTAGATTATGGGTCGTGCATAGGTAAAATCTATATATTTAAAAGATTTTATAAATACTAAACATCAAGTCTGCTACAGTTAAATAGTTTGCTGTTATATTGCAACTTTTTTGTCATACAGCGTGAGAATGAATCCTTGAAAGCACAGATAAATTTATTGAATAAGGAACTGGAGATAACAAAAGAGAAACTTCACACTGTAGAACAGGCTTGGGAACAGATGACTAAACTGGGCAAGTATGAAAGTTATATTGCAACATTAAAAAAACCCAAATGGTACATCCTATGTAAAAGTAATATTTTAAAACATTTTAAAATTGATATGTCTTAAAACAACAACAACAACAAGAAAGTCAGAACTATTATGTATCTTTCATTAACGGTCTTAATTGGTTTTGGAGAATTTTTTGTTTCATTTTATTTATCCACTTGACCAAAACCAAGTTTGGTATTTTCCTCTGGAAACTGTTCCACAGTGACTTTTCTTGGGTTACTGGGTCAAGGGTTTAAAAGCTGGAACTTGTAAAGCAACATGACCTGATTTTTATTTTTTTTAATAAGACACAATATGTTCTAACTTGATTGTCAGTCAAAGTACTTCATAGATTGTCAGGAAAATGATTTATTTTTCCTGGTTTCATGCTCTGTAACAAAGTATTTTTTTCTTGATAGCTGGGGCTTCTTTGTGTACAGTTTATATTCTCATTATTCAAAAGAACTCATCCACAACTATTTCTTTTACAGATTTTAAATTAAATTTCCTGAAGATTTAGCAGCTGAATTAAGGATAAAGTGAAAGGCTACACTGAAAATAGTTAACAGTCTCAATAACCATGGTTGTAGATATATCCATTTATAATTGATAATAATACTTTATTCAAATTAGATACTTTTCAAACATGTAATAAGGCAGGATAACCTGCCTCCAGTTTAAAAAAGTAATACAAGCATTTTAATAAAGTTTATCTGACAGAGATAAAGCAAAACTCATGTTCTGCTTCATGATGCAAATAATTTCCAGAGTTGAATCAGCTTGTGTATTCCCTAATTTAAATATTTTTTAATGTAGGGGATGACAATGCCATGGACAAGGCCACAAAAGCAATAACCAACAGTGAGATTTTGTCCATTTCTAAGAAAATCACGATGTTGGAAATGAAGGAACTAAATGAAAGACAGAGAGCAGAACATTCGCAACGAATGTATGAACATTTAAGGAATACTGTAAAACAAATAGAAGAACGTAATTTTGAATTGGAAACAAAATTTGCTGAGGTAAGTCTGTTGAGATTTAAGAACATAATTTGACTCATCTTAAAAGCGTATTTTTGAGCTTTTCAGAAAGTATTAATCTATTTTATATCACGACTGGCAAATAAGCTTATGATAGAAAATATAGCTGACTATAAGAGCTGCAGTTTTGTGTGTGCAGGACATTTGTAAAAAATATAACTCATTAATTTGTCAGTAGTTTATTTCAAACATTAGTTAATATTTGTAAAACACGTGGTGAGTATCTTGACAGGTAGTCTGCTAGCTCTTCAGCAGACTGCTAGAAAAAAGTGTTCTTGACCTGTTATTTCTTGTGTCTAATTCATATGATCCCTTCTCTGCTCATTTTCCTTTAAGTACCAATGATTCGAAGAATGTTAGACCTTAGCATCCCTTTCGCAAATGAGTGTCATGATTTTGCTACAGACTGGCTATGTCCTCTGTCACATGCCAAACCCTATCTATAACACAGGAGTAGAAGTGTGCCATTGAAACTGATGATCCTTAGTATTCCTGTCGTATCAGTCTTAATCTTGTTAGATTTTTTTTTTGTCCCCACTATTCGTATGTGAAGTTTGTTACATAAATTCACTATTTAATAGTAAGAGACTTTATTATAATTCCCAGTCTAAATTTATTTATAGGCAGGTGTACGCATTTGTTCTTGTGCCAGTATTGGGCTATAAGTTAAACACAAGGGAAGAAAAAGAATAGTTATGTTGACAGGAATGTTGATAGATTGTATTCATTCCCCCTCTTTGTGCTTTGCTAGACTTTAGCCTAGCTATTTTAGATTGCTGTTATCTGACTCCCTGTTTCTTTGTTGTTTTAGTAGTATTTGTTACACTATTTTGATTTGGGACATGGAGTAACTGAAAGTGTATAAAGCTTTTCAGCCGCTGTATTGTTAAAGCCTTTTCTGATGGCATGACTTCTTTTAGTTCATTAAGAAATACCTCAAGCGATGCATGCTAGGATCACATTTGCCTTTTTCTCTTTTGCATATATTATCTGTCATGCGATATGTTTAGGTCTGCTGGTCTTCTTTCATTCTGAGCTGCTGAACTCCTAATACCACAATTTTTTCTTACTAGTTCCTCTGTGCATCCCTTTTTTCCTCATTTCTGTAGCTCCAGGACATACATTTTCTGTTTTATATACTCCTCTTGTCAGTGCCTCCTAATCTGGCATCATTGCTTTTTGTTTTTTTGGAGAGAGATACAGATATGTATATATAAGAAGATTGTGCTCAGTTAATAAATGAAAGTTTTAAGTGATATCTGTTCAAGATCTGGTAACTAGAAGCAGCCTACTAGGCAGCTCCTTCTAAACGCATAAATTACTTCAGCACAACTGTTAGTTTTCCAGATAGTACTGCCTCAGATATGTGAAGTGCAGATAGTAAGATACACCACACTTTTTTTTTTTTTTTTTTTTTTTAGGAAATCTGTTATTTTATTAAGGAGCGGTATCAGATTAATCTGCCACAACTGTATTTACTAAATTAATTCCTGAGGCTTCTTTATGTTGCCTGATGCTTTGCAGATATCTGTCTTTTCTTAATGCTCTTTGGTTTGAATTGAAATATTGATTACTTGGTATTTAATAATAAACTTGAAAAATCAGGCTGCTTGAAAGAATATCACTTAATTATGAAAGTTCTTTTTAGAAAGAACAAAAGAACTATACTATCATGAGTCTTGGCACTTATAACTTCCAATACTTAAAGGGGGCCTATGAGAAAGATGGGGAAAAATTTTTAGCAGGGCCTGTAGCGACAGGACTAGGGGAAATGGCATTAAACTAAAAGTGGGTAGATTTAAATTGGATATAAGGAAGAAATTTTTTACAATGATGGTGGTGAAACACTGGCCCAGGTTGCCCAGAGAGGTGGTAGAAGCCCCATCCCTGGGAACACTCAAGGCCAGGCTGGACGGGGCTCTGAGCAACCTGGTCTAGCTGAAGGTGTCCCTGCTCATTGCGGAGGGGGTTGGACTAGATGACCTTTGATGGTCCCTTCCAACCCAAGCCATTCCATGATTCTGTGATGCCCTGTACTTGTGTTATCAATCCTGTACTAGACAGTCTAGAAATATATAAGCAAGCCTGTTCATTTCCTAAAGAGTTTACAGTCTTTTTCTTTTTTTTTTTCTTTTTTTCTTGTTTTAGTTTAAAAGCAAGTTATTGTGGTAACGGTTTTAAAAAAATTCACTAGTAAAAATTGTGTTTAATTTAGAATCCTGTTCTGGGCCGACCTGTGTATCTGTTCCTATGTGTGTGCAATGCTGCAAACAAGAAAATGTTTAAGCAGAGAGGAAAGGAAATGTTTTTTTGAACACAGCTGAACAGTGTTTTGTAATGACTAAAAAAGAGGAGATACTTTTGGCACTGCTTTTTTCTATGCAGGGTTGGGAGCAGTTGTGTGCTTAGGATACCAATTTGTTTGTTTCTGGTTTTGTTTTTTTTTTTAAGCTTACCAAAATCAACCTTGAGGCACAGAAAGTGGAACAGGAATTAAGAGATGAACTGTCAAAGAGTGTAAGTAAGGCAGTAAGTGATGCAGATAGACGACAAATCATGGACCTAGAGAAGCGTGAGATGGAACTCAAGACTGAAGTATCAAAGTAAGTGTTGAAGTAAAAAATTTCGAATGCAGTATGTTTGGAAGCATGCAAAATTTAGGCTATGTAGGCTTATCTAATACACTACTTATGTATTACTAACAGATAATTTTCAATATCTAATTTTTTTGGTATTTATATATGCCAAATTTGGAATTGAAATGAAGCATTTAATTCATGACTATAAAGAAAGTAGTTTGCTTCATTTTGATTTGAACAAGGAATTAAGTGCCTGCCTGGATAGGCATGGGTAAGTGTGCACTAAGATACTTATTACTAGTATTTTTAAACTAATTAATTCAGGTTTATTTGGTTTCTGTGCCGTAACCTCCCTTAAATTTATGAAAATCTTGTAAAAAAAAAAAAAAAATTGGAAATTGATTCTTACTTTCAAAGAGTCATAGATACCTCGAAGATTAAACTGCAGTGTAGGGAGGGTGCCATTTACTTAGATTAACTTTGTATGCATAAATTGAAGAACTGACGTTTTTAGATATGATGTTGTTATGGACATTTGTCTTTGAGTAAATAATGTAATCCTGTTCTATTCCTAAAACAGTAAAGTCTGTGGGGATATTTGCAGTCATTTTTGACACTGAAAATAAGTGATTAGACTTGGGGAAGCAGAGAAAGGAATTGAGAATGAAACTTTCTGAGTGTTTACGTCCTGAAGTGGGAGAGAAATAGAGGACAGATGCTTAGTTCAGGTAAAAACCATGGCATTGTTTTCCTGGAGTAGGTTATCTGCTAGCAAACTTGTATATAACTTACAGGAAAATGTCCTCTGAAAAAGCTGAGAGGCAATACAGAAGAATTTTTATAACAAGGACTCGAGTAGTAGAGAAGAGCATGCTGAAAAGAACAAAGTCTTCAAATGTTTTGATATGAGTAAACATACTAAGCATCTTTTCTTAGCATCTTCTATGTAGAAAAACTTAATAGGTTATTCAGTGGTTTCAAATGACACAATACTCTTGTTTTCCCTGCAAGATTAAGAGAACTATCTGATGTAGCAAAAATGCAAGTTGAAGCTCTGGAGGCACGCCAGCAAAACAGAGATAAAGAAGTGGAATGTCTTAGAATGCAAATTTTAGACTATCAGGTAAAATTCAACCTTTATCAACACTGCAGTTTGGATTTTTCTCTCTGGAGTGAGAAGAAACGAAGTAATTTTACAGTGAATTAGGAAACCACAAAAGCATTTCAGAAGGAAATGGGCCTTGTAA
The DNA here is from genome assembly GCA_034782735.1 of Sagittarius serpentarius. NCBI lineage: Eukaryota > Metazoa > Chordata > Aves > Accipitriformes > Sagittariidae > Sagittarius > Sagittarius serpentarius. Next base: position 10,503,422 of record JAVKLA010000062.1, on the reverse strand, counting down.
TGGCCATATCCTTTCCAGAGTTCTGTATTACATTAAGCATTCCCTTCTTCATTTTTTCCATTTCTAGCTGTACAGCTGTTACAGATCATGAGCATTTTCCCATGTTATTTAGGTAATATTTATTCCTATAGGATTAACAGCTCATGGTCAATATTTAAATACAATATCAGGGAAGTTTGATTGTTTTTTTACAAGCCAAGCAATGACTTGGAAATCTTGAAGATCTGCAGTAGACTTACTATATTGCATTGTTATTAGCTGAAACAATTTCTTGGGATTTGTTTTCATGTTCTAGAATGGTTTGAGTCTCTAAATACAACACTTGTGTCAGCTTTTATGTTACCATATTTTCCAAGTTTAAGTATACATTTCTTCCTCATTTCCTCTATTTTGCAAAGATACAATTTTTAAGATCAGTATCTGAAAAGGTGTACTTCTAAAATGTGGCTGTAGAAACAATAGTGGAAAAATAAAAAGCTGGTTTTAGAGCCTAATTCTTGCTCTGATCTGTGGAATAAAATACATGCAAAATATAAAATACAAAAAAATAGCTTGTTTATATTTACATATACACTGCATTAACATAGTCAAAATGAAAAATAAATTTGTTCTATCAATTTTGTTCTTAGGCACAGTCAGATGAAAAAGCAGTTATTGCAAAACTGCATCAACATATCATAGCCCTTCAAGGTAGTGAATCTGTTGCTGTAGGCAAATTGGAGACACTTAAATTGAAACTGCAGAAGATGGAGATCCATAATCTACGTTTAGAGCAGAAGCTTGATGAGAGAGAGCAAGCCTTATATTTTGCCCGACTGGAAGGAAGAAATAGAGCCAAACATCTACAACAGACAGTTCAGTCTTTGCGGCGACAGTTCAGTGGTGCTCTGCCTTTAGCACAGCAAGAAAAATTCTCTAAAACAATGATTCAGCTACAGAATGACAAACTGAAGGTCCTGGAAGAAGTTCAGCACGCCCAGCAGGAGCGTCGAAATGCAGAAAACAGAGCGTTAGAGATGGAGTTAAAACTGAAAAGTTTAGAAGAATTAATAAGTGCATTGAAGGATACAAGAGGAGCTCAAAAGGTTTGCTGTTTTACAACTTTAAATAGCCTTGTTTATCTAATCTGCATTTAAATTACATTTCAGTTCAGCTTGTTCCCTAAACGTCTGTTTTAATGTAGAACTTAATGATTTCAAAATGCACTTTGTTGAATATGACAGCTGTCATTTTTTTTTCCTGTTTTAAAAAAGTAATACCTCATTAGTTATTTGCCCTGTAAAAGTCAGCGCAGTCAGATTTGCTAATTTTCTTTTGTGCCCAATTAAGTGGCATAGGAAGTAGAGGCTAACTATGAATTCAGTTATACTAAATTGAATTAGATTATGAATTGAATTAAATAATGAAATTAAATTAAACACAGAGTAGCATTCTGAAGTTCTGTTCCATGAGCTTGCATTGAAATCTTCACTACAAATCCATGTCTTTTAAAATAAATCCAGGGGCAGTAGTTTAGGCAGCATGGTTAGAAATGTTGTGTAATTCTACTTAATCATATTTTGTTATTGTAAACAATGATGCCTTGAATTTGAATACAGCTTTCTCCCTTCTCTTCGAGATCACTGTGTATTGTATGCTTACATTTGTCATGACTAAAGATGTCTGCATGTAAGCAATAGTTGTAGCACTTCTGGCATGTTTTAGTTTTAAGCCAGTTTTCAAGTATTTTTCTAGAGCATTTTGACATAGATATGTCTTATTCTTAGTACATGTGCATTTTTTTAATACATACAGTTTTTAGTGGTGTGGAAAATCTCTTGCTATTTTAGAAAAGTCAACCAAACTGCTATTCTTGTTCAGTGTGGACAGATGCATAGGGTATAGCTTAGTTAGGTCATTTGAAAATTATTTGCAATGCACTTCTGTCAGTGTAGGGGAAACCTGTTGCCTGTCCAGTTGTCTGCTGCACTTTTCCGTCATTCTGCTTGCAGTTTCATACTCTTGCCATGCCTCCTCACTCAAGAGAAGTGAAGAAGTTTAAAAAGGCAGAACGCCTTCCTTCCTGTTGGTTTGATAAATGCCGTACTGCCTCAAAGTCAAAGAGTGTAGCTGCATCTAGTTGACCTGTGGGCTTGGTAAATTGTAATCCTGTGTGTCATTCATTATTAGGTAATTGAATGGCATATGAAGATGGAGGAACTCCGTCTGCAGGAACTTAAACTCAATCGAGAGACAGTCAAGCAAAAGGAAGAGGTGAAGTATTTGCATAACATAATTTCTGAGTATGAACGTACAATCAGTAGTCTGGAAGAAGAAATTGTACAGCAAAACAAGGTATGTATTCCTACATGCTATTAGAAAAACAGTCTATTCCTTATTTCACTAAGTGATTTTAAAAAGGAAGAGTCTTCCTAGTAAGGTTTTTAACATAGATGTTTGTATCTTGATTCCATAATTCTTTTTAATAGCACATTTGATTATTTTACGTTTTGGTATCTCTTTTTTTTCTAAGTTGTTAATAAAATTCCCATTGCCTTCAATAAATAAAATACCTTTATCAAACATCTGTTACAGTTTCATGAAGAAAGGCAAATAGCTTGGGACCAGAGGGAAGTAGAACTGCAGCGCCAATTAGACCTGTATGATCATCAACAAAATGAAATACTTAGTACAGCTCTAAAGGTACATGCACTGAATTAACTAAAAATAGACTTAGAAGCACATTTTTCAGAGCTATCAAATTACATGAGTATGAATCTTTCTGTGCAGTTAGAAAAGGCTACAGGATCAGTTCCAGACCCTAGTTTGCCACTCCCACAACAACTTGAGTTGGCCTTGAGAAAGATTCAGGAGCATATTCGAACAATCCTGGAAACTAGGGCAACGTGCAAATCACTGGAGGAGGTAATTAAATGTATAAATTATCATATAAAGGGACAAAGTTTATATTTTTATGCCCTTAAATTTTTATTTATTTTTTACAGAATAAATATCCTTTTATAAATGTTACTTAGGTGTGTTGAAACCCTTAGAAGTACTTAACACAGAGAAAATGTAAATAATATTATCATGCTGTGACTAAAATATTTTTTCCGTTGCAACAAATTATTGGGGAAAATTTTTGAATATTTTAGATTGTGCATTTAGTAGGGTAAGATGCGTTTGCTGTACAAAATTCAGTTGACTATAGCTGGTTAAATTTAGCAAGTGTTACATTAAATTTAATGAGTAACATAGCAAAATCCTTTTATCTTGAGTTGCTAAATTGGAATTCTGTTACAGAAGATACTTTGTGGTTCTTAAGAAATTTGAAGAACACCAGCTTCTTAATTTGGTAGCACAAAATGAGTTGCGTAAGTGTCTTGTGCCAAGCAAATAATACAAGACACAGTAATGATATTCTGGGACTTTTTCATCTAATAGTAATCCGACACAGCCAGAACCAAGTGCAAAACGTTCTCTGTTTACAAGTCCTTTAAGACAAATCTTTCTGGTACATTTTTTAAAAAGTAAGATCTTTTTGCAGTGTTTGTATTCTGGAAATGCAACAATTGCCTTTCGTTGCAGAAATTAAAAGAAAAGGAAACTGCTCTGTGGAAAGCTGAACAAAATGTTTTATCAAGAGACAAAGTTATAAATGAGCTAAGACTTCGATTACCTGCAGTGTCAGAAAGAGAGAAGATAATGGCTGAATTAGGCAAACAAGAAGATGACCCAGAGTACCATCATGCCATAAAAATTGCTCATCAAACCATTGCAAATATGCAAGCAAGATTAAATCAAAAGGAGGAAGTGCTAAAAAAATACCAACATTTGCTTGCTAAAGCAAGAGAGGTAGTTAATCTTTTTGTGCAAAATTTCTTCCATTTTTAAGTTGTTTTAGTTGATTCTTTGTTTATCTCACTGCTAATGAAATGTTCAGTTTCTGACCTCAGAGGTGACAGAATGGAGACAATTAGTAATTTTCTATGTGGAAAGTTCATGTAGAATTTTTTAACTTCTTAAAATAGGCTTTCTCAGTGAAGAGGTTATGTATATAATGTCTGTCTAGGAATTAAATTAGTGTGACAGGAAGAAAATTAAAAGTCTGCTGTGGGAAGTAGTCTCAGTATATTGTGTATTTGTATAGGATTTTCCAGTACTTGCAACAATGATCTCTGGACTGCATCTTGTAGTGGATTTGGAAGGTACAGGAAAGACATGCTATTAATGGAAGATATGCTTCTTAAGACATTTCAAATTAAAGCATGTTTTAAAGCATGAACAGTGTATCTAAGCATACTTTATATTATTTAAGCATACTTTATATTCTTTGTTCTTTATACCCTTAAAGCATATTTTAAAGCATAAACCTTGTGTTTAAGAGGTACTTCAAGACTAAACATGCATCAGTTTTAGTGTGTTTGGATTAGGAGCATATTTCCGAGGCAGACTTCCTATTCACTTACTGTGCTGTGCTTAACATGTGTAGCTCTTTCTTCTGGGAGAAATCAAATTTTTTGCTTTGGAACTAAACCAGAAGATACAGTCTAAAAATGAGCCTACTGTGCTCTCCCTGCTAGCAGACATTCAATCCAGGGGATCAAACTATAGTCCAAAGCAAACAGACCTGAAAAGTACACAGTATGGATATCACTATCCGTATTGATAGTCATAGTTGGTGAGGACCAACACCAACTGTTTTGCTCTCCAGTTCCTGTCCTGTTGTGCCATACCGCTTGCTACATAGCTTAAAACTGCAATGGTAGGGTTTTTTTCCAATAGTGTTAAAAAGGGGAAAAAAAATCATTGATTAAAGCAAGAAGACAAGACTTTTAAAAACTGCCAGCATTAGAGGAAAATTTGGGGAGCAGTACTGAGCAGTGAGTGAGCAATCAACATGAAGGTACTGTATTTTCGTGACTTTCTGGAATAGTGTGCATCAGTAGAGTTGTATTTTTATTTTGAACTAACAGGAGCAAGAGGAAATAGCAAAGAAGCATGAGGAAGACCTTAGAGTTCTACACCAGAAGTTAAATTTGCATACTGACAGTTCCCTTAATAAATTCAAACAGACTGCTTTGGTGAGTTTTGTGTATTTGTGGGATTAGTGAAGTTGTTGCTCAAAAGAACAGTTTTGCAGTCAAGAGTAAGTAATAAATGATGACAGGAAAAATAAATGGGTAGTTGTTACAGAATTGCTGTATTATTCTTGAGAGAATTTGCAAGAGATGGATTAGAAGTCAAGTGTAAAAAAACCTAAGTTACCATCTCAGGATATTTGAGTGTTTTTCAAATCTTTCTAATTTATGCAGACTTCTAGGACAGAGGTATATTGTGTTTTCTGTTCTTTTCATTGAATCTGTGATATGTTAAACTAATCCATTTCAATACAAATTTTCTCTTGATACTTTTTGGTAAGGTGAAACCTGTGTTCATCTGGTTATTCTGTGGATCATTAGATGCACAAAGCTCTTTTCAAACCAGTGTGACTGCTTTCTCTGTGAGCTAAGATTCACATCTCGGTAAATAACCATGTTAGATATTAATGCTTAGTTATATTCAGGATTGAGTTTAAAATGCATCAGTAATGCTTACCTTTCCTTTAAAGCTTAAAATGTTTATCACATGCATTTGTTCTGTTTTACAGGAGTTAGTGAAAAAGACTTCTTTATCACTTTGCAACAACAAACATTTTCTCCGCTTAGCTGAAATGGAGCAAACTGTAGCAGAACAGGATAATTCTCTTGCTTCACTTGTTGGAAAGTTAAAGAAAACATCATCTGATTTGGAGAAACAAAAACAAATTACTTTAATGAAAATCAAAGAGTTTGAGACTATGAGAGCCCAGTAAGTTTTCAGACTGTTAACACAAATCACAATTGGATTGGATCAAGTCAGTTAACGTATTGCTGGTACAGGACTGGTCTATCAGATTGAACATGGTTTTGCTGAATGTAAGATTTGGCTGAAAAAACTAACTCAAAAGAGTTACTATGGTTGGTAATTGTAAATTATTTTTAATCTGTAGCCCTTACTCGGAGCTAATACTGAAAAACTGGCTTGAAAAAGTGCCTTTCAGTTGTTAGCTTTGTGCCATTCAGTGGAAAAGAAAGTATTCAAGGAGTCTTGATATGAGAGTTGTCTTCAAGCTACTGTGATGCTTGCTGGTTTGTGTTTTGGGTTTTTTTTTCCCCGTGCTACATCCATTTAGACTTGCTGCCTAACAAGTTTAAACTCATGAATATTTAACCCCTGTTTAAAAGGAGAAAAGTATGATGCTTTCTTTACCTCTGAGGGCCAGGGGTTAGAATGAACAGTGCTCTAATCTCATTTTGCTGATCTTCTTGAGTAATTCTCATAGTAAATGGAGGCTGCCTTTGTTGAGTCAGTCTTTTGTCACTGTTTCCAAATCTACGTGTCATTTGCTTTAACAGTAATAAAAAATGTAACATCATGTCTTTTGTTATTTATTTGGAGTTTGCTAACTTGATTATTGCAGTGTACCCTATTAATGCTTATTTTTTATTAGGCTTCAGGAAGAGCACACAGTTGATGTGGAACAACTAAAAGATGAAGCAAATCAATTGAGGAAGGTGTTATCTCAGATGGAGAAGGAATTAGCAAATGTAAAAGCTGAACTAGAGGTCCAAAAAGAAGCAAATAATAGAGCACCCACAGCAACACTGAAAAACCTGGTGGAACAGCTGAAGAGCCAGTTAGCCATAAAAGAGAAGCAGCAGAAAGTTAGTCAACAAAAATTTATCCCTATGTCACATAAATGTTTAATGTTGCTTAATGCTTAAGAATTCTACGTATAGTACAACAGGAGATAGAATATAATTGCATATACACAGTAAAATATAATTGCCTTTTCTTGTTTTGTAATGTTCATATTAGCAGCTTCTTTACTTGGACTTGAATTTATTATTTTCAGGCTTTGAGTAAAGCACTTCTGGAACTCCGAGCAGAAATGACTGCTAATGCTGAACAGCAGATTATTTCTGCTGCATCGCAAAAAGAGGCATACATGAATGTCCAGGAGATTGTCGACAGGCAAACAAAGGGTCTTATGGTCAGTACTACATAATATCGTTGTATTGCATTGTTGTATTGTTGATAATCCTGACTACGGGGGTTTGCTGTTTTGTTTGTTTGTTTGTTTTCTTCTAGACACAGATAGAGGAATTAAATCATCAGATTACAAAACTTACAGATAACCTTAAAATAAGTAAAACCAGGGAGAGTTCTTTGTCTGATGAAAGGGATGAGTTGAACCAAGAACTTCAGAGGAAACAAAAAGCGATTGCTAAAATGTTGAGAGAAAAAAATGAAATAGAAAAAGAAAATGAAGAACTGAAGAAACGGATTAGGAGGCTAAACAGTAGCATTCAGGTAGAAGTGACTGTTAAAAATATGTTCGATCTTGGTAAAGTTTCTGCACAGATGTGCTGGTTTGGAGGGGAAAGACGAAGTATTTTTGCCAGGCATTGAGACTTATACTTGATGTTAAAATTTATTTTTGCTCATCAGCTGGGTTACAGGGGAGCTGTTAGCTTTTGCTGTTGGAAGCATGCCTCAAATAAAAGGAAAAGCCTGGAAAATACTTGCTCCTTGAAATATGTTTGAAAGAGTCTGAGGAGCTGAACTACAACTTTCAAAGCTTATTTGAAAAACGGAATTTTGTGGTCTTCCTGGCTGTCCTTATTTCCCCTTTCAGAAGAAAAGTAAAGGATTTACAGTAGAACTGTCTGGTTTTGTTTTTTTTTTCATTCAGCTACTCACTGCTGATTATTCAGTTTAGAATGAAAAGTTACATTCCAATACTTTAATAATTTAAAGATAATTTTAAAAATATCATTTAGGTTGTAAACTAATTCTACCAATTGGAATTAAAGTCATTTTTTGAGTGGAGAAGAATACTTAGATAGTGGTCATTAAACTTTAAGTTTGTAAAAGTTTGTATTTTTTCAGAGCAAAGCTGATGAACAAAATATGATAGATGCACTTCAGAAAAAAATTAAAAAGTTGGAAATTGAGCTTGAGAAGAAGCGTGAAGAAATGGAAAAAAAAGGTGTAAGAGGAGACAAGGTATGTGATATTTAGATCATGGCTTTGAAAGCCATCATCAGCCTCGGTCTGGGCAGTTCAACTCTACCTATTGCCTCTAAAAAAAACAACTAACCAAACAAACTTGATCAGAAGAGAAGCAGTTTCATGACTGCAACCTCTTTGTGTTTCCCATGTTCTTTGTTACTGCTCTTGTTGCTTAGTACTGGTATATTAATGTTTTCCTGCCCTTTTTGTAGAATTAAAGATCCTGTACAAATCTTAGAAAACTAAGATTTTATAGGTAGCAGTGAAATTGATTATGTAAGTGCTGTCAAATGTGCATTTGCAAAATCAACGCAATGATAAAAACATGAAGTACTTGGGAGCAAAAGTGTGAATCCTAAAAGGAATGTTGTCCAAGTGACTATTCTTCACAGTAGCGATCTCCACATACAAGAGGTTCTGACTGATTGGAGATGTGTTCATTTTACCAGTTGTTTTGTTTGTTTTTTTGCTTGTTATTTTACTACTTCAGTAACTAATTAGTGGCTTGTAATAGTAATCCTAAAGTATGCTGGAATATTATACCATGCTTGTATAATGACATTCAGACTATCATAGTCGTAAATATTATTCTGGGACTGTTGTTTAGTGTCTAGAGATAATTTTCTCAAACTTGGCGTGTTTCTTCCTTTTTCCAAGATCTTGCTTTCTGTCTGTCCCTTAGTAGCAGTAACTGTTGGGAATGAAGACAGAAAAGAAAGTACAGGGGCTAACTGGAGAAGAGAGAAGTCCAATTAAAAAGAACAAAAATTGCTTACGGGAATGTTGACTGTGATTTTTCAGTAGCCATTTGTGATCATATAAGTAGAGGTTTTAACTAATGTATAATTTATAGTTACTGAATCGCAACTTTAAGTAGAGAATCCATTTCTCGTAGGAAAAAAGAAACTAAAATGACTAATTGTACAGCTGTGCAGCAGGGGCATATAAACTCTTGGTGAGCTGCAGAAGACCGATCTGCTATAAATTGGCATAGAAAACCACTTTTTTTTCTTTAATCTGTCTCCTTTACTAACATGTAATTCAAAGTAAAAGGATACATTGCACTAGCACCTCCAATTTCATAAAATGTGTCACTCCTCTTTTTGTAAAATGAGTATTACAAGCTAAGGAAGAACTTGGTGATAGCATTAAACTGCATCAGCTTTATACACGTCACTACAGCATACTTAAGGTAAACAGCTGGGCCTGCTATTTACCTTATTTCTCATATTTTGGTAAATAAGGTAAATAATATATGCCTGCTATGGCTTCATGTTTTAAGTTGATAAATGAAGAATATATCATTCTTGGTTTTCTAATGTGTTTGCTTATTTTGCTTTAAGAAAAGATTAAAAAAGAAATACATAATTTGTTTATGTGCTTCACAGACCTCCAAAGAGGAAATAATTAGATGGGAAGAAAGCAAAAAATGGCAAATCAGAATGGAAGGACTGCGGAACAAACTAAGGGAAAAGGAAAAAGAAGCAGATGCTTTAGCCAAACAGTTGAATACATTGAAGGAAATGTATAGCAAGTGAGTTGGTTTTAACAGATTGCACTACAAAATGGTGACGTAAGGGAAATCCTAATAAGTTTGCCACATAATAATTATAACAGTTTGTTATGTTTATAAGATTGATGTCTGGAATTTGACATTGCTATTGAGATTAAAAAGAATAGTTAATTTTCAAGCAGCAGGCTACTCCTCTAGTATCCTTTCCCTTGTAGAATCCTGTATTAGAAGAAACTGTCTCTGAATAAAACTAATTTAAGTCCTTTATTATGCTGCTTCTGTATAGCATTCTGTTATTCCCATGAAACAAATAACATCTTTATGAAGACAGGCTGTTTCTCACTGCTGTGGTATTTAATCAGATTGCTAGGACTGGATACTGTGCTACCGTTACATGTAGTGCTACTGCAGTACTGACAGCTCTAGGATTATGAGATGGAAGCCTTTTAAAAAAACCACACGCACAACCCCTCTGCAAGTGTTACGTTGACTTCAGTACAGTAATGGCAGGGTTTTACTCATAAAAGGTGCAGAAGAGAAAGGAAACTGTGATGGCGATGGTAGCTGTTATTAGATTGTGGCTTGAAACTGCTTCAAAATGGCACTTACTCTTGGCAAGTCATGCATGAATTTCACATAAAACACAGGCAAGACCAGCAAGGTCTTTATGACATGCGTAATACTGATTTAATGTTCATTGTTTTTTCCAGGTTTGGTCTTTGCGTTTTGGGTTGGTTTGGGGTTTGTTTTTTTCGGTAAAGCTGTACTGTCTATAAGGTAACCTTATTAAACAGAAAATGGGGTGTGGTTCAGTGAGCAAATAAATTGCAAATATGGTTTCTTTAAGGCAGAAAATATTTTCTCCTAAAGAAAGCAAGTTAGCAAATAAAGTTTTAAATGTAAATTTACTGGATGTTGCAGGACTGAAAAAGAGAAAATCGCTCTCCAGAAGAAACTGAAAACTACTGGTGTCACTGTTGACCGTGTTGTTGGAGTAAGAGCCTCAGAGACTGAAAAAGAACTGGAAGAACTAAGAAAACGGAATCTAGATTTAGAAAATGAAATTGCTCACATGAGGTGAGAGGCATTTTAAAAGAATCTATAAAAACTAAAAAATCTAAATGAGAAAAAGATCTGTGGAAAGAGATAGATAGTCTCCATTAGACCAACTGATTCAATAAAGAAAAAAGCAAACCGATTTCAAAAATCCTTCTTTGAGTCTGTGACGAGCAAACTGAAAGCTACGTGGGAGCAATTGTGCCTGTTCAGAGCATATGCAGTATTGGTTCTTTATTCTAAACAGCTAAATAATATGAAAAACTTCTGGCTCCTATTGTGTAAAATTATAAGTACAATTTAGAGTTGGTGAAAGTTACTGGAACTGCTAAGTTCCAGTTAGGGACTGTATTCTTAATCAGTGTATCCACTATCATAGTGGATAGCGTACCCTATTAGTAGAAGCTGTACACATCTGAAAAGAGCAGATTCCTTTTGCCAAAGTAAGTACTTTCAATTCACAGGAATTAGTTGAAATAGTGTATATGGCTAACATTGATTTAGAATAACTAGCACAGTAATACTTGAAAGTCCAGTCTAGTAATCCAGAAGTTCATGGTTTTTTTCACCTTAAGAGATGTTTTTCTGCATTAATAGCCATTTGTTTGGTTTGGCTTGATTCATTTTTTTTGATGTAGAACACAGCAAGCAATCCCACGAGATTCTGTTGTAGAAGAATTACATTTCAAAAATCAATACCTCCAGGAAAAGCTTCATGCATTGCAGAGACAATGTTCGAGAGAGGCGTATTCTAGACCCTCGGTGAGTTAATAATGTTACCATATTACCTAGAGGAATTGCACTTACTTAACAAAAATATTTGTTACCCGGTTGGTATTCTGTGTCATTTAGCTGCTTTTACTTGAAACGATGGTATTCTAGAACAGGATATGAAATACTCAGCTTTTAGTGTTTTTAAAAAGCCCAACAAAACAAACCCCCCAAAAAACCCAACCCCAAAACTTAGTTTCTGTGTTCTGCAGGTAGAAGCTGAAATATTCAGCATCCTAGCATATGTGGAGAGACAAGGGTCTGCAACTGAGAGACTACTTCTATGTTCCATATTGATTGAAAATTTGGGATACACAGAGTTTGGGGAAATACTGAGCTGCATTTCATTTACATTAGGTGTTTTTGTTGTGTTTTGGTTTTTACAAGGTTCATTATACTGCAGATATTGCATTATTAGTTTATCTTAATCTTTCAAGAAATAGATTTAACAGGACATTCTAGGCTTCTTTATTTCCTGTTTTGTTTTACTGTCTTCTGCTTTTCTTTCATGCTTCGTTCTGTCTTCAACTTGAATCAGAGTACATGTGACCAAAGTGAACTGACCAAGTCTGTTCCTGTCAGTATCAGTAAACAAAAGTATTTGAATTCCCTTCAAAAAAAATCTATTTCAAATAGGGATGAAACCAGACATCAGACTAATCATAGCATTACTGATGGCAATGAAATAGATGAGGAAGCAGACATGCAAACATGCATCATGCATAACGAAGGCCACGAGGCTACTGTGGGTGCACGCACAGAAGCGTCTCCTGAAGACCACCCGGAAGACAGTGAGAAATGCAAGCACACAGATATTTCTAGAGAAGGACTGGAAAACAAAAATATAGCCGAAGCTGAGGAGAACAACTGCGGTGAAAAAGAAGAAAATATAACCCAACCTGAAAATGGAAAACTTAATGAGGAATTTGAAGAAGAGGATGGGAAGCAAGAAATACTCAAGCACTTAAATGTTGCTGAAGGAGAAAGTGTAGAAGAGCCTGATACTGACAGAATGAGCTGCAATCAGTCTGATTCAGGGGAACCTTCTAATCAAGCTAATGATTATGAAGCAGAAAAAAAAAATGTGAATAATGAAATGAATCAACACACTGCAGAGGATAAATGTGAAACCTACCGAAGTGGTACAGAGGGGGTTGAAAAAACCCCAGGCTTCTGTGAAATGCCTGAGGTTTGATACTGTAGCAGTCCTCTAGCATTTCTTCTGTATAAATGATGTAGAAATAGAATAGTTTGATCCTGATAATGCAGTGGTTTCCTGTGCATGGTCTGCAGGGGTGTTGAAGTAGTCACCAAGTGGTCCATAAAGCAAACCTTAGACTTTCATGATAGGCATGCACGTCAGCTCACAAGTAAGCTACTGTCAATTCTAAAATTTTGATCCGGAAAGTTTACAAATTATCCCAATGAAACATGCAGCTAGTTGATGACCTTCATTCTTTAAGAGAATTGTGATGTGTTAATTACTTAGACTAAGAAAAAATACACTTTATTGAAGCAAATATTTTATTCCTGTCATTATTAGTGATGAATTAATGGATCATATGGTTAATTCCATTATTACATAATTAAAACCTGGTGATTATTATATCATCGAAAGGTTTTACTCTTTACTAGTCAGGCATAATACTTGCCATATACTAAGGATTTGAATTGGCAATATAAGGCATGCAAAGCACTCTTTATGTAATAGGAATTACTAGCCTCCATGGATAAAGACTTAAGATTGTAGGAACTAAGAGACTAAGAACTGGAGTTATATACTGCTCTTCCTGACTTGCTCTGTGATCTGTTTGACTTAAGTGAAATTCCTTATGCCATCTGTACTGTTTAATAAACATATCAGAATATGTTCTTAAAATTAGATGCTGTTCCCAGGTACAGTGTCACAGCTTACTAAACTCAGTAGCTTTTTTGTCTTTCAGACTTTGAGATTTATTTCTACCCAATAGCTTGAGAGTTAATTTTGATTTGACAACATTTTTACTGGTTTACACTGATTTGTAAACTTCCTTTAAAGGTTAAGAAAGTTTAGAAAATGTAAGAGAAGAGTTAGAGCAGATTAGATCAAAACTGGTGATACAACAATCCATTTTATTTCTGTGAAAAATACTAATTCTCTGTTGCTTTTTATCAACAACTGATACCACTTAATAATAATTTTTCCCTCTCCGTTTTCTCAAGACATCAGGAATAGGATCAGATGATCAGTATCGAAGAGAACAAGAGCTTTTAAAGGAAAATTTAAGATTGTCATCTGAAAACGTTGAGCTAAGATTCCAGCTAGAGCAAGCCAATAAGGATTTGCCAAGACTAAAGGTAACATCTTTTTACCTTTAGTCCCCTTTAGCCTGACACAGGTTAGGGGATTGCTTAGAAAGAAATGGTTATCTTTTCTGTACGCACTGTAAGTTTTTAATGGTTTTATGGAAGATGACACGGTTGAATGGCTGGTTAAAAAGATGAAAAATGTCATTGTGATGGGAAATTGCTTTCTCTTTTACATTTTTCAAAGGGATCCAACTAATTTTGTTACTCTTCACCTCAATTTGAAATCTAAATAAGTTGTTTATTACTTCGGTTTTTTAGGACCAAGTAGGTGACTTAAAAGAAATGTGTGAGCTTCTCAAAAAAGAGAAAGCAGATGTTGAACGGAAGCTGGGCAGCATTAGAGGGGTGAGTGTTGTAACAGCATTTTTCATCATAACTAAATAAAACCGAAATACAAAAAAAAGCAATGTTTTATTAAAGCTAAATTATTTGGAATCAGCCAAAAGCAAACAGGAATTGTTTTTACTTGTTTATTGCCAAAGTGCTATAATAAATTAACAAAATTCAGTTAATAGGACCATTAGAAGGATTAGAGCTACACTATTAAATATTTGCACTATCATGGCCTTATTTTGTCATTTGGATTAAAGTTATCTTCAGAAATGTATTTCTACAAAAAAATAGGAGTTACAGCCCTAGTAATGAAAATTATATTCATGTATTTATGTAAGTGTATGGTACAATTACAGCTTTATGATTTAAAAGATAGGATTTTCATTTGATGCAGATGTTAGCAAGTGCAAGTTATTGTTAGTGAAGTTTTTTGCTTGTTGTACTATGCAAGATGACACAGTTAAATTTTACCCTAGCTACTCTCAACTACTTTAATAGAGCAATACTTCAGAAGTTATGGGGGAAAAAAGGCTTCAGCAGTGCCCAGTGTCTCCCCTGCCACTACCTTGTGAAACTATTTGTGTGACCTTTCAAAGGAAGCTGACTTCGTAAAAGCTTTTAAGTGCCTTCATAGCTCTTTCAGTATACAAGGAGAATGAGTTCTACTTCTGGCTACCTGGAAAAGATTCTGTATTTCCCATTCTTTTACTTACACAAGCAGTCCATGCAAGGTACATCTGCCTCTCTTTTATGCAGTGGTAGTTTTTGGATAAGAAAATTCAGTTTATAAAACTGTTTCATGCAGAGGTTCTGAGGAGGCAGCAAATTCTGAATCTTCCTCCCTTTTCAGGCGCCAAGATCTGACAGAGGTTTTTCTTTAACTCTGCTGTGTACCAGCACAAACCTCCTAATCCCTCCAGTTATTTTAGAGAAGACAGAGTAAGTCATTTTTACTTCCAAAACTTGGTCACTATATAGGTTTATGTAGGGCTCCAGGGAGTAAAATCTTCTGCGTTTTCCACTGTACTGTGCTCCTTACCTCGGCAGAAAGAAAAGGAGGTACTTCATGGGCCCAGAACTAGGAACGGCAGCATCTTTAACTTATTACTGCTGAGGAAAACAGTCACTACAAAGATGATGAGAAATTAAATGCATTGGAAGACCCTCCAACAGCTTTTCTACTTCATAAGTGAACATAGTGAAAGAATTAAAATGGAGAAATTACAAGCTTTTTTCCCCATATTTATTTATTTATCAATCACTCTGCAAGGAGAATATATGCCTTGGGAAAGGGAGAAGATGTACTCATGCTTTAAGATGTAGTTCTTCTGTCACTTCAATCTAGCAGAAGTATGGCTGCTAAAAAAGGGCCCTCTTTTCCTCCCGCAAGCTCCCAGCCATTCATTCTTCCCCACGCCCCCGCCAGTATTAGCACTCAAGCAATTGCACGGTCTGTTGGATCATGGAAGTGTTCTACAAGAAAAGCTAAAAAAATAAAGTAGTATTTTGATTTATTTTCCTAATGTTTCTGTTTAGTTCATAAAGTACAACAGATTTGTAGACTAACTGCAGCTTTCTTGGGTAACACAGAAAAAGAACGAGCTGATGTCTTTGGGGGTGAATATATCACTAGACATTTTGGGGAGCTAAGTATGCAAGAAACTTTAGGGTTCAAGTCAAACCAAAATATAACACCTTTTTTATAAATATAAATTGCAATGGGAAAATAAGGGATAAAGTAAAATTCAGAGTATCTCAGAATGTTAAGATGAACTGTGTACTTCCTTTAACTCTTATGTTTCTTCCCTCTCTGTAGGCTGGCAGAAGTGGAAAGACAGTCCCAGAGCTGGAAAAAACAATCGGTTTGATGAAAAAGGTTGTAGAGAGAGTCCAAAGAGAAAATGAAGAGCTGAAAAAAGCTCCAGCTGTGGTTTCTAATGAGAAATTACTTGATCTTGAACAGGAAAATGAGAGGCTAAAGGTACTGATTTATCTCCATGAACTATGTTTAGATAGCAGTTTATATGCAAGGTAGTAGGAAAATGGAGCAGCAAGCCTGCTGTTGACATTGATTGGAACAAGCATTTTAAAAATACCAAATATGAAATGTGTAGAACAGAAAAGCACAACTTCATTTTAGCATAACATACTGCATGATTTATGTAAAGGTACTCTGTACCTTAAGGATTTATTTAAATGTGATGAAATGTTATGTTCACTGTGCTAGGTAGCTGTAACTATGCTGTGCTTTAAAAATAGAAATCTGAAATTTTCTGCTAAGCAATGTGTATGTGTTTTAACACACTGATTTTCAGTGTGACGTAGAGAAAATGAAACTTCATCTGGGGGGCCAGCTAAGTATGCATTACGAATCTAAAACCAAAGGAATGGAAAAAGTCATTACTGAAAATGAGAGGCTGCGTAGAGAACTGAAAAAGGTATGATCATTTTAATGTATCCTTTTATTTCCAGTAGTTACTGGTTGTGGTGTGTGTATATATATATATTGGGTTTTTTCAATGGTTGATATGGAATGGACACTTTTCTAAGCACTGATATTGCTAAGACGGAATTTTTAATTGTATGTGGAGAGGAGACACTCAAGGAGCAGCCCAAGACAGAGTTTGGAAGTTGTAGTGCTGGTGATCTTGGATGCACTGTTTTCCTCTAAATCAGCACTGACCCTATCTCACCACCATTTTAGATAATCCTGTGCTTCATGTGAGGTTAAGTATTCCATAAACCTTTGTTGTTTTTATCGAACAACAGGAAGCTGACAGTGGAGAGAAGCTACGAATAGCGAAGAATAACTTGGAGATACTAAATGAGAAGTTAACTGTACAGCTGGAGGAAACCGTTAAGAGGCTAAATTTGGCCGAGAGCCAGTCTGACGGAGCTGGCAGCAAAAGCTGGAAGTCTGTTGTTGTAACAAGGTAGGAATTGAGAATGAAGTAAGGAAGATAAACAGAAGTATTAATTCCTCTTTAAGAACTAGTAAACAAATTAGACCTTCATTTTCATGGTTTTTCTTTCCTCTTTTGAAGATAGTCTTATATTATCCGTATTTTATTTTCTGATTCTGTATTAGTATGCAGAATCAGTATACAGGTCTCTGATGTGAATCCAGCGGAGATCTAGTGTCCTTAAGTACTGGCCTTGTTACCTGCTTCTGTACAGGAGCCAGTTGCTTATCTCCCTTCTTCAGATCAGGTGTAGACTTCTGGATAGTTCTGGTAAAGGAAGTATTTTGTGTTCCTTCCTGCTTAAATGTCTTGTATTTGTGCTTTGTGAAATAATGTCAGAGTTTCTGCTGAACATAAAAAGTATTTCAGTACTCTACTACGTGGATGACAATCTGAAAGAAAAACTGGAAGCCAGCAACCTGCATTTTCCAGTTTGGCTGCATTTGAATCTGCATTTAACCATGTGAAGGTGCAGAGGGTGTGTTAGAAAACCCACTGGGATTTCTGTACTACTTGGGACATGTAGGCATAGCTACAGATCCTTCGTGTGTCTTCTGAAGGCCCTGAAAGCTAATTGCACTCAGCCAGTTGATTCTGTTACCTGTAGAAGGGAGAAAAACTCAGGAAACTAGCACTGGATTGTCTTTTCCAATATATAAAATGAAGTGTGGGAATCGCCATTTCTAGAGTTTTAGACAAAACTCAAACTTTGAAATCAGCTTCAAAAATAATTTTTTGTTTGGTAATAGTAAATGTCTACAACTCTACCAATACTTCCGCAATTAGTTCAGATGCTTTTTCTATGACAACCTACTTAGACAGGCGTGAGATCTTAACTCTACAGCCAGAACAACTTTAATTGCATTCAGTCCTTTGCTAGAAGCAAGCTGTGTAGTTCTGTGTTTTGCTTACAGAAATGATTTTGGCAGTCACCCCAAAACCACTGGCAGTCACCCCAAAACCACTGCCAGTCCAAAAAGCATTACTGTCACACCGATTTTTCAGTTAACGAGCTATACACAGAGATGCTAGTTATATGTCACACTAGCACGTTTAATAACGAACAGATTGATATAGAATATGAAGTCTGATATAAGATACATTCAGGTGAAACATGCCTGTGATTCATCAAAGTGGATGAGAAGAATTTTACCCCTCCCGAGGCAAGAGTTTTTAATTGGCTGTTATCTCTTGTACTGCCATATCTCAGAACAGGAAAATGAAACGATGCTTATGCTATGAAGAGAAATAAGCAGCCTGTGTCCTGCATAAGGATGGAAGAGAGCAAATTTTTTGGAAGAAATACTTAGTCCTGGACTCCTGGATGACCTCAGGATGAAATAAGATGACGTGTTACAAAAGTACTCTTTGACAGTTGTTAACAAGAGGTGGAAGGTATCTACAAAACCAGAACCTCTGACAGAAACCTCATTAGGGCAGAAAATCAGCTGGACAGGAGAGAGACTTCTCTGATTTCCTCTTAGGTCAGATCGCTGTTGAACAGTCTGTCTGCTGATGTCCGAGATTTTACCCACCTCCCGTCCTGCACTGCCACAGGATCCCTGGGGGGAGTTCTAGTGCTTCTCTGACATGTTCCTGAGCCATTTCACTTCACTGGGACTTTGGAAAGCTGTTCCTTTTTTTTTTTTTTTTTTTTTAACATTCCCCCTAACTATGTAGTGAGGTAAAATGTGGAGGGCAAAACTGGCTGCCAGCCACGGGAGCAGGAGGAGGACAGGAACATGCAGTGAAGATGGGCCCTTAACAGCTAGCGTATCAGCTCAGTAGTTTGAGTATAATCTTTCTTTTAGTTCTTCACCTCTTTGGAAAACATTTCTACTTAGTTCTCTTTAGTCGATATAGAGAGGTAGTTGTGTATAGATAGCTATAAAACACATGGTTGTGCTTAATTGTACTTGCTTCCTTCATTGGTGAATAAAACCTTTTATTTGCATTCCCTTTAACGTGACTTTAAAGTATACGAGTAACATTAAGACATTACTAACCTCGAGGAGCTCACGGGGGCACTTTAATGTGCAATCCACCCCACCAGCACATCTTCCAAAGCATGTAGGTGGTAACTGAAAGTACCTGACAGGGCAGACAGAGGTGTCATCCAGGCGATCCTTCGGCAGGTGGCAAGATGTGGGAGACGGGACTGCTGTCTGAAAACCCACTTCAGGTGGGAGACTGGACTACGTGATCTCCAGAGGAACCTTCCAACCAACACTTTGGTGATGCTACAAAAACCTTCTTGTAGCCTTGTCTGGCTCAAAGCAAAACAGAATCCTCCTCAGACTGCTGTTACTCTAGGGTAGACATCATTTCTTGCAGAACATTCTTGCCCGTGGAGTCTTCATCTTCTGTATCTGTATTAGCCCTTTTCTCAGTACAGAAATTTATTTTCCATAAATTATTAAATCGTAAGAAAAATACTGTCGAAGGTGTGACGCTGAAGTAAGACCTGACCAATGTGCACACTGCATCAGTAAGAGACGTGCCTGTTTTTAGCAGGAGGTAGTTTGGGGTTTACGTGCAATACCATAAAAACCTTCCAGTCCCCCTTTATTAAAGTGTAGACATAAAGTAAGATCCACAAAGGTGTAACATTTGGAAAAGTCTTTATTCTGAGATAAAAAACGTATTTTTCATTGTGCTTCTTTCAGCTCACTTATTTATAAGACCAGTGATTATTTCAAGGCCAATGCCCCAAACATATTTTAGGGCATATTTCATGGCATTTAATCTCCTAAATATATTTTAATCTCTATTTCTGCAAAAGTAACAGCTTTTGCTCTTGTTTTTCTCTAAATAAAAATACTACCAGGATGCACGAAGCTAAGATGAAGGAAATGGAAATGGATGTTGCTAAAAAACCCCGAAGCATTACTGACCTTAAACGGCTGCTTCAGGAAGCAGCAGACCGTGAACACAATGCTGATGATGAAAATTTACAAGATCTAAAAGAACAAGTGAGTAAAATTTAGCCAGATGACTCTGAGAATACGTTGCTTAGTATTAATTAATTTATTTCTAATGTCTATATTGGCAGAGTACAGTTTTTTCCTCTGATCCATGTTTTTATAGTTTTTTTCAGTCCTAGTTGCCCTAATTGTACATTTACATATTTTAGCCTATTAATGAGGTTTACTATATATTATCAATATGTATTCCTGACTTGCAGTCTTAAGTGAATATTCATTTTTTTCCACCGTATTCTTCTGTAGGGTTTTTCTTATTATAGCTTCATTGATCACATGAAAGCCTGTAGGTGCAGATACTTCAAATGGTCTTAAAATCTTTCTCGTGTGTTCTGCAGAGGGAGTGCTGCAGGGACTTCGCTCTTCCTTCCGTGTCTTTTGGGGGGGATTGACTTTGCCATCCTAAGGGGGATCTTCACGCCTGTTTCCAATGGGGCCTCTCACACGCAGTCCCTAATAAGTCTCACAGGTGTTATTTCACACATGGAAGAGTTGATGAATTTTAAACTCCGGTACCTCTGAAAAGACGTATCAAATTTTGGCCTTCAGCTACTCCCCAGAGCTAGCCTATGACCATCCAACCTAGATTAGCTTCCATCTTCTCATTTATTAACACGTGCATGGTTTTCTTCCCCAGCCATCTTGTACTGGCCGTTCTCAGCATAAGGTATCAAATACACAACTTTCAATAGAGCGAGTCATATATATTGTGTAAGCCAGTAGATGTGTTCAATAAATAGAACTTGGAATTGTGTCCTATAGAACAATTATTTTGTCAATTTTTGCTTTTTTTCTCTTCTCTAAAGTCAGCATTATTGACATGAAGTGTATAGCAGCAGCAAAGCTAACAGAGAGATAAAATTCTTTCGTTGTGCGATATTACTCTGGAGCAACACACTTTCCAGTCTCTTTCGTGTCTCAAATACTGAGGAAGGGATGTGGCCAAGGTTAACCACATTTCAAAGACTGAAAAAAACCCAAATCCTTACTGTTTTAGGTAGTAATAGGACAAAAGCCTGTCACTGACAGTAGCCTTACCAGCGTTCATAAATTGTCACTGCATTCAAGAACTCTATATAGTCCCATGTTCAAAACACTGATTTTCTGCTCCTGCACCTTCTACTGAAAGGCACCTCTAGAAGCCGACTCCCTCTCTGGTCAGGGACCTGTCCTAACTTAGGGCTTCACGTCATTTCTAGCCAGCGCACACGCATTTGGGGTTTCAGTGCAAAATCACAGGCTTTTCACACTGTGCTTAAAAAGGAACGTGGACACCCAGGTATGCAAGTAAGCACATCAGTAGTATTTTTAAAGTGCTTAAATGCCTTAGGCTTATCACTTCCTTAAGCACATGTATAAATTAACTAGTGTAGCTACGTGTCTAACTTTCTTTGTAAATCTAACTTTTCAATACTTTTTTCTTCACCCTTCATGAAACAGGTAGTGATGATGTATACTAACTTTAAAAAGGCTGTAGATAATTAGCTGTGGGGAAACTGTCAGTAGATGAACGCTTCGGGTTTTTTTCTGTGTGGTAACGTAGTACTTGGTTACATCCTTAGTATTATTTTCATTTGTTTTTTAATCCTGTATTAAAGACAATTCCATCTGATCTGCATTATCCATGGATACTGTTTTCAAGAGTAAAACTTTCTTCGTTTTTCTTCTAAGATTGAGCTTCACAAACCCTTTCCTGAAGGTGCAAGGACAGAGCAAAGCCTCGTCAGGGAGCTTCAGCTTTTAAGGTAACGTACTTTTAAATAAGAATGATCAGGAAATGGCCATCGCAATTTTGAGTTGTATATTTTATATTCTAAAATATTTTAATAATTTTTAAAAATGATTCTAAAATTGTTTTTTATTCCAGATTAACTAATAATCGATTAGAGAAAGAAAAAGCAGAACTAGCTCACCAGGTGGAAGATTATAAGCACCACATACACACACCTGCAAGTGAAGGTCCCGCAGCCGGTACTCATTTACAATACTTGAAATAAAGATCTTACTGTAGTTCAGGCCTAAAACTATTTTTACTTAATATGTGTGTGCAAAATGGTAATAAACCTACAAAATTATTTTAATTATACTGATGCCAGAGTACTGTACGTTGGAGCAGACTAAGGGCTTGGATTTTTGAGTACTTATACAAGCTTCTTATAGAGAAGCATTAGTAAAAATCTCCATAATTAATTATCTTGAAGAAGGGGCTGTAATCTTTGTAAGACTTCCCTCTCCAAGAAGATGCATAGTTCATGCCACCATTTGCTTTATGAACCTCAAAAGCCTGTTGGTAAGATGTCAGTCATTCACTGAAACCCTCTTGCCTACCCCTTTTGCCTTGGGTTCCAAGCTGCCAGAGAACGAGTGTCTATTTCCAGATGCCAGCTCTGTGAATGACTAAAGACGCAGCAGGAATCAGTCCCACGGGAAAGGCAGAGCACTAGGGAGGAGCAGCACATTGCCGTATGACTGGGGAAAAAAATAAAAATTAACCCTCTTGACGTTACAATACAATTAACAAGATCCTTATACTGTGTTATTTCCACATTTCCTGCATTTAACTCAGAGAAATTGTACATGTATTTCTCAGAAGCGTGCTAATTGAATGCAGTACTCCAGTGGCCAGTCTATCACCGGAACTAGACACCACCACCAAGTTTGTACAAGAGCTAAAGAAAAGCCCAGGTGACTTGAATTTTTGGTGGTTGTTGATCCCAGTTGAGTTTACACACTTTAACTGTTTCAGCTTTCAGGAAATGCAGAGTTACTGTAACAAGATTATTCATGTCATTGATTTTCACTACCTTAAATTTCATACCAAATTATCATTATTTTTGCAGGACATAATGAAATTGTAGAGAAGGATAAAAATGACAAGTTAATGACAGAAGTAGCTGACCTCCAGACACAGCTGAAAGCCTCAGAGTTGGAAAAACAGCAATTAAAGGTGAGTTGCAAGGATCATCCTAGGCAGGATAATGAGCAAAATTATGGTTAGCTAGAAAGAGCTGTTTAACACCCAAACTAATATTTAATGACAAAGTCAATTGCTAAACATTAACTTTAGGAAGCCTGTTTTGTTGTTACTGAATGTGCTGTTCGTGGGTAGATTTTTGTGTCTCTAGTGAACGTGCTTATTCTTTCACCATTTAAGCCCTTAAGAAAAAGGCAAAAAGAGCTGTTGTTAATGTGTATTTCCAAAGTTGTGGATAAAGGTGGTACTCCTCCGTTCTTTTTAACAGGAAGAAACAAGAAAGCTGAGAAGAGAACTAGAAAACTTTGACCCTTCCTTTTTTGAAGAAATAGAGGATCTGAAATATAACTACAATGAAGAAGTAAAAAAAAATATTATCTTAGAAGAAAGATTAAAGCAGCTCTCTGAAGAGTTTGGCATTCCAGTGGATAGTCCAGGCCACGTTTCTGTTGATTAATTAGGCTAGTGTTTAGTATCCTCAGTATTGATACAGAAAATAATTTCGGGGGCAGTTACCTAATACTGATTTTATTTGTCTGTTTTTCATCTTGGAATGATACAAGGCTACTAAAGTTACAATAGTTTGGCACATACCTAAGAGTGCAGAACTGGATTAGTCAACAGATTATGGCCAGTATTTATACACAGCAGTCAGAAGAAAAGTGAGTTTTACCTCTCCCAGCTCCTTTGCAATATTTTAATTCTGAACCGTAATCTGGGTAATACACAGGTGCCAGCTGAAACCTTGGACTTACCCTAAAACTGAGACACTCTGAAAGTGTGCTAAGTAGGCCAAGTTGCAGATGGATAAGAATGTGTAATTTGTTCTTGCTGCCTCGTGCTATCATACTTCTTAACGACGGACTCAGGGTCAGCGTCCCGGATGTCTGTTCTTACGTCTCTGGTTATTTTTACCTCAGTTTTAGAAAATCCAAGAACAAAGAACTGAAAATAAAGTTATAGTATTTCAGGCAAACTAACGGTGTTTTTGTAGAAAAATGATTTTTTGTTTTGTATATTTTATATAGCTGGGTGTACACCTTTACAGCACAGATAAAATAAAGCCAATTCCAATGATCATGCATTCTCACCTTTATTATTTATATGCCATCTTACTTAATATGCCCTTGGTGAAGTTTCCTAATTGAGACGTGGTCTGAAAATGGGTGTTATTAAGCCCAGTCATGTCTGTCTCTAATTACTAAGGGCCTCCAAAACAGAACTAGTATACTTTGTTATTTACTCTTTTTGTCCCAAAATAGTGGAAGTACCTGTAGGATATAGCTTAATTAGGTTTTCAAGTAATAGCATAATGCTGCAGCTTACCAGTTAAATAATACAGTGAAAAGTTTTCCCCAAACAGAAATTTACAACTTTAAAAAAAAAAAAATAATCAAATTTCAGGACTAATTCTGGTCCCACCTGAAATATGTCCTTACTGTTAAGAAACAACTAGATCCCAAGTCTGAATCCTACATATAACAGTATCATAATAATTATATTTATAGAAGTGCAACCTATGGAATTTTGACAGTTGATTGCATTCATTAGCTAAGCTATTAGGACCAGCCAGTGTTAGACAACATACTTTTTGCACATAATTATAACAGTTTCCAGAAATGGCTTCAGCAGTTAAGGATTTTTCAGAACTGAAAATAAACACGCGGAAGGCTAGATCTCTGCTTGCTCTGGATGGCAGATCTCTCATTATATTAAATTCATCATTCAGGAAAAACTTAAAAATCACACCGTACCTAGCCTGCTGCCTAAGCTAGAAGATTATTTGTAAAGAGTTCTGTGGTAGACACAAGTAAAAGGAATGCAGCACGTACATAAAACAATTAAGAGAGAAAAAGCATTTCAAGCATCAAACTTGATATCTTTGAGTCTGTCAAATCTTTGACCATCCAAGTTTGAAAAATGGTGAAACAAACTCTTTGGTTCAAAGTCACAGTCATATTTAGTTCTATTAAAAGAAATTACAACAGGCTGAGAATTCAGGTATGTCTCTGCAAGTGGCCAGCGTAAACCAAGATGATGGCGATGGAGCTAAAATAAAAACAAATAAGATCAGTTAGAGATTTTGATACAGTAGCCCAACAGTTCCCAACTTTGGGGTGTGTGGAGGTGTGTGCTTTAATTCTAGGGTCCCCTGCATTAGGGCACTTAAGCCATTTATTCAGGTAGCTGAATAACAAGAGTAACAACGAAGCACAAAAGGCAAATGAGAACCAAGGTGTCCTCCACGGGTTCAGAAATAATACAAGCTTGCTAATTAATCAAAAATCACATTCTTATTAACAATACTTGTTCTGTAAGTCAACATTACAAGAAGTGAATTTTTTAAATAAAAGAACTAAGCTTTCAAAATGTTGACTGATTCCTATACAGAGAGGCAAGAAAATACTATTTTATGTTCTCAATTACCTTTAAGTTATTAGCGTAATGTAGATAGTGAAAAAGTTTAATATGCTGTCTTTGTAGTGATTCACTGGCTTGACTAATTCTACCGTCACCTGATTTGTTAGGGGAACGTTTACTACTAAAGAATTTGGAAAACAAGACAAAAAATGAATACCTCACAATATTTCACATACTATTAATTATTATAGTGGTTTCCACAGGTCCATCTATGTATTTACCTTGATTAAACACCCATCACGGCAGTGCCACACAATCCCTTCAACTTTACCCTCACTGCAGCCTTCGAACCAAGACAGTATGTCATTTTGTTTCAAAGTCGGTGGATTCTTTATTTCAAATGCTCCATGTGGTACAAGAAGATGTACAGGCTGCTTCTTGCTTCCTAATCCTATGTTAAAAGAAACAAAAATCATCCTGCTAGTTACATACGATAACTTAAGGATTTTCCTCACTTTTGTTATTACGGCTATCTTAAAAGCACTCTATAAAAGTAGACTTCTATTAGATACTACAATGTTGTCCTGCCTTTAAAAGAATAGTTAAATACAGTTTTAAGTATCAAATGTAGCTGTCTCCTCCTCATGTAACTTTTTATCTATGTAAAATAAACACGACATAGAGATTTACAGTTGTCTGCTTTGTCCTTGTGGTCACCTCCTCAGTAACCATAAAGCTACCAGCTGAATTCTTCATGCTTCAGCTCGTGATCCACAGCACAAACACCTTGGTTCCTGAAAATCTGGCGTATTTTCTTATAAATATGGATTAATACTTAAGCCAGGCTGTTAACAAATGCATTGCCTCTTCACTGACTGTTCAATGTAAATCTTCATCTAAGAACACAGCTATCAGATTTTTTTGTTGCAGTTCCTTTACATTCTGTCAAAATGCCTAGACCTGGAACTACTATTTTTCCTATCCATCCTTGCAAGTTATCCTAACAGCAAAGCTCAGAAGATAGAACTCACTTGTGCTCATACCTAATTGTTTTTTTGTTACAAGGCTTTTAAAGGGAGAAGCGACAACCAAAATTTAGCTTAAATTACATTGCCTTAAAAAATATTCATAATATTTCATAATTTTAAAACTGCAACTTACAACTAACTCCAGAGACTCAACCCCCCCCCCCAACAAAAAAAACGAACAAATCCAAAATCCCAACTGAATAAAATTTTCTACTTTAATGGACTAAACAGCACCAGAAGAGCCGGTAAAAAAAAAGGCAAGAAAAGGCACCAATGGTCAATCTTAAGAAGTATTTTAATAGTAATATGTAAAACAACTTCTCCAGTCAGAGTATTTTCTGAAAGACTAAAGCAAAGCATTTTTATAGTAACTCGTAAAGGACATGCAGGTGGAAAGAGGTTTGATAGACATAAACAGTCTCATGACAACTCAGCTTTCTGACATAAGTATTTTTGGGTGAGTGTTTTTTGAGCTAGCCCTTTCTCTCCTTTCTAAAAACGTTGCATTGCTACCCTAGAACTTTTTTTTAAAACTTATACAAAGAAAGTGCATAGTTTTCACTCAGAAATTTCACTAATAAAAATTTATTTAAGAACGGATCATACAAACTTACCATATGGATTTGCATTAATATTAGTCCCAATAAGCTCCAGTGTTTGTTCTAAAATTTCTGATAACGGCACCGGAGTGATTTCCAGAAGCCCTGGGTCAGCATGGTGTTTCAATACCAGCGCTATTTCAGCCTCATAATTTACAACAGATGAGTGCCAGCAATACTGCTTACTATTCTTCTCCACAGGCACCCAACCTATGGGAAAACATTGCATTTTACCAAAGCAAATATCTGAGGTTATCAAATGCGTACTAGAACTGTACATGCATAAAAAAACACCACCACAGTTGACTACAAACAGAGTAACAAGAAGAAGTATGTCATATCTCAGAGAAATGACAGAGGAATACAAACGTGACAACTACACCTTCAGCTGAAGCCCTGTAAGCCTGTACAGCAAACTGCAATTATTTTCAATGTGTCAGAAGAACAAAGCCTTTCTGGATAGTGAACGAATGACATTCCAATTGTTCTCTGAATACGTTAACTGCTACTTTTAACTCTGGAACTAATTCTAATTCACTTCAAAAATGGATTCCGCCCCCTCCCCAGTTTTACCTGTGCTGCATCATAGGTACCTGGCATATGTCCGTTTTCATCCGGCAAAGGATTGCCATTACAGAACTCTATGTCCTTTGCTGGAATCCAGGTATCTGGAACAGGCTTGAAATCCTCTTCAACATTCCAAACAAATTCTAGACATACAAATGTAACAGTTTTAGGCAAACTGTTAGCCAGTTATATGTTCTGATCGTCTTTCAATGCAAGTATTAAAATACCATTGATCTAAACCTTGTTTTACAAACAGTAGTCCCAGTTACTTTGTACAAGCACCAAGCTGTGGCACACTCAAGCAGTCTACAATTAGGGGAGTTTAAAGAAGCATAGTAGTCTCTAGTTTCAAAGTTCAAAACTAAACATCATATTTAAACTAAAGCAAGAGAAGTACAATAGAATAAACTATTTCAGTTGGAAGGGACCTACAATGATCATTTAGTCCAACTGCCGGACCAATTCAGGGCTGGCCAAAAGTTAAAGCATGTTGTTAAGGGCACTGTCCAAATGCATCTTAAACAGTGACAGACCTGGGGCACTGACCACCTCTCTAAGAAGCCTCTTCCAGTGTTTCACCACTCTCTCACTAAAAAAAATGCTTCCTCATGTCAATCTAAACCTCCCTGGTGCAGATTTGAGCCATTCCCACGTGTCCCATCACTGGATCCCAAGGAGCAGAGCTCAGCACCTCCCTCCCCACGTCCCCTCCTCAGGAAGCTGCAGAGAGCAGTGAGGTCGCCCCTCAGCCGCC
>JAVKLA010000062.1:10455368-10467882 GCA_034782735.1 Sagittarius serpentarius | reverse complement strand
CACAGCCCTGTCCCCGCTGCCAGGAAGACAATTAACTCTGTCCCAGCCGAAACCAGGACACTGACCGTACCTCCTTCTCTGCCTCACCCAGGCACAGCCAGACAGCTACAAAGAGCCCCTCTTTGCAGAGCTCGTGGCAGTGCCAACGCCTTCTTCCTAGGGCTGCTCCTGCCCCCTGACACTTCAGTACTCATGGCCCTCACCCGCTTTCCTGAATTTTCCTTCCCCTGCGGGGCCCGTCCCTCATAGGGCGTACGGGGCTGTGGCAGCCTTTTCACATCGCTCCTCTGCTCACAGCTCTCGCCAGGACTCCCCACCTCGACCCCAGTCGGCAGTTTCATTCTGTACCTGGCTGAAGTCGTTCCTGTAGAAATCACTCGCTTCCAGGGACAACGTCCCAGGGCTCAGGCGCGCGGCGCTTCCCTTTGCACTTAGTCTTCGGGCCGTCCCCCGACACTCCAGTCTTTCCCAAGGAACCACCAGGCACACGCACTTCTGCTGGTGCTAGGAACCACTGGTCCTCTTCCTTGCGTTCTGCCTTGTCTCCACCTCCCTCCTCTTCGGCTTCATCTGTACCCTGATGACGCTCTGAGTGAGGGCATCCTTCTCCTGTGAGCTCGCAGCTCCTCCTCCTTTCTGCCCTTCCTTGTATGTTTTACTCAAAAACTCTCCAGGTTTTGATCTAACGGTGCTCTCAAGTGTTCGCCTCCCAGTCACTGATGGCACTCAGTGCTGTAAATGTGACCCCGTGTCCCGGGGGTACCAGTGTGCCTCACCATTCCCCAGGACTGCAACTTCATTTCCCCCCCCAGGGTCTGTCTTGTTCAGAGGCAGCCTAGGACCTCAACGGGAACGGAGCTGTCCATTAGGGACACAAGCGTACGCTGCTCTTTCTGCTTTGGCTGTGGCAGTGGACACGGCGGAAGCAAGAAAACGCAATGAACCCCAACAATGTCAGCACGTAACAGCCAACAGCGTGCTGGCAGGAAGCAGCGGGTTCCTCCATCCAAAGAAAGAGGGACAGGAAGAAACACACAGTGGGCACCAGGACTTTGGTTAAAAAACAGCCAAAGAGTAAGATTTGTCTTTGCGGTACCAGAGATCTCTTCCCAAGACCCCGGTTCCTACAGCAAGAAGTTGGGCATTACTTAAGCCCCGCCAGATGGCTTTGCTCCCTTTTACCTTAAAAGAAATAGCGGGATGGGAGACTCTGCCAAACGCTCCCGTTTTCCCGACTTTACCCTGGAACAACGGAGATCGGGGAAGATGTTCAAGCTGGACAGGTCGCAGACCGCCATCTTGCTGATGTCACGAGCTGGAGGAGCCATTGGCAACCAGCGAAGGGTAACATTCCATACCGGCCAGCAACTGCCTGCGCCAGTTCAGCCAGGCTGGAGAAGGTAGGAGCTCCTTCCTTCAAGTGTATTTTACTGTCCGTTGGACTTTTGCTTCAAAGAAGCAGCGGGGGTAAGGTTCTGAAGGTCCAGGTTTTGAAAGAAAACTACTGTTTTCAGGTTAAGATCCCGATTTGCCAGCAGCAGATCTGAAAATGGCAGCAGTTGGAAACGACCACCATTTCCAGTTTTCTTCACCGTCCGCCCAGGTAAATGCTGTAGATTTCAGAGTGGTTTGTACCCTTGATTCTCTTGATCTATCCGTGCTGAAAGGGAGGCTTCTTACGTAACGCTTGCATCCGTTACTGCATCCGTTTCAGCACTGGGGATACAGGCGTCAATGCCTGGGAGACGGGCTTTGGCTCCAGACCCCCGCGGCTCTCAGGGGGTGGCCCAGTCGTACTGACCGCAGTCCAAACGTGGCGTGCTTAGGAGATGCTGCCCCCAGACCCAGCCGTTCGTCTCTGGAACTGGGTGAAACACCCCTTCAAGTATTCAAAGAGTTCCAAGCGCGACTCTCTTTTCCTTTAAAAAACTACGCAGACACTCCCTCAGAAGTGACCGGCAACCTGGCATTTACAGCCCTCAGCTGGCACCGAGTTCACCTCCAGGACATAAACCTGAGTTTGTACGTTCAGGCTAACGGTCACGAGCGCTTGCCTCTTTGGACCTGATCATGTGCTTGAGGAAGGTACCTCAGGTTATAAGGATAGGTGAACTGCATAAGCCGAGGCGGTGCGGGAATCTCTAAACTTTACAGAAAGGTAATTGCGACTAACAAAAGTGACTGTCGTTGTCAAAGTGCTCTCTCGGCAATCCTGGGCACACGTTTTAGCTGGCGACGTACTGAGCGACACAGGGAGAGCACCAGCGGGAGAGTATACGTACGAGTAAAGCAGCAATCATTAACCAAAGAATTAAACAAATCCTGTAGATATCTCCTTTTGTTCCCATTAGGCTTTGGTTTGTCGTATAGACAAACAGCTGGGCGATGGTGTGAGCAGCGTAATGACAGTTGTCTCAGAACATCCAGATCCAGGATATTTGCGGTGCCTTGCAAATGCTTGTCACCGTGAGGCTCTTACACGTGGACCACTGCCTCATCTCCCCCATAAATTCAAACCCAAACGTTTTAAGAGCGGACACTCCCATTTAAGGCAACCACACGGGTATGGGAATCTAGCGGGACTTCCCCACAAAGTCATTTTCCTCCTGAGGGTTCCAGGGGCAGACGCTGCCACTGTGAAAAACCTCTCGGCTGTGGTACTGTCCCCTCCCTAAGGAGACGGGGCAGACGTTCGCATCTGCTTGGCAGATTCCGAGACACGGACATAAAGGCAGAAAGGAGCAAGTCTCTTTGAGCACCTTTTTTAGCCTGAAAACAAAAGTGACTTTCGTCTGCCGAGCTGATGTTCCCAACGGGAACTGGAACAAAGCATTTTCCTCCTGGTTTTGGAATCCCAGCCTGACAAGCCTGTACAGAGATTACAAGTTCCCAAATGTTCAGTCTTTCAGGTTTTGTTGGGAATCTTTCTGCGTTTTCTTTCTTACTCCTCCTTCTCCCCAGGACCCACCTCCTCTACCAGTAGCAGAGCACTAGGGTAACATTTGCACTTGTACACCAGATTTCACCCCAGACTGACCCGACTGTGCAGGAAAGGAAACACCGCCACGTCTCAATTAAGTGACTAACAGATTTTTCTTCTTCCCAGCATCTCATGAAAAGCGTGCAGCACGGGAAGTAGACTGCTTCACTCCCGTTCTTAGCTAGGAAGAGTGGTACATCAGGACAGCTCCACTGACCTAACTCAAGATAACTTTAGAGCTATCAGGAGCTTAAGAGAACTGCCAAGATAACTTTTACGTCTTCTAAAATGTCAGAACGTGGTCGGTCCCACAAAATCTTAGTCCGATCTTCACAGCGGTACACCGTGTACTAAGCCACTTAGTCCATTTTTATTGTTCCGTTTACAATAGCTGAAAACTGTTTTCCCCTGCAGAAGTCCAGCAACATCCCCTGCTTCTGGGAAAAACAGCCCGCAGGATGCAGGAGGATCAGGTGTGCGTTCCACCACAGCAAAGCACGCCATATAAACGGACTTTTCCTGCCACCTACCAACAGTGAGTACAAATATTTTCTCAACAATTTCTTCATTAGAACCCGTAAATACACAAAAATGCCCTTCCGGTGCTTAGGCAATATCTGTTAAGGTCCAGAAAGGTACCGTGGCAAGTCAGCCAGGTATGATCTGCTCTCCCAGCCAGCTGAAGGCAAAGAAAGGAATTGTACTGGCATTTGAACAGGGTTGCCACGTGAACTATTTAGCTGTCACGTTACCGATCTTCGTGACCACGGGGGACACGAAAGATGAACTCGCAGACGGCAATTCAGGTTGCTGAGATGCGTGGAGCCAAAATGTTGCTTTACTTGGGTATTTATTCGCTAGGTGAAATCGCCCTAGCAGCGCAAATGGTCAGCGGGCAGGTAATCATCTAAGAGAAATGAAAAGTAGGGGGCGGGGGGGGGAGGCTGGTAGGGCCACTAGCAGCAGGAACTGTTGCTAGAGCACAACATGTTACCGGGATGAGACACCCCTCGTATCGATAACCTAAGATTACAGAGCCGTGCGTGCACGTGTATTTCCAGTTCATCGTTCTGCAGAAATGCTTCAGGCTTGAACGCTGCACGCAGGCTCCCGACGTACAGTAAGAGTGTGTCAGGCAGTACAATTATCGAGGGAAAGACCCACCGTTTGAAGCTGCTTTTTCTTCCTCAGTCCTTTCTAAGAGGAGCCCTTGTCTGCCAGGAGTCCTGGCAGACAGCTGGAACCTGCATCAGGGTAAGGAAGAGTCCAGGGCAGGGACCCACGACAGCTGTCCGAAACCAGGCGGAAGCAGGAGTGGGAGCAAGTCAGCACGACTCGTCACAGATGCGTGACCCAGTCGACTAGAATATAGCTGTTCGTGGGCCCGATCTCCAGAGCTGGAGACAGGCGTCCTAAGAGAAGTCCACCAAGACCTCTAGTCACAAGCAAACACCTTGCGCTCCTGAAACGCCCCCAGGAAAAGCTAGCCTGTCACACCTGGGCATGTTGAGCCTAACGAAGCACGCAGGACCAAGGCAAGAGCCTGAGTGCTCTTTCGAGGAGTGCCCGTACTGCTTTTAGCGCAGTTCCCACATCCAACACACCGGCCCCCGGCAGCTAGCGCTGCCGTAAACACCGCGTGCGCACGCTTTTGGGTGCCGTGCGAGTCAGAGACTGCGCCCAAGAGGCCCTGGGGACAAGGGTATCCTGTGCAAGAGCAACCTCCGACAATCAGAACGAGAAAATGGACCCGAGCCTTTTACCTTTCACTGCCGTACGTACAAATTCAAAGTCCGTGTGCTCCACCTTAACACTGCAAACATTAAACCTGCATTTGTGCGTTCGAATACTTACAAATCTTGTTAAACCAATTCAAGTTTGACTTGGCTCACCCTCCCCGGAGCTAGTCACATCCTATGCCGGACAGGGAAGGAGGCTCTGTCGAGCTCAAGGGCGGTATCTTACTTTCTCTCGCAGGTGATGCAACAAATGGGATCTGCAGTACTGTTATTACAACGGCTTTGATGCGATACACGTGCTGCTCATAGGCAAGCAAGAGATGCCCAAGAACGTAACAAACAACAACTGGAATAAAAGAAAAGGCCCACGCTTCACCTTATTTCTTTAAAACTGGAAAACACATCCAACTTCACTCCTGATTGCATCTATAGCTGCCAACGGGTCAGCTTGAGCAACAATACAAACAGACTCGCCACTGTGCACCGTTTTCAGCTTCAGTCCCTTGCGTTTCCTGGCTCTCACAAAACGCTATCCCAGTACTGAAACAGTTTTGCCGCCAACATTAGGGGTAGATACAAATCCCTAAGCACAAGAGTATCTTTGCTGATTGTCTTCTAGTCCGCTGTCTATTACTTTCATGAACTTCACATTCCTGCTCCAAATCTACATTTTGTACTTCGTAAGGACAGCTGTCATTCAGGAGATTTTGATAGGCAAAGAACGTCCACACGCTAAAAACGGCTCATCCTCCGCTCAGCCCTGCTACGT
Source organism: Sagittarius serpentarius (assembly GCA_034782735.1). NCBI lineage: Eukaryota > Metazoa > Chordata > Aves > Accipitriformes > Sagittariidae > Sagittarius > Sagittarius serpentarius. Next base: position 10,462,394 of record JAVKLA010000062.1, on the reverse strand, counting down.
TTGTCAAAATGGGTGCCGTGGGGAGCGATACGGGCCTGCCTGTTACGCAGCACGTTGAAAACATTTTCACAGCTGGGGTCCTAAACTCCTTTACTCACTTCAGCCCAGGTATTACTAGTCACAGGTTTCCCGACATTGTAAATATCGCTCTGTTTTTTCATACTTTCTGTACTTGGAAGATGCTCTTTTGGCAGCCGCTGCAGAAGATTTTTCCAAAACGCCACAGTCTGTCTATTTAATGACTCCATCAGTACGATAACGGTTTCAAAACAATAGCTGCTGGTCTGAGCCTGGATGTGATATTCTAGGTCCCTCCTAACAAAATAAATATAATGTTCTTTTCTGCAGACACCCCATGGCATCAGGGCGCCCAAGAAGGGATCCTGCATCCGGCCCGTCGTCAGCAACCGCGCGGCAGTCAAGGGAGCATTTCAACACCAGCTCACCCTCCGCTGATAATAAACATCAATGACGACGAGGATGATGAAGAGGACGGTGAAGAGGAGGATGAAGGAGGAGAGAACTGTAAACAGCTTTTTTCTTTCTTTGACAAGGAAGTAGAATGGGGTTTTTTGACTCTTGCAACGTACTACACAACTAAGGGACGAAAATAACCCTTACCTGTTTAGAAAAGAGTTGTCGGCAAGTGTTTCCAGCTAATCCCCAAAATGCTGGAACTGCTAGTCACCCAGTGTGAGTGAGGCAACATTTTCTAACGCCCATGAAATCCCTAGCTGTCTATTTCAACAGCGGTATAACTCACACACCTCTTCTTCACTGAAGAGAGTTTAAAATGTGACCCACAAGCCGGATGCTGTGACCCACAAGCCAGGTGGCCACCAAATACTCTGCAAAGCGTCTCCAAATTCAGGGACCAAATGACAGGTTTAGGAGGTACTTCTCTTCGGGGAAACAAACTCCTGAACAGGGGCTGTACACACGCATCACTGAAGGTGAAGTCACAGGTTTGTTTACAAAAGACACTTGTGTGACTTCCACTTGAGTAGTCTGTTCAACTGATTTCCTAAACTCTGCAGGCAGTCTCATTTTCTTACAGCAAGTTCGTCTTCCATCGAGCAAAGAGAACCCATACAGAACTCTTTGCTAGCTTAACTCAACGTGCGTGTGTATCTCTTGCTTTGCTTTTCTTTCTTTCGTTTACTTCAGCGTAGTTAAACCGTTGACTGTACCTCTGGCTTAGAGACGAGAGGTGCACGGGGAAGGAAGGAAGGAAGCAACTGCACATTCCCAGGGAGTGAAAGCGAGCGGAGGACCTACTCTCACGCGTGCACTCCGCACATGTCTCTGCCAGTTCTCAGGCAGCCCCACGCTGCTTTTCACTTTGCCCCTGCCCCTCAGGTCGGCTGGCAGGGCTGCCTGTCAGTGCCTCCTACCTCGGCTTCCGTCTGAGTGCGCCACGTTAACTGTAACCATATCCAAAGTCGGGCTTTGCTAACCTTAGTAGCCTTACCTGAGACAGGTAAGGAGCCTTCACTTCACCAGCTCTGCCGGCAGACTTCGCAGGACGGTACCTTTGGGCAGAGGTTTTGCGACAAGCGCTCCCTGGTCACCCGTTCCATCAGAGCATTTCCTTTTGGCTGTAAAGGAAGGATCACTTTGAAAATGGGTACTGAAGATGTGTTTGAATCATTTCAAATCAACAAGCAGTAGCTTCTTAGTATGCCTTGTAACTGCAACGCCAGCGCACCTGGAAATGCCCAGTACCAAGGAATCGTTTTTCTGCCCAGAAGCAGAGGCTGCAGTCAGAGAAAAACCAGCCGTCACCTCAACGACATTCGTTACGGTCCTTGATTATTAAGAATTGTTGAAGGCCTTTGTATAGCTATCTAGTAATCTTCTAAAAATATTTCCTACAGACGTTTCCAACTGGGTGCCTCAGACTGCTGCAGATCTCGAAGAGGAAAGAGCAATCAAGGACATATGCTACAGATCTGGTAAATATGACACCAGTCCCTCTTTCCTAAACTGCAATGCTGCCAATATCGTAAACCTTGGCGTTTTTTTCCCTCTTGGGGTACGTTTAGGAGAGTATTACGGGATTCGGTACCCTCACAAGCACCTATCAACAAAAACCGCGTCGGCACCTCGGGAAAAGGAGCTCTTCCCTGTGGAAGCTACCGAGCGACGCTGGCAGAAAGGCAAGTACTCTTCACCTTCCTGGACCACGTTGACCACTTTCAAAGTGACTGTTACAGGGAGAAACTATGACATAGTTTGCCCCTCCTCCCCGCTTCTTTAATCGCGTGACAAGAAGAGAGAGCTTACTGTCAAGAGCATAAAAACACTTCATTCATTTTCCCCCCAACAGATACACACATACAGTGTCACAGACGGGCTGACCACCAGCATCGACTGTAGATAGAAAAGGGAGAAATAGGCTATTAAACCTATGGGTGCTTTATCTGGCCTTTTACTGGTGATGCTAATGCAATCCCTACAAAATTTAATAACACCAAAAGAGAAGGAGGGAGTTCAGGAAGGAGAGGACCAACAGAGAGTACTTGCAGAACAGAGCGTAGATCCTTTGAAAACGGAGGGAACAGGCCTGAGCATCAGCTTCGCACTGCTGAACATCCTGTGGTATATAAAATAAACAAATACGCGCGCGTTGAACTCCACCATTTTCTCTTTCAGGTGTTCTTTCCTCTCTGTGCGCCAGAGACTCTTTCTCACGCTGCACCATTAATTATAACAATCCAAAGCACTGTGTATGACTCTGCTTGGTTTAGGGCTATACTAGCAAAAAAAAAAAAAAATCCCCCATGCTGATTCCAACTGATTTTTTTTTCCTGCTGAATTTTGGAAAAGAAAGGGTTCTCTGGAGTTACAAAAAAGACGTGCCTACAGTACTACACCCTTACTCATTACCTATGTTGACACCGGAGGTAACGCTAATATCATAAGCCTGACTCTTCAGGCACTCGTTGGCATCTCTGCAATGCTGGCTGCCACCACGCCAGCAAACGCCAGTTCCGCTGTTAAAACTAGGTGTGGGCCCACGCTGTAAACTGTACCACCGAAGGGCCCGAGGATTCCAGAAATCCTTTGACAAACTGAAGTCAGCGTTTATCCCACCTCATTTTAGTTGTTCAGCTCGCAGGACAACACATACCTACCTCATGGGCACGGGATGAGACCTAAGCACCGGCAGACAGGAACGTCTTACGGTTCCTGTTTTCCTGCAAACCCAGTTGCCTTGCAACGACACCCAGTTCAAGCTCAGGAGTTGTCACCCTGCGCTTGGGAGTCCGCTTGCATTGGATTCCCATTTAGATGTTACACCGTGACTTTGGCCCAGGAGTTGTTCCCCCTGCGACACACACATAAAGTGCACGCAACTTTTGATTCTCACTTATTACAAATGTGTGTGCGTGGACGAAAGCAAATGTTTGCGGGTTTACACTGTAAACCCCAAGTACAGCATGCACAAACATTTTCTAACTCCTAATGAGCAAGACGCATTCTGAGCCAGCACAGGTCAAAGCCACTGAACGAGTTCCAAGTAGTGCTGGTCTTTGTGTTTGTAGTCAGTGACTGAGCTTGCCTTCAAGATTTTGCGACCGCGAGCTCTGCTAGAGGAAATGCAGCCCCTTGTGCCTTCCTTTAGGGGAACGATGCTTTCGGAATAATTCACGTGGAAAACCCTGTTCCACCCAAGAAGACCCCTGTATGAAGGGGGAGAGGAGGTTTTCAAAACGCCGCAGCAGTTTTGGACAAGGAAATTTTGCGTGCCTTTTAAAAAAGTCCGTATGTGTTATGTTAACCCCTCAGAAGCAAACCCCACCGAGCTGGTAAAGAACCACCACCGTACAGAAGTAAAGGAAAAGAAAGGGATTTCCGAGGAGCCGAGAAATTCACCTAATCCAGGAACAGGCCAAGGCATTCTGAGAAAACAGCCGGCCTATTCCTTTTTACTTCCTAAACCGTCAGGTGATTTCGCACTACCTACTTAACTTCTGTTCTCGGGCTGGACGACCCACACAGAACGTTTTCTGAACCTTGTCCTCCAGCCTCCAGTCTCCTGCAATACGTCAAATTCCGAGTAAGAGCACAACACGATGGCTTAAGTTTCTTCTTTCACTTTCAGGAATTCACGCTGCAGACCCCAGAGTAAAACCAAGTTACCAACAAAGGGGTCAAAGGAAGGACGAGGAAACTGCTGCTTCTGTGCCTTCTGCGAGAGAAACTGGCAGGAAGACTCACTTCAGTTCTTCAGAACCTCGAAGATCAGCATATGTCGTCTACCGTACTGCCACCGTCGCCCAAGAACCAAAGTTCCGTGGACCTACAGGTGGGTTCCTGCTCCCACGGGGTTCTTAAACAGCCTCAAATATACCTGCCTGTATCGCGCTGCTTTCGATCCTCTCCCTGCAGGCGAATATTAACTTATTTACGCCTACGTATGGCCAAGAGTTTACTGGATCCAGCGTCATGTTCCCAAGTAGATGGCAGCGGTACCCACAGACAGAAACGTAAAGCTTTATACGGCTTTACAGTTAGTCAGACAGAACAGTCAGGAACAGTCATTTAGCCACCTTCATAGCAGGAATGCATTTCCCCGCCCAACAAAGAGGGGCGAAGGCAATGGCGTGCCGATGTGCACCAACATACGGATACCCTGATCTCTGGAGTTTCTTCACCTGGCGCTTCTTCAACAAAGTTTGCGGTAAAGCATTTCCAGGATCCTCAGTTCAGAAAGTGATTTCATCTTGCCAGTTTCAGTCATCCCTCTTGGGCTGGGCTGAATCTCCATCCTGAGGTGCCTCCCTCTCTTAACTGCCAATCAGAGGAACCTCCTTCAGGCAGAGGAACCCCTGCTTTCAGATGAGTGAAGTGAAGTGAAATGAATCCCAACATCACTGCTTCCTCTCGGGGACCGACAGTTGTGGGCTTTTTCTTTTAACGGTTGCTTTGATTAAAGGTGGACAGGTCGGTAGAGAGATTACAGGGAGAACACTCCCAACGTGAAGAACACATCTTCTCAAAGTTCCAGGTTAAAACAGCATCCAGCGTTTCAAAAACAAACAAACAAACCGCAACAAAAACGGCAATCAGCATTTTTGTCGTAAGAACAGCCGTGAGCATTTTCGCTACCTTTCTTTCCAGCAGTACCCGAGCCATGTGGTCGGAAAGGCTCCAAACAAAAGAACCAGCCTGACACAAACAGAAGATTTGGGACCCAAACGGAAAACTACGGTAAGAGATACACGGTGCGTACCGACTGAACCGTTTAGCATTGTTGTCGAATTAATAATTGGAATTAATGGAACTGAGCTGGGGTTAACAGAAACCCAGAGCGTTAATCATACCATTTTTTAACCAGACTTCACAGCAAACGGTTAGTCATTAGGCAGCCTACGCTCATGCAAAACCAACCGTCTAGCCCCAAAACGCAACACTGCCTTCCATCTAGTGCTTTCACAAGCAGGGCTAAAACAGGAGATTGGCCTGCCGATCAGCGTCATCTCAAAGCCACTGACGCCTTTGGGAAGATCCTCAACACAGGAACACTCACTTGATTCAAGTCAAGGCTGCCTGCGGCAGAATCGCCTCGTTTGCGGGATCCTGCGAGCCTCAGGCAAACGCCGCAAGATGACAAGCGATCTCTAAAGTACGAGAGGGAGGGTCCGTATTTAACACCAGCTTGTGTTTCAGCGGTGACGTACGTACGATTCACCCGATGCATCCCCTGATACTGCAGCTAACGTAATGTTTAAGATTACACGCACGGGACCAAGAGAGCCTTTCCTGAAATTGTAGCTGAAATTAAGAAACAACGTCTACGTTTTTTCTACAGACAAACACGCTTCAGGATCTTACAACGCGCCAGCTTGGGGGAAAAGAAATCCACGTGCAAAAACCTTCTCTACGTTTAAAACCACCCTTCAGGTAACCGTTTGATAGACATTTTTACACCTCCACTCTTTTCAGTAAAAGGCCCACGTCTCTCCCCGCCTAGGACACGCAAAAGTCCTCTGAAAACTTCCCCCACCAAAACCCGCAAGATTCCACGCAACGCTGAGCGGTCTCAAAGAGCAGGTAATCGTTCCGTTTGCTTGCAGACACGGAGCTTCGCCTGTGTAACTAACCCGTGCTTTCTCATTTTTTCCCACGTTACCGATGCGAAAGCAAAACACGCCCCCGCCTTTAAAGCGAGGGGCTGCAAGAAGCGGGGCTTGGCCTGTAGCACTGGACAAAGCGCAGCAGAGACGACAGCAGCGTCATCTCTTTGTGTCTCTGGCCGATTGCGCGTGAAGCGCCTGCTGCAATAGCTGAACGACGATCAGCCGAGGTCCAAATTCAGAAAAGGACTCGGGCTGCCAAACGTTCACAAGACACCCTAAGGACCGTTAAAGCATTTTAAGGACCGCTAATACCTTTTACGGCTCTCTTGAAAGCACAGATCAGAACACCTCCATCGCACGTCTCGTGTTGAAAGTTTACTTCTCAAAATGCTTCCGAAAGAGCAGACAGCTTTACCCCAACTAATTATGCCTAAAACCTTCTCTCTCTCTATTTTGGCAACAGAGCCAGGGAGACACGGACGTGAAGAGGGAAGGAGGACGATACGTAGAGAGGAGAAAGAGATGAAGAGAGGACTTCAATTCACCAGAAGAATCTGAACCGAAATACAGGACTTACGATCTTTGTTCTTTCCAGCTGATAAAACTGCAAATTCCTAAACCAAGATGTAGGTAGTGACACTGTGAAGTTTCAAAACTGACAAAACTGGGAGTTTGTGTTTAGAAGTAGTGTTTGTATTTTCATAAATGTACCTAACAAAAATAAAGATGTGTGTGATATCTGAGATACCTTTTTGCCCTTGCTTGTAACGGTCGCTAGTTAAAATAAATTCCACTGAGCTTCGACTACCTTGAACTGACGAGCATAAAAGGATGCCTTTTCTGAACCCATTTTTTGCTGGTTTCTAAGCCTGTCGAAAGACACCACTGTTTCTTCCAGACACGACGGTTTGGAAAATGCTCTACGACAAAAGAACAAAGG
>JAVKLA010000062.1:10418609-10454249 GCA_034782735.1 Sagittarius serpentarius | reverse complement strand
GCGTCGCTCCTGTCAACTAAACGCTTGTCCGCTCAAGAAGAGCACAGACACCGGTGATCCCGGGCTCCGAAACAAACATCCAGCCACAACTCGCCCACGTTCCCAGGAGGACTTACTTCTCTAGGGCTTCTCTAACAGTTTCACTGCAAACAGATCAGAACCTATATCTCATGTCCCTGAGATGAATGGCCAAGCCTTTAGTGTGCAGTGTGTGCTTCAGTATGACATTTCCTTCTTATCTTCAGTCTGTCTGTGTCACCCATGGACGTAACAGGGATTGCACAGTTCGAAATGTGAACTATCAGAATGTCCTTGTAGTTCTTGTAAGCTTCGCCTTCTGTCTTGCAATGGAAGTGCTTCCCTGGAAGGGAACTCTCTCCCCTTGGATGGGTCCTTTATTTTATAGAAGAGGGTTAGTAACACTTTTTCTGAGTGGTCTCGTTGGTTTTTGGATAGTAGGAGCCTGCTCCCAGAGATTAGTCCACAGCGGGTTGCTCAGAAAAGTGCAACTTTGTGATTTTGTGTTTCAAAGCCCTACAGATGGCCCAGTTGTCAGTATTCCTATGAGTTTACCCAGGGCAATTCATACACAACCTTTGGCCATTTTGATTCCGGTCTGTGATGTAAATTCTGTTGAGGCACCACATAGATGCAAAGCACCTAAAACCACCTTCTGTAATCCCTCACTAGGCTTGCTACCATATTTGGTTTCTTCAGGCAAGTACCATGTGGTTCTCAAACATCTGCTTGGGAAGGTTTTAGAGGGAAAATACTTGAATAGAACATTTTGAAACATGGGTGAATTATATTAGGGTGAAATATTTTTATTTCTGTTTCTTCTAGAAGTGTTGAAAATTTACTTCTTAAAATGTTTCTGAAAGAGCAGATAGTTTTACTTGAATAAATTATGCATAAAATATTCTATCTATTTTGACAACAGGGCCAGGGAGATATGGACGTGAAGAGAGGAGAACGAGACGTAGAGAGGAGAAAGAGATGAAGCAAGGACTTCCATTCACAATAAAAATCTTAATTGAAATAAGGAAATTATAAGATGGAAAAAACAAAGATGATAAAATTGTGAATCCCCAAAATAACATGTAGGTATTACATTAATGTTTCAAAACTGATAAAAATGGAAATTGAAAAAGTATGCTCTGTATGGTTACATATAATGGTATTCAATATATTCACTATGTTTAATCTGTTATTAAATTTGAGAGTTGAAATTATTTTTACAGACTATGTTTTAAGGAATACTTCCTAATATGAATAAATACTATTAGTTTTACTTAGTAGTTTCAGAGGACTTTTAACGTAAACAGCAATAGTAATGCATTCTACAAAGTTGCTGTTTTGGTGTGAAGGCCAGATTCTTAGATGGTTCAGCTGTTTTCCAGATGTTTGGGGGCTCAGTCTGAGTTTAATCTTGAGATTTTGCCATTTTAGCACTGCAGCAGAACTGTGTTACGAACTAAATGAACTTCACAAGAAAACTCTCAGAATTAACTGAAATATGTTTTTACTCACATTTTAAACAAAAGTATAAAAGATTGGGTGAAGACTGAGAGGAAGACTGATGAGAAGGGTACTTTAATATTGCTTTCTGAAGAAACAAACCTCATACTAAACTGTTACATATATGTGACTTTATATCTTTGTCTCAGACATTTTTCCATTTTTGCACCGACTGGACCATTCGTCATTCTTAGAACATAATCAGTTTTGGAGGGGAGCCCTTCGAACTTCTTTCTGTAACACTGGCATCCAGTAATTATCTTGATGGCACCCATAACTGTGAATATAAAAGAGTTTTGCTTCCTTGGAGCCTTTTCTTCATTGTGACTGTTTAGAATATGGGAATGGATCAAGTACCTTCCAGGGTGCCTTCTAGCTGAAATGATGCTATCATTCTGTGAGAAATATAGTAATACATTTCTCTATTCTACTTTATTGGAAATATCTTGCATAAACCTTGGATGGTAATGGTGTAATTTTCATTCTGTCTTGTAATTTAATTTTTAATAATTTAAACTTTGTTGTGTTTTAACCCCAGCCAGCAACTAAGCCCCACACAGCCGCTCACTTACTCCCCCACAGTGGGATGGGGGAGAGAATCAGCAGGGTAAAAGTGAGAAAACTTGTGGGTTGCAATAAAGACAGTTCAATAGGTAAAGCAAAAGCTGCGCACGCAAGCGAAGCAAACCCAGGAATTCATTCAGCACTTCCCACGGGCAGGCAGGTGCTCAGCCATCTCCAGGGCAGCCGGGCTCCATCACCCAAAATGGTGACTTGGGAAGACAAATGCCATCACTCCAAACGTTCCCCACTTCCTCCTTCTTCCCTCAGCTCTATATGCTGAACATGACATCGTGTGGTCTGGGATATCCCTTGGGTCAGTTGGGGTCAGCTGTCCCGGCTGGGTCCCCTCCCAACTCCTCGCTGGTGGGGTGGGGTGGGGTGAGGAGCAGCAAAGGCCTTGGCTCTGTGTGAGCACTGCTCAGCCGTAACGAAAACAGCCCTCTGTTATCAGCACTTTTTTCAGCACAAATCCAAAACAGAGCTCCATACTAGCTACTGTGAAGAAAATTAACTCAGCATAAACTTAAAAAATACTGCAGCGATTGTAAAAATGTATGCAGTTAGGAATCACTTTCCTTAACTGAGAGAATAGAAAAATCTGTAGCTGAGAGTTAGAAAATGTAAAAAAAAAGAAAAATCTTTTTAAAACCAAGGACTAAGTATATTGAAAATGTTCCCGCCCCTCTCTAATCAGACATTGGAGCTTCAAACTGGAGCACACAGTGCCTTGTGGCAACATTTTATATATAGTCTGCCTGACGCAATTTAAAATCTTAATTCAGAGGGATATTGTATCCAGTTATATAAGGCCTGGCTGGCCCTGCCTTTACGGAACAGTGCATCGAGAAGAAGTTCTCATGAGAACATCCTTTATGTTTGACAATAGACATGAGGAATAGAGCTGGCTTCTTTGGGAAAATCCTATGAGAGCTCAAATGACCAAAATGGGGTAACTGCTCCATGGATGGGATCTGCAGGGTGTGCGGGGCTGTGGTCGGAGGCCCATTCAATGCTGCACAACTTGGGGCTCACAACATTTGGAAGGTCATGTGATTATCTATACTATCCTCCTTTTCTTTTTAGTGTGATCCCCCCAAAAAAGCCTCTTAAGAGATGCTTTATAGAATCCGAGCACCTTTCTGACTGGGATCGTAAAGAACTAGCACCTCCTGGTGCAACTTAACACACCTCCCCACCCTGAAAAGCCAAGCCAACAAGCCAAAGCCAAACCAAAATTGTTTTCTAGCATCTTAATGTGCCAATATTCCCAGCAGAGGACCAGGCTCAGTGTCAGGCCCAGCTCAAAGGAAGGACAAAGAAATGCAGGAGGAGAAGGACAAGGCCATGAGGGCTATACTTGTCTGATCCTGGATTGTTGTGGAAGCACGGCCTCAGTACACTATCTCTTCCCTTTTCACTGCAGCTTCCTGTAGAGAAATTACAAATACTGTTCTCTTAGTCATCACTTACTCAACCCAGCAAGTCACAGATGCTAAGAAATACCTAATCATTGTACAATAAATACATGGCTCAATGAGATATTAACAGTTCCTGTGAGGTGTTAACTACTCCTGACTGAAATCAGAGGAATGGAAAGGGATCAGTGCTCTGTGTGATCAAATCCTTATTTAAGATTTTCCTTTCGCAGCTTCAAAGGCACCAAGATCCACTAAAATAATAAAAATACACCCGTTTCCCAGATCACAGGTGCATCCTCTATTACATTAATTCTTCCCCTTCTGCCTGGTTGTCTCTGTCATTAGGGCCCCAAAGAAGAGTCAAAGGAAATTGAGGATATTCAGCATTTCACGCAGTGAGGCCCTGAAGATTGCATTTCTGTCTTTTCACATACTCTCTGCATGACAGGTCCCCCACGCTGGTTTAAACTAACAGTACTTGAAAATAAGCCCTGAGATAACAAGCCAAAGATCAGAGGCAGAGGGGTACTGAAGGAAAGTTAAACTTGCCCTGGTATTATGTATACATGTACGTAATCTGCTGCTGAATTGAAAGGCCCAGGGGAAAGAAATGATTTGGTGCTTTCACCTCATGTATGTTAAAATATGCTAATGTTTTTCCAGATGGTACTTCTAAAGGCACATCAGACATCTAGTGTAAGTGAATCATATTAGATAGTAAACAAATTAGCAGTGGTACCACCTGTATTTTATTAGAAGTTTGCAAAGCTTCCAGCCTGAGATCCTGCATTCCTGAACAAACTTATATGGCTAAATTAAAACCACTATCTCCCAGCATCTTAGCAGTACTGATATTTTAAATAAGCTGTTTATTAATTAGGGTAGCAAAGTCCATCTCAAGTCAACACCCGAATGAGAAAAAAAATTGGTTGTTGTAAAATAAAAACTGAATAAAACTTCCCTGGGAATTGTAGAGATTGCTTAAAAAAGAAGCATGTTGACAATTTGCTCCTAATGAAGACATTTTCTGATAAAAGCTCCCTTGTATAGCAATGTAAGTATGTATATTTATTTAAAAAAAAAAAAAAAGTCTGTAAATTATTTAACTGGCTCTGCAGTCACTAGGGGTCAGTGCAGCCACAGGAATGGGATCGAACACCCACCGTGAACTTACTGGAGTGCGCTTGATTCCAGCTGTCCAGAGCTAAAGCCTCTCTGCAGCATTCTGCAACGACTTTAAATTAATAGAAAAGGGCCCAATAGGCTTGTTATGCTTCCTAATGGCCAACTCAGGGGAGAGGTACAACAACCTGTATTCAAAATCACTAAATAGCTATTTTTTGTCTTTTAAACCACAGTGATGATGTAACCCTAATTCTCCCTCATCCAACACGCTTTCCAAAAGGCGTTTCTGTTACCTCCTGATCTGGACAGCCCTCACCACAGGTTCTTTTCAGGGAAACAGTCTTTGAAAAGAGGTGTTTCCAGGCTGAGAGTCTCCTTTAACCTTTCCAGTCTGGAAACATTTTAGATAATTTTACATGTTTTTGCTTTTCACATTCTGGGTTTTTTTACAGGTGAAAATAATGACAGAAACATGCAACTGTGCTATGTAATATTTGAGGCACCTGAGAGTACAGCTATTATACTGAAAGTACAAGGGAAGTCCTGCTGTTTCTTTCCTCTTTTTATTTCCTAAGAAAAAAGCAGTTAGGCAGAACTAAATATTAAAATTTACAGGACCTTTTGAGAAGGTAGGGTGAACATCCAAGACTCTTTACTTGGTTTAAGAACACATATACAAAAGACACTTTGGGGTTTTTTATAACACATTTTTCTTCCCCTGGACAAAAGTAATGTCTTCAAAGGTTGGTATCCTTGTTGTTGCTGTTCATGCATGATGAAGGCTTATTAACGAATTTTCACTGTAAGGATAGAATGTGCTTCTTATATCTTCACAACTCCTTCTGCCCCCCAGGAGAATTTGCAGAGCAGATTTTGAAGATTATACTGCTTACAGGAGTATGCACCAAGCACAACATGCTCTGACATGACCCATGGTAATTCTATTGACTTCAACACAATTATTCATATTCTTAAATTCAAGTGTATTTTGACTGATCACAGCAGAGTGTCTTCCAAGGCTTTCATTGCAGTATGCTTTGCAGCCTGCCAAATTGATACTGTTCTTGGAGATGAATGTGGATGTAAAATCCAGCAAAACTTTTAACTTTCAAAGTGAAATTTATGAACTGGGCAAATATAGTAGAGAATTGTAGGAGAAACAACGAATTATGGAAATGTGACAATCAGTTGCAAGTTAGATAAAACGTGCCTCATACCAGCTCTTTCAGTTGGCCATTGCCAATCATAACCTTTGTTCTCTTGGCATAAGGAGTACCTGATAGTGAAGGGAAGACAGAAGTCTTGAATAGCTTGTACTCATGAGTACCAGACCATTAACATTCAGAAATGAAGTATTTGTTTTGGGGGATTATTTGGTTTATTCCATTATGTTTACATCTGTAGGTCTTTCTCATAGGCAAAAGCACATGTCAGCAGGAATAGTGCCAGTACAGCTTGGATGGATGGATTGCTGAAGTAGATACTGATACGACTTCTCATGTCACTGCCAGCTGTCAAGGGAAGTCTTGAGGCTGTTAAAGAGCTAAAACTGAATAGTTTGTGGCTGTATTTTTGTGGCCAATGTAAGGAACTGAAAAACATGATAACCAAAATGTTTTGCAAATTACTTAAAATTGGATCCTTGGGAGAGGGAGTTGTTCAATGTTTTGTGAAGTAACAGTCATGTATTCCTTAGTGAAAATGCCACATGACAGTAGCACTAAGATTCCTGGTACGCTAACAGTAAAACTTCCTTCAGGTAAGGCAGCTGCAATGTTTCAAAACTGGAAACTGGCAGATGTTTAGCATTTCTTATCTTGAGGCCACAGATACCTGCTGTTTGATTCAAGGTATTAAAAAAACTATCAGCACGGCTCAAATTGAAGTTGCCGTAGAATAAATAGCCGCAACAGTTGAACTCTCTGATTTCCTATTGTTTTATCTGCCCTAGACTGTACTGCACTATTTTAAAGTGACACACCTCAGGGATTCAGAGCAGACTCTCCTCCCCTTATTCCAGCATAACTGATCCAACATTTGGTTTGCTAGAAAAAGCTGTTTCAAAAGCCATTATTTTAAATTCGCTAGGATGGTGCACACTAACGTTATTTAAAAGCCAAGGAATAGCACTGCATAAGATCTACTCTAATAGACTAGCAACCACTTTTTATTAGGGTACATAATGGAAATAGGTTTTAGCATACCAGATCGTATCATTCATCTCTCAAGAATTTGATATATGACTCTCATCAGAGCTGCTCTAGAGAAAACCAATCTCTTAATTCCCATGTAAACTCCAGGCAAACAGTAGCAAAGAGCTAATGTCCTGAAAAGAAGGTTTCCTGATATTTTTTATAGATATATTTTTTTTAAACGTACACTATTTCACTGTTGCTAAAAGTACTATTTTCCACATTACGTGGCTCGTTTCATTGACCTCCTTGTACTGAAAATTCATAACCTGTACCTCCTTTTCCTTAGAATCCACAACATGCAATGCCTGCAATTTGTAGTCCCTGCATGCATAGGATATCTGTGATGACTGAAACGCTACAGGATAATAAACTATGATTTCTTCAGGTAGAGTACTAATCCAGATATCCCAATAATCCGTTTCCAAGAGTGACCAAAAGAGGGTGCTTCAGGGAAACTGCGGGCATTTCCAAAGCAGGGAAATAATGAGCAGTACACACTTTGGAAAATTTGTTTAGTAGTGATCTTATGGCTTGAAGTGAGAGGTTTTTATTTTCTTTCCAAATTTATTTTCCTCCTGCCTATTATAATGGGAACGGTGCGTTCCACTGCTTTTTTTTTTTTGTGATGTACTAAATGCATTCTTTTTTAAAATCAGGTTTCAACTTCTTGACTTGCCATTAAATGATGTTTTTCTATAAACAAGTAACTACACTGAAGATAGACAATTGGTATTTTATTCTGTTAAAAATTCTGACATTTCAAAAAAATTATAATTCAGTATTTCATTTTGTACAAGTTGTGTCCTCCACCCCCACCCCCTTGTCATTTTTGTGAAATCAGAGCAGTTTGCTATCTCAGTTCTTAGGAATTTTGTGATGCCACTATGCCTGTGTCCCCCTGAATCCTGTAAGGGTAACCTTCCACAGGCTCTTGTCAGGGAACTGAGAAATTGTAAAAATTTCTTGGACTTAAGGATAAAGTAGGGAGTTCCCCAGATTAGGGGTAGAAAGTTGTAATTGTGAATATTAGAGTGCCCTGGGGAAAAGATGCATTACCAAGCACTCCCAAAGGAAATTTTTTCCGACAGACCTTTGCTGTCAGGACAGTGTGCCTCATAAGGATATGCTACTGTGTCCTTTTGCCTGTCCCACATAGATGATGATTGCACATCACTGTCCCTGCGACCATCACCCTCAATGAAGCGTGAATTCTCTTCCTGCTCATCCATTTCCAGCTTTCTTACAGACGACATTGCAGTGCCTGCTGCCTGAATTGCTGCGGACCACTGCAAAGGCTCAGTGAAAGGTGAGGGAATGACAGGCTTACTCACACAGCTGCAGCAAACCTCTGAGAGGACACCTTGATGGCCTGGTCCCAACCCTCCCAGATCAGGAAGACGGGTTAATAACGTCCTCAGAGTCTCTGCAGTTGCTCTGCAGATGGTGGCTATCACCCTGCACAGCCTTATTACACCCAACCTGGCTACTCAGCAACTGAGCATACGGGGTAGGTAAATGCAAATGAAGACAGCAAAAGCTATTATCAAGGTATCTGTAGCCATTGTCCAACCCTATTCTTACGGCCAGTTTTAATGGGAAACATGAATGAGATCACCCAAGCCTTTTCTCACTGGGAATGCCCAAACTATTTGGATTCTGCAGATATGCACTCCCAGTCCAGTACCTAAGCCACAGGAGCAGACCTAAACTGTGGTCTACCACTAAGTTGCTCTTTGGGCTTTGGAGGACTATTGGTACAGATTAACTGTTGTCTTAGAAGGCTTCTTGGGAAAACCACAGTGCCTCCACCCTTTGGTTCACCTTGCATTCCGGTCTGTGAGTGCCTACTCATTTCCTTTATGAAGAGGAGTATGCTAAATGAACAACAAAGGATGGTATGTGCTCAAGCCATACTTGTGAAATCCTGAGACCCAGCTTGGAGGGATTTAAGATTTCTTGCCTTTCTACGAGCACAGTGCTATTGGATCCAAAGCTCCCAGAGCACTGGGAATTTTGAGTTTCAAATTCTTGGTTGTCCCTAGAGTGGCCTTGCTCTGGAGTTTTGAACCTAAATATTCTCTTGTCCTATGCCTGAGGAGGCCCATGACACAGATCTGCCACAGAAAGTTGGGATCCCAGATAGCCTGCTTGGAGGAAATAAGGCATGTTTCTCAGGGGAGAAAAGTCCTTGACAGGCAGAAACCTTGGCTGTGATTCCTTTGAAATAATTGTTTTAAATGATACATTCCCACAAAATACTTCTGTTTTGACAAATTCACATTTTCTACTGGCACTAAGCAGTTAGAAAATTCCCAGTTCTCCCTAAGTTCAATTTAGTGAATGTATTATTCATGGCACCCTAAATAGTACCTCTCAAAGCTGAACTGTCCCAGTCATTTCATTCTCCCCATAATCGATGTTTTCCCAAGCCTCTCTTCATTTTTGTTGTCTGTCTGTAAACCTTCTGCCACATCCTTTTTTGATGAAGTGATCAGCACAGAACAGTGGTTCACAAGAAGCTCTCTCATTGATTTATATGATGGTGTTCGCTTTCAGTATCGTTTTCAACATCGCTCCGTTTGCATCCTAACATTGTTTGCTCTTTTGATCGATGCTGTGTATTGAGCAGAGACTGTTATTGAGTTGTTCACAGAAGTATCTGAGTCCTTTTTTCCCCTCTGTGGTTGCAGGTAATTTAGAGCCCTGTAAGGTGCATTAGTAGGTCAGATTATTCTTCCCAATGTCTGTCATTATCTTTTCTTTCTGGGCCCTGCGAGGTAGGCAGGCAGGCAGTGGTATTGCAATCAGGCTTCCCACGAAGGAGCACAGCTTGAAATTTGGTCTGGGACTCTGTGAGCACACTGCACCAGCAGCCGTCTGGGGGAGGCACGGAGGTAATGTCTTCCCCACAGAGACCTGTCGTCGTCTTCGTCGTCACCGTGACCCCCCCTTGCTCTCACAATTACACACTCCAGCTGCAACTTACCAGAGGAGCAAATACTAAGGAGAAGGTAACATGTCCTTAGTTTTCCCAAAGAATTGTGCCTCAGAAGCCTAGGTTTTACTGCAGACTGTATGATGTATGAAGACATTATTTCCTAGTATTACCCTAAAACCCACCTGTTACATAACTGGTCAGCGCTATGGCTTAGAATGAGAACTGGCAAGATAATTTCCTTCATTTGAATTGCTAATCCCAGTCCTATAAAACTGTCTGTGGCCTTTGGTTAAATGTTCTGTTTATGAGACCTGAAGGCTTCCTGAAAAACTAACCCCTTGGCTGCTGTGGAAATGCTCAATGTTTTGGGCTTTTGTTATTTTTTTATTATGTGCTTTTAATTAGCCTTTCTACCACCTGTCTGCAAACTATGCTGTGAGTTGAGCACGCCAACCATACAACACAGGCTGTCTCCTACACACAAATACAAAGAACAAATAACACACAGGGAAAAAAACGGCAAAATATATTGTAACATGGGAATTTTTTTTTAAAAGATTGGTCAGCATGGAAATACATTTAAATGGATAAATTATCTAGATTTCATGGATGAAGATTTTCAACATCTAGTAGGCAACTGCTGAGAGATCAGTCTAGCCTCTTGGGCTTTTGCAGCGTAACCGTTTGCTGCTTGTAAAACAAATAACAGGGATTAAACGAGATTCATTTTTCTGGCAGATTAAGCAGCTGTCTTCTGTCAGGTTCCCTGCTCAATCCTTCTTGCCAGTGCTTGCTTATAAAAGAAATTTGTCAGCTAGTAAAGCATTGAAGTGGGAATGATTCTTTGCATACATTTATAGCTCAATAGCAACCCAAGTTATATTTCCAATTTACCTTTCAATTACTTCCTGGAGAAGTGCTATCCAGGAGAGAGCCTGCTCATTGTAGCTTGTTCAGTCATGTCCGGGGACTATGATTAAACGCAAGTGTCAGAAGAAACACTTCCTCCTAACGGAGGGGCATTACACATCCTACTGAATATTGCTTTTGCAAAAGGATGTAAATACATTATAACTGTGTGTTACCTCTGAATAATCTCCTAATATTAATGGTCAATCCACTAAAAAAACCAAACACCAACCCCCCAGTCTTATGAGCTGCTAACACTAAAAACTCAACCAGGCCTCCAGAAAGATCAAACTTCTGGTTTTATTTTTCTTTCCCAAGGAATGATCAATATTGAAAATGAGAAGTAATCAAATTAAGTTCCCTATGACTCCTGTGCAAACTCCACTCTTCTGATTCATTTATTAGCAGAACCCTGGCAAACGCAGGGCTTGCAGTCAGGATTGCTGAGGTACAGCTGAGCAGAGTTTAGCAGATAAGCTTGTTAATGAAGCATGAGAAGTAGCAGCACCCTGTTCAGCCTCTCTGCTGTGTTGGGGGGAGTGCATAAGCATTGCTTATTTTGCAGAGGTTTTTTTGTAGCTGAATGGAATTTAACTGCAGAAGAGTGAGAGTGATTGGGTAAATGGTGCCTTCCCTGTAAGGTAACACTTCTGTTATCATTAGGCAAGACAGTGCTTTTCTCCTCTCTGGTTTCTCCCTTCTCACCTGCCCCCAGGATTTTTCACTTACAAATGCAGGACAGCTACGCCATTCACGGGGGCATCAGGAGGGACAGCTGTTTTGGTCCAGGTCTTGAGAAAAGAATTTTCTTTGCAGTGTGAGCTGTAAATTAGACAAAGAGAAAACTCTAGGTAGGCTGCAGCCGTTTACAGTCACGCTCAGAGGCAGGACCTGGGCCTGGGGTATGGAGGTACCGTACAGTATTGTTTAGGTGGACAGGAAAGAAGTGAGGTCTCAGTGTAACATCCCACAAACTGTTGTTACAAGAATCACTAGAATTGAATTGAGTATAGTATTATTAGATCATTAGATTGTCTGATTTTTTTTTTTGTAACCGTTGTAATCATACAAGCTGCTAAAGTCCTGTGTACATTCCCTACCAGTTAATGTTTAAAATAGGGAAACAATACCTAGACATGATTTAGGGACTAAAACTACTAGACAATAGATAATGGGGCTTTAGGTTTATGTCAGGAAAAGGTAATAGATTGTGTTCTGGTCAGTAGACCTTAAAGAAGTGCTTGAAACTGCCAAGATTAGGGAAGCAGTAGGTAAAAGGTAATTCCTACAGGGGGAGATCGCGACCACCGACTCATTGACCATCTACCCAAATTGTACCACCTACTCAAAAGACAATAGGGGAGGAAGACAGAGTCTGCAGAGTAATTTACATGAGAGGCAAAGAGGACAGAACCAATCATGAAGGAAAGACAATGAATATGTTAGTTAAGTGTATAAAAACTGGTAAATTTTAATGCAAAGGTGGACACGTCTTTGGAGGATCTATCCCCCGTGTCCCCAGCACTGAAATAAAGAAGTGCCTGCTCACCTAGTCTGAGTAGATGAGTTTCTCTTCTCTTACAGATTTGTAACACTGTGAGGAGTGAGAAGTGATGAAGATTTAGCCTCATTTCTGGAATAAAAAAACAAGGTAGCCACGTTAATCAAAGTGTAAGCCAGATAACCAAAGTGCTAGGTGTGGGCCAGGTAGAGACAAAGCATGAATCACAGAAGTTATTTGGGAGACATATATAGCTGAGGAAGACTTATCTGGGGGGTAAAAAATCCACTGGATAACTCAAATGATGTACTACGTAACCCTTTGGCAACTTCTGCTTTATACAGTCCCCAAGCACCAACAGACACCTGGGCTGCCAGGTAGATACAGTGAAAATGCGTCAGGGAAAGTCCTCAGGAGAAGGAGGATGGGAAGCTGGTCAGACATGAAATGTGAGAAAAGCAGTAGAGCTTCTGAACCTATTACAGGAGCTGGAGGTACTTCCTCTTTCTTAGTCCTTTGAATTGCCTTTTGTATTTAGCTTTGGGAGTACCCTTCCCTCTGCATCCTTATTGAGTAGTACATTGCAGGTGCTCATTCCAATGGTGACCTCTGTGGTTATCAACCCAAATCCATTCCTGTCTACCTAGTGTCTGCCACCTGTTTGCACCCAGGGGTTTATTAACCCATTTAGATCATGTTTCTACTACTCTTCATAGAATAATATTTGAGACTTGCTGCTTTAATAGAGTTTATGAAACTGTAAGTGTTTGGTTAAATCGAGAGGGAGAAAAACATTGAAAATGGATGGAGGGAAAAGTCTAAAATAAGATCAAGAAACAAATACATGACAATATGTGCATGATTGAGATGTACAAGACAAGTACTAACAGGTGAAGGAGTTGTAGGAGAACAAGTCAAGGGGAGAAGGAAAAACAATGTTATGAATTTGATGCAAATAGGTGTTATTTTATGGCCATTGAGTTTGGACTAGATGTTTACAGCTATGGCTTCTAGCCTGTAAGTGGCTTTTATATGTTAGAAAGTTAAAAGTTAGCGAAAGAAAAGGAAGAACAAGTCGAGGTTTTTAAAGAGCTTTTTCTGGAAATGCATCCTAAGATTGAGGACTTCCGTGGGTTCTTTGATGCTTAATAATAACTGAGTACTTATTGTAACTTGGGAAGCAGGGGCAAAATTAGGCAAAGGAGGTTTGGTTTTTTTGTTGTTGTTGTTTTCCCCTTGTAGTTGTCTGCCTACTTTTTCATAGCATTTATGGGAACTTTAATATTTTGTTACACTCTTGTTCTTTTGTTCTACAAGTTTCTTGGCAGTCAAAACATTCTTTTGCACAAGATGGAAGGAAAAATACGAAGCTTATGTGCCCAATTCCTTTGGGAGCTGGTTTCTTTCTGAGAGAAGATTAAAAACTAGAACAAATCAGAAAGTGTAGCTATAAAATAAAACAGGAGGTAACTATATTTACACTTCTGGGTCTTTGAATTAAAATAAATCACTTCATTTGAGCTGCTAAGTAGTGATCAGTCTTATTCTTTCTGACTATCCTCTGCCCTTGATACTCTGTACTGAAGTAGAGAAAAAAGCGCTATTGTACTTTACCCCGCTTTTCATAAATGTCTGCTGTCACCATTGTGTCAGTACTTAATAAATAAGAAATAATTTTCATTTTGCCAAAAGAAAACAGTTCAACAACCACCAAGACATTTCTTTTGTGGCCAGTCTTCTCTGGCCTTGCCTGATCTTCTCCTGCAAGACTCTGCTGGATCTTTTATGAGGTTAAACTCTCGGGTCTTGCAAGGTTCTGCCTCTTGAGGTCTCACAGGCAATCATTGTAATTATATTACTTTCTGTCCAACCTTTACTTTACGAATGACTCACTCATGAGTTGAATGCTGTTATATAATCTCAGCTTCAGAGTTTAAGAAGATTAAGACTTTAATTTTCATTGCATGATATCCACTGTGGGCAAAAGGATGTGCTGGTAATGGAAGTGTTAGCATTGGTGAATTACAGGGAAAGAAAAAAGTAGGATGCTTGTATTTGAGCTGTTGTAAAATACAGATTGAGAAAAACAGAAGTGTAAATCTGTCAGAGTGAGGAAAACTAAAACTATATAGTGAAGAGGTAATCAACACAATATAGCCTCTTTGGGGAAATACAGCCAGATGCAGCACAGGATTTAGTTCATGTTATACCAGGTAGGCACAACCCACGTATTCCTGTAAACCAGGAAGTAACTCTACAACACAGTGATCTTTCTTCACCAAGAAATAGTAGCTGGGGGGGGGCTCCACCAGGAACTCCACTGGCAAATGCTGCCTCTTAAATGCATTGATGTACTGGACCTCTTAGTTTGCTCTTTTCTCCTTCATTGGTGTCAATGATGCTCTAGGGTGGGCCACAGACTGTGGCTCTCCTGAATAACCAAAATTAGAACCATCCTGTACTACTACTGCAGTTATGACCAGGACTGATTTTTTTTCTATCCAGTTGCTTTGGTCTAGTTCTATTTTTATTTCTTCTTCTTCCTCCTAATAAATATCCAGAATGAATCTATGCCAGATACTGCAGTTAATTGCCTTCACTTCTTAACTAAACAGGGTGGACTAGAGCATAAGATCTAAATCATATATGTCTATTTGTTAACACCTTGCAATTTTTGCATGAAGGAATGTAGAGAAATTCCAAATATTATGTGCAAATTCAAACAACTGAGGTGTAATGGAATGTGGTAGAGGGAAATGCTTTTGCTTTCTCTTGAAAGCAAAGAAGTAACATATAATTGCATACCTTTGCAACAAGGTATGTTTTGATAACAAAGAGATTTTGGGCAACTGAATAAAGTGACAAATAGACTCAATGGTTCAGGTTAGAATAAATGCCCAGACTTCTGTATCTCTGCATCTCAGTGCAGGATCATGCACTTGTTACCAGCCCCTTTCTGTTCCGCCAGCTATTTTAATCCTTTTGGTTATTGACTGTGGTACTGATTGGAGGTGTTC
This sequence comes from Sagittarius serpentarius, assembly GCA_034782735.1. Classification (NCBI taxonomy): domain Eukaryota; kingdom Metazoa; phylum Chordata; class Aves; order Accipitriformes; family Sagittariidae; genus Sagittarius; species Sagittarius serpentarius. Next base: position 10,439,064 of record JAVKLA010000062.1, on the reverse strand, counting down.
ATAGGTTGGGATAGATACACTACGCAGTTTCTGAGAGATTCTTTACTGCATGCTGAGTATGTCTGATGAGCCAGGTTTGCTAAGTATGCACAGATCAAAGGTAAACTTAACACTGAACAGACTGTCATGTATGATTTATCTGAGGAATACCTGCCTTTTCAGAAGCCTGATAGCTTATGCTGTTGGATGTCTGAAAAAAATGCAAGTATCACCAAACCACAAGGAAAGTTACACTCTTGTGTTTTGTTTTACTTGAGATGGAACATAGGATTTTGATGTCTTCTGTGGGATAGCTGATGATAATGCCTTTGACTGATTGATTTGGGGGAAGAGAGGAGGGAGAGGAAAACCAGAGAGGAAGAAGCCTTTCCAAATATGTTATCATGGAAATGCAGTTTTGTTTCCCAAACTGAAAGAAGAATGGGAGGAGAGAGTGACAAATACAGCTTTCAAATTAAGGTCATTGTAGCCTACTCTTTGTCTCAATAGCTGTATTTAAATATCTTTGTTTGGGGAGAAGATGACCTGAGAGAAACCCTTTTGAAAACTCTCTCTTCATGGATATCCTGCCCTTGCAGGACAAATGTGAGAACTAGGGTTTGAGTAATATTGTCTAATTTAAATGCCTTTCTTATGCTTTTTCTTCATAATTAGAAATGGTCAGCATTGATGCTTCTGTTGTAACAATTTGGTTTTCTTTAAGAATACACAGTGAGGTCTTTATTGCTGGGGTTTTTTTCAGTCTCCAGGGTGGAGGAGGGGTTTTTTTTACATTTGAATTTAGTTCTCTAGAGTTTTACTCATTTGCTCACATAAAATGGTACTTCAGAAACCTTTAATGTGTTTTTTATAAGATTCCAAAGTAAGATTACTTTCTAATGGGAACTGCTAACTCACTTACTTTGAAGTGCTATTAATGATACCTGAACTGTATATCATCAATACTGTGACCTTCCTATATGCCTGGTTCTGGATCATTAAAGCTGTGAAAAGCTTTGCTGTTAACTGTGGTGAGCATCGAAAGATCCATGCCACATCATGCTTATAGTATTAATCTTCTTCATAACAAGGCAGTATAGGATCAAAACATATTTGATTCATTTTTTATAAATTTTATAGTTCTCAACTTCTTAGCTTGTTTCTACCTCCCACAGTGTTTAAAGCCTTCATGACTTGTGCTGATCTGGATTTGTAAAGTAATTATTAAAAGCCTTTGATATTTATAAGAGATCTGAAACATTTCTACTAATTAATTATTGATTCCCCAAGTGATTCAATCCTACCAATTTGTAATAAATATTTAAGTTTTCTATGGAATAAAGAGGGCTGGTTTCATTTGTTTTCTTTGTTTGTTTTTTTTTTTTATTTTGCCTTCATCGTTTTGAATTGTGAAGCAAGAGGACATTTAATAGACTCAACATGGTTTTATCTATGTGGATTTTAGTATGTACTATATATATTTGTCTTAGGGTTGATGGCTTGTCCTTGAAACTAGCAAAACAAATAATTTGTTCTATCTCTGAAAATACGCATTAGGTCAGACTCCAATCCTGCAACAGCTTGCATGTGTCCATAATTTCACACACTCAAAATCCTAAACTGTAGGTGAATGGTCTCAGAGAGGATTATGAAGGCCGAAGAGGGTCTTTATACAGTACGTTGGGAGAACTAGAACTTCAGAAATTGAACAAAAAAACATCCCATGCTTGGTTGGAGGCCACCTAGAGCTGGTGGGAAACAGTAAGTACAACATCTAATCTCTGTTTCCTCCATGGAGCTTTGGTGCTGAAGTCAGACCATTCTTCTGCAAAAGACGTGATTCTGCTTGAAATTCAGAAAACAGAACCTCACCCTGAGAGTAGCCCTCGAACTTTTATCAGCACTCTCTGAAAGGATTGGTAATAGCTAATCACTGAATTTTCAAAGCATGACTGCTGTAGAAGGAGAAGGTAGTGACAGTGTGGTACTGCCTTCCTCTTAGATTATTTCCTGACAGTTAAAATAATAAAATGTGGAAAATACAGCTTTGTTATCTCATCTTCTTCTAAATAATTCAGGCTTAACTTAGCTGGAGAGAAAATAAGATATAGCCAGGACATCAGCACACTCTGCTGAAAGGTCTCTTTCCACCCACTTTGGGCCACTTTGGGGTCTTTTACCAGTCACAGAGAAGTTCTGCAGCAATTGCTTATTGGAGACTGAACACAATACATAGCTAAGATTAATTAGCTAGGAGGCTCAGTATTAATATACTCATCAGGTCCAATGAAAGGAGTGTCTGCCAACCCAACAGTTGCCCATCAAGTGGGGAGGTATTAGCCTCTTTTGCCCTTTGGTATAGGCTAATCCTTCATGCTGTTGAGTTCCTATCTTATTCTTTGCTTTTCTTTTTTTTTTTCCTTTAAAGCTTCTTACCCTGTTATGTCAGTATTTTTACTCTTAAATCACCGAGCTCCTTACTGTCCCATCTCAACGATATTGGCACTGCAGAAAATGCTTTCATATGAATTTTTTGCCTAGCTCACTTCTAAGTCACTTTTTGAATTCAAAGGTTTGAGACTTGTGATTTGTAGGCTGCTCATTTGCACTTTCAAAGCTTCTTGATGAAATCAAATATGTCAACAAGGAAGGTTTGTTTGGCCAAAATATGAAATATTTTGCCCTCTTTGATCCTTCCATGTGGGGGCCACCTAAGCATTGGCTAGGCTGTTGTCTTCGTAGGCTGAATCTTCTGGCATGCTCTTTCTGCTTTTGGAAAATAATATACAGGCATAGTTTAAACACGGCTAAAAGATCCTCTTTACTTCAGACAGTTAAGGCATTATACAGTGTAATTTTCTTTCATGCCACTGTCAAGCACAATCCTGTATTGTCATGGCAGCTATTCACAAAGCTGTTCTGGGTCCTCTGCTTACAAGATCCTTGACAGCCTGGGCAAGATGCTGCTGTTAGCGTTGAGGCATTCTAATGTTATTACTGCTTCTCTTTAAAAATCAAAGCTAGCCTTTCCTTGAGAGAGACTTAAATTCGGGAAGCTAAGCTCAGAAAGGATGTTCAAATGATGTAGTCTCACCTCCTCAGTCTGACAGGCTATCAAATTTTACACTGCTGGCTTATATCAAACCCAAAGACTTGTTAAGGCTTGAAGTCCTACCTACACTGCTTGTGGTAGGATGTTATCTGTAATCCAGCTCACTAGGTCACGTTTGTTTAAGGTCTTTTACTATGCACAATGAAAACAGGATATACACAGCTTAAGAGCTTTATATCCTTTTATGTCAGTATTTTTCCTCCTGAATCCTTGAGCCACTCACTATCTCAACAACTACACTCTGTTTTTACTTTTATTATCTGGAGCGGCTTTAACATACTAACTTACTTTCAGCTTAGCAACCATGTTTTTAGCAGATGTGAGCCTCGGCCAGGTAGCTGTGTTGTATCAGCTGAACCCCTGTGCAGAGAGCTGCAGTACCAGTGCCCACGTAGGAGGAATTGATTATGTGAGCCACGGCAGGCAATACGAGCAGTGTCTGATGTTGCAGAGACATGACTTCATTTCTCACCTAAACACAATATTCCTGTTTTAAATCTTTTAAGGTTATTGTTATCTCTTTTAGACAACATTTTGAAGAGTCGTGAGACACTTACAAGATTGTTCAAATCCTTCTTAGTCAATAGGCTTGTATCCTAAGGATGTAACCTGCATCTGAGATCTTGGACACAGGTCTCCGGTATTTGACTGCATTGTAACAAACATTGTAGCACTGTGATCATTTATTCAATGATTCATGTTCCTCTTTAGCAGAAACTTTCTAATTATTTACTCTTCTTTTGTGAGGTTACAATGTGATTTACATCTGTTTCTGGGGCAGTAGTGAATACATTTGCTGTATAATTATTTGTATATACTCTCTTTTGATCCATACTTTCCATAAAGACACATCCATAATTAATGTCACAGGTCTGTGTTTATTTCCAGAGATAAAGAAAGTATTAATTCCCATAGCTCATTTGGACCTGCAGGGCAATAGCAATTCTTAGACCTAAATAAGCTATTCAGCATTCCTCTTTGGTATTAACATGGTTTTTTTTCAGAGCAACTACTTGAATGTGTACCAAATGAGCATATTTAGCACTAAAATCAACTATATTTAGATAACTCATCTGTTTAAAAAAACCCTGAGAAACACATGCACATAGATTTTTGCAACTCTGAATGTAAGCAAAAACAAGGGAAACACAATCACTGAGTGTAATATTGTAATAAAACATCAAAACACATAAAACCTCAGTCACCAAGGTATTGGCTTCATATGGACTCATAATTAATTCATAGTCTGCTTCAACTGCGGCTGGGGGAAAAGACATAAACAAGGAATGTGGGGTTTTGTTGTTTTCCCCTCTGTGACTTCTTTTCTGCCAGATTCCAAATGAAATGAAACCAAAGCTGGCACTACACAAAATTTGATTCAGATGAAACTTCAGACACTAAAGCCATTAAGCATACATTTCCTAAATAAAAAATGAGTTGTCTGCAAGCTGCCTTGACATGGTCTGCAAAGTCTAGTACATAAAAACAGCCCAATGAGTTGTCAAATGCTACAGAAATAAAAAGAAAACAAACCTCCTCTGCCCCCTCCTCCTTTATTCTCTCACATTTTCTGTGTGGGTATAATACTCCAGATAAAACAGACAGTATAAGCCTGAATGCAGAAGCAGAATGATTTTCTGTATCACCAAGTCATTTCAATACAATTTGAAAAAATGAGAGGTAATAATTTACTATTTAAAAAAGTGTTTACACCACTTCAACCTTTCATCCAGCAAATGAAGAACTAGGACCCTTGCGTCTTCCCTGCAGATGTTAACTGTAATCATCCTTCTTAGACATTAAGTCTCTTTAGCATATCCTAGGTGTCCAAACTATGGTACTGAGAAAGTAACAATGAGTATTTTGGACGTCTTCCTGTCTAGGCAGTAGTAGTGCTTCCTAACTGGTATCAGAGACCATGTTCAAAACATATAATGGGCAACTTATAGAGCAAGGCAACTGTCAGTTGTTTTCAATTTGCTGTACTTAAGCCTGTACGTCCGCTGAAAATGATTAGACATCTATAAATCAAAGTTCTTGGGAACTACTGGTATGACTTGTAACTACTGCTACTATGACTTGGCTCATCTTGAGGGAGTCAGCCAGTGCATTTCAGCTGTTCTCAATCAGCTGGAGTTTTATGCTCAGATCCCACAGTGTGTATGTGGGGCTAGTGATTAAAATAAACATCTAGTTATTATCATGTTGTAACCTGAGCTCATGTGACTGTCTGTGGCTGTGTAAATTCCTAAAAATTTGTTTAACTGATACTGTCATAAGTATCATGACATGAGTATCACATGCCATTGCAGTGGCTGACAATAGTTGCAATAAGGTCCAGGATTCTGTCTGACAATTTCCTCATCTACATATAACCCACAAAGGATGTTAATAAAACAAATTGCTAGTGAACAGGCCTTCCTCTCTTAAAGAGCTTTCACTGGCACAAATGACACAGTTATGATATCACTTCTGTCTCGAAAGAAGACGTGCACCAGAAATCAATCAACTTGAGTGAAATAAAATACAATATAAAAACAAAAAAGAAAGAAGTGTCTTTACCTAAGAAGAAGACAAATCCAACTATTTCTGTGGAACTTTAGGGAAATGCTATTATTGTTACGTAGAAGAAGTTTGGATCATGAGAAGATAAGCTACAGAAGGACCTTGAATAGCAAAGAATACAAGATGTGCTATACTATAATATCTATTTTTATTTTCAACTACTTGTGCTTTTGTACTGACCAATTAAAAACTTTTCAAAGACAGGCTTCTCAGTACGGAAGTGGTGAAAAGTCTTTAAACAGGACTTTAGTAAGGAAGAGTCTTTAAAAAGTGTTAATGTTCTTACTGTTAAACCTTTATAATTTTGATCTTGTACATTTAAAGGGAGAACCTTTTGTCTGTATTTTATATTTCATATAAGAAGTTCTGTGTGCTATGCATAACAGATAAGGAATTTGCATGTCAGGCCAAGAATTAGAAAAAATAGAAATGTAATCCAATCTTAAAATGACATTTTAGATCCTCTCATGTTTTTAGTCTCAACTTGAAGATTTTTTCCAAATGTTTGCATGTTCTTTTTTTTACTTATATGTGATATGATGTCTCTCATTCGTGCAACCTGAGAACAAACCATACAACTGGTACTGAGAACAGCAATGGCTAAAGAGGAAATCTAATAGAGGACTGTTTTACAAGACATAAGTCGTATGATAGTGAGGAGTTCTGAATTAAAGCCTAACCATGAAAAATTTAATAAGTTATAAGAAAAGGTTGGTTATCAGTTCCTTCTTTAATGATAAACTATAGGAATGAAGAATGTACTATGATAAAGTGTCTGTAACTCCTTGCATACGTTATGAACCTTACTGTATCTTGTGTTCTTTCTTTTTTTTGCTGACTGAAGGAATCTTGCCAAAAGTGTATTTAAGTGGGCAAATGGGATATTATTAAAATAAGGTGGTTTTTTTCTGGAAATCAGCACACTAGTTATTTTGTTACTCACAAATGCCATGTGAGTTACATGAAATCAACTTTTTAAAGAAAGCTAACATATATCTGAAATATAAGGCAGAAACTAACTTTCTTAGATCCATAGTTTACTGCAAAAGCAAGGACAAAAATCTTTGTGTTTGGTTTTGTGTTTGTTTTGTAAAGAACTAAATATGAAGCTTTAGGTCTGAGACAGAATGATTAGACTGCTGAATTTACTCACAAAGGCATTGTTTAATCCTACTGGTATTGATAATAGTAGTAGGCTTAGATCATCGTCAGTGTTAGAGAAATTATCTTTTGTTTGCCAGCTACTTCTCTGATTTACATAAGGTCTTCTGGAAATGTTTTATGAGGGAGAAACAAAGCGAAGCATAGACTTAACCAGCTTCAGAATTGGAAAGATCAACGTTGGAGAGAAGCAGCAAATTTAAATATGTAAGAAGAGGAAGTTTACACACACACACACTGAAATATGTACTCTGTGTAGACACAGAAAATCCTGGATATTGGAAAGGTTTATCAAAATCAATGAGAAAAGCCAAATGTTGTAACTGTAAGCATGTACATAAATCTTTGCAGGATCCAGGCCTTTGTTAATAAGACATGTCACAGTTTTATTTCATGATTAAATGGTATTTTTGAACAAAATAAAACATGTTACTTTGAGAATTTATTTCAAAACAAGTTGAAAACAAAGAAAAGTAATCTGTAGATATACTTATTTTTAAAAACTGAAAACTGGTTGGTTTACTTTTCCTTGAAAATGTAATATTTACTGGACAAAAAATCACCACTTATTTTTCCTTACCTCCTGCCTCCCTCTTCACCCAAATTAGTGAAAAAAGTATCCTTAATAAGAGATCTTTTTTTTCTAAGGCACTTTTAAGTTAAGGTTATGTGTTCCTCTTTGAACATCTATGAATAATATAATTCCATTTAGACTTTATAGGTTTCACACAATGGCATAAATTCTTATACTGCATGCACATATGCAAGATTAATCATACCATTTTGAATAGTTCTCAGTACTGCAGTTAGGAAAACATGTAGGGACGCAGTTAAATGTCAGCACATGAAAGACCTAGTGGTTAATATTTTTCCTTTACTCTTTTGCAGCAGGTTATTTCCCAACCTGCACCTTTTCAGTGGGGTAAGAAATTTTAATGGCAGACTTAGACAAGAGAAATCCTCACATTAATTTTATAAAATGTGTCCTGGGAACATGTCAGGTGGTTTCAAATTTAGGCAACTCTTGTCCTTTTGTTTTCCTTTGCAACCCAGTAACTATCCCTCTGGGTGTCTAAGTTTTTGACAGAAGAACATCATACGCAAGAAATTGGCAGCATGTTCTTCCTCTGACAGACACATACACACCTTTTTCATGACTGACTGCAGACTTTTCTCCTCTGGATATGAACATGTGCTTTGGCCAACCTGATCTTTCTAATTCTCTTTTGGTAAAACCTGTCTGTGTCAGTTTCATGATCTTCCCTTGGTCTGCATTTACCGAAAACTTTCTTGGGATAGCATCTTTTGTTAGGAGTTTTCTTTTTCTGCTCCCAAGCTGCGCTGTTGACAGTCGTTTTCTGTGATTCTACCTATCCTCCCACTACCCTCCTTAAATCAAAGGGCTTTTAGCTCACATTCCCTACTTCTTCCCTAAAATAATACTTTTCAATCTTCACACATTTGCTTTCTGCATCTTAGATCCTGGCCTTTTCCATGCATGTACAGTGCCAGAAGGAAAAGGTGCTATAAGGAGAAGACAATGTGGTACACAGGCACATAGACTTACAGGCTGGTGGACTATGGATGTTTGCTGAACAGAAAAGGTCTGTGTTGGTGGGAGAAGGGAAGCAAAAGAAAGACTGAAGGCTGGCCCCTGGTTGACATTAACCCTGAGGAAACTCTCAACACTTATTTTAAGATCACAGAGACAACCCCTGCAGAGTGAACTGTGTTAGTCTGAAAGACATTTCAAAATGGGACAGGCTGTTTGTGGGTGATGCTTAACTCAGCCCAGAAAGAAAAGTATGGAAACTGATATGACAGCTCTTCTTCTGGCTGCAGATTTCTTGTATTTCTGTTAATTATGTTAACTGTTAAATGATAATTAATTTAAATGGCAAAACTGTGATAATTTTTTGGAAGATGTTTAGGTAAGATGAGTGATAGCTGGAACTAGGCTCCCCTGTCTCTGAGTTAATGAACCCTCTAAGGGGAAATATAAAGCTTGTTCAGGTGATGATAAAAAGTAGTAGCTGAGTGATGATGAGAACATAGCTAACAGGGCAGTCTGCACAGCAGCTTTGCTCAGGAAAGGCAGAAGTAAGGAGTCCTTGGAGGACAGGGAAGCTCAGGAGGTGTGTAACTCCTGGGAGCAGAGGATGTGCCTTTGGTAGCAGTCCTGCACTTCGGAAGAGCAGTTGGCAAGTTTGCTAGAGGCGAATAGCTGAAGGCTTGCTGTGTGCCTGCCTCTCAGGGCTGTGCGAAAAGGGTATGAACAGGCTTGGAAAGACCCTTATGAAGGGACGAAGTCTTACCATGCCCAGGTGAGGATAAAGGGCGGTAGCTTAATGACTGGCAGGCAACCAAAAGGGCAGTTTGCACTGTGAGTATGTATTGGTGAGGGTGAAGAGCACCTCAAGTCAGCCTATTCCTGTTGTCTTGATACGCTTGAATATTTCTCATGTATTGGTAGCTAGCCTAGTAAGTGTACAGCTGGGTAAGAGAAGAGCAATCCTAAGCATTGCTTCAAAAGAGAAATTAAATTAATATAAACTTTCCAAACCCAATAATTTTTTAGCTTAATATGCAGGTAGAAGTCCCCCAGCAGAATGAAGGCTGCTAAATTTATTGCACAAGGTGCAATAGATACTGTGTTGGGCAGCCAAATGCCATGCCAGTGGCAAGGGCTTCAAGTAGGATGTTATAAAACTAAGAGACTGGACAAAAGGTGGCAGCTGAGCTTCAGTTTTGACTACTTTAAGGTAAGGCATATAAGGAATGCATCCAGGTCGACACAATATTAAATTTGCAATTGGTGTTTACAATTCAGGAAAGAGATCTGAGAGTAATTTTTGACAGTCCTCTGAAATCACTGCCTTAACGTGCAGCAGCAACCAAAATGGTCAACAAGATGTTGGACATCATCAAGAAGGACATGAAAACCAAGACAGAATGTAAGTGCTGTAAGGAGACAAGAAGAGTTAGAAAAAGGCAACTGGAACCATCAGTGGGTAGGACAGCTACCTAATGAGGAAAGACTGGGACCTCTCAGCTTAGAGAAGGCTGAGGAGGAAGTTGAATTTGGAGCTGTCATTCACTAAGGCCCATAATACAAGAATTAGAGGGCACCTGAAACTAGAAAAGGTTGATTTGAACAGGTAGAAGAAAGTAATGCTTTACACACTAGGCAATGAGCCTCTGAATGTTGCCACCACAGGACGTTGTAGAAGCAGAGGGTATCATCAGGTTCAAAAAAGAATTAAGCAGATTCATAGAAAAGAGTTCTACTAATGGAAGAAAAGAGAATAGGCAAGGATGCACCCTCTACTATCACAAATATAGTAGTTACAGATGTTGGGAAAGTAGAGGGGAAGCAGACATAAGAACAGGTTCAGGCTTGTCTCCTCCCCTGAAGTAACGTCTCCTGCGGCCACACAGAGCACTGTGCTAGGTGCACAAGCTGCCTGACCCTAGAGGGTACTTCGTATGTTCTGATAGGGGTGATCTTAAGCTGGAATTTCTGGATGGATAATAAATAGACGGGTATTCATGAGAAAAAATGTGAAGTTCTAACATCTGTTTGAGGCCATTTTAGGGCTTGACCCGATCGACGTGTGAATGAATGTACCAGAATAGCTCCTCAGTGCTGGAAACAAGTCTTAATAGGGCTCCTTCTTGCAGTGTGGTCTTCACAAATCATGGTATCCTGCTTTTGGATGATGAAAGTCAACTTTGTCTTGTATGCTTTCTGTACTGCAGTGATAAGACCCTAGCATATGTACAATACAGAGGGTATACAGGAGATATGTCACTGAAAAAGAGAAAAGATATCTAGATACGGGCACGGAAAGATGAAAAGGTAACAATGACAAAATACCCTTTAGCAATACTGGAAAGAGGTCCTGTGGATACATTTGGAATTTCTGCAGTATGTCACTAAATTGTCTAAGTTTATTCCTCTGTTTTATACTTTTCATCTCTTACGATTTTCCACACTTGTGCATCTTTGTAGATGAAATGATCCTTCCCTTTTCTGTTGCCATTGTGAAAGGATATCACTTCTGATGCAAATAATCTGGGAAAGAGTTAATTCCAATACTTAAATTGTACAGCAAGGATTTTTAAGGTCACTTTGACAATAGTACTATCTATTCAGCACTACAATAGTGGTACAATAAAAAGAGTTTAATTGCCACAGATGAGGCAATGCAATGTCTTTATACATATAAACTAAAGTAAAATCTTCACACAAATATTTGTATTTTGTACATTTATGGCTGTCCCTCTCTGACTGAGCATGTCTTAGTTATTTCATCAATGCATGGAAATTACTGCCTTACAGCTGTATAAGCAGTGAAAATCAGGTTGACTAATTGACTGATCTCTTCCTGTGTTTGTTTATGTTAATAGGTTTACTCAATTATGCTATCCTAATGCGGGCTGGAAAAGACTGACTTTGTGATTTCAAGCGGTCATAGGCGTAGTTAGTTTTTCTAGAAATGTCCTAGATAAAGCTGCAAGACCACACCAGAGATTCAGAGGGCAGTTCACTCCCTATTGTTTTGTAGCTACTCCATAATGTGTCATTATAACTGTGACAGACAGTTTTGTTAGAATAATTTGGACAAAAGAATCAATGATTTCTATACATAGATAAATGCTGCTACCTCTTTGATGAGAAGGCTTCTTTGATAAAGCTTAAGACACACATGTGAAAACATGTGCAGTTTTATGGAGAGAGAAACTTACGATGCAACAACATAGTTGCACAAAATTTCTGTATCCTGACATAAAGATGAACAAGTGATTCCTATCTGCTCTCTGTAATGAGTTCAATGAACTTTCTATGTAGCTGCTGATGAGATACAGCTGATAAGAGTTGTTAGTTAAAATGATGCTGGTGAGTGAGTTCCTTCTTGCTTGTGAGGAGCAGGCTGTGTGGCCAGAGCTCTGTGGCTGCTGGGAGGTGGTTACTGAGTTCTGGGGAAGCCTCTGGCTTTTGGAGCTAGACCTATGGAGGTATTAGTACAAGTACAGGATCACATGATAGGTAAGTCTTTGGACTTAGGCTGTAAGTTTATCTTGTCTTTTCTGTTTCTAAGCATGATAAAACTGCTGTATTTCCATAGAAAAATCTGCTTTTTTGGGGGTTTGTTTTGGTTTTTTCTCTGATTCCCTAGGAGGCAGCTGCAGTGCATATTACCAGCCTTGAAGACTGTCGTCAGGTTCTGTACAGCCCAGTGGAAATGGAGTGGACATATTACTTGCTGCTGGATATATGTAGGTAAAACAAACAACATCTCTTTCCCCCCCTGCCCAAGCCTACTTGAGCTGGCATTCATGAATTAGTGCTGTAATGATATGCCTAGAGCATGAGGCTTCTGAGCAGCTGGGGAGGTGTGGTGGGTTGACCCTGGTGGGAGGCCAGGTGCCCACCAAAGATGTTCCATCACTCTCCTTCCTCAGCTGGGCAGGGGAGAGAGAAGGCAATGGAAGGCACCTGGGTCGAGATAAGGACAGGCAGAGCTCCCTCACCCATTACTATCACGGGGAAAACTTGACTTGGGGAAAATTAATTTAATTTATTGCCAATCAAATCTGAGTAGGGTAATAAGAACCAAAACCAAATCTAAAACCACCTTCCCCCCGCCCCTCCCTCCCTCCTGGGTTCACTCCCAATTTTCTCTACCTCCTCTCTGACAGCAGTGCAGGGGGACGGGGAATGGGGATTACAGTCAGTTCGTCACACCTTGTCTCTGCTGCTCCTTCCTCCTCAGCGGCAGGACTCCTCACTCTGCCCCTGCTCCAGCCTGGGGTCCCTCCCATGTGAGACAGTTCTCCACGAACTCCTGCAACGTGAGTCCTTCCTATGGGCTGCAGTTCTTCACAAACTGCTCCAGCATGGGTCCCTTCCATGGGCTGCAGGCCTTCAGGAGCAGGCTGCTCCAGTGCGGGTCTCCCATGGGGCCACAGATCCTGCCAGGAGCCTGCTCCAGCGCGGGGGTCACAGCCTCCTTCGGGCACCCACCCGCTCCGGCGTGGGGTCCTCCCCGGGCTGCAGGCGGGGATCTGCTCCGGCGTGGGCCTCCCCGGGCTGCAGGGGCCCAGCCTGCCTCACCGGGGCCTGCCCCACGGGCCGCGGGGGAATCTCTGCTCCGGCCCCCCCAGCGCCTCCTCCCCCTCCTTCTCCGCTGGCCTGCCCGTCTGCGGAGTTGTGTCTCTCGCATATTCTCGCTCCTCTCTTTTCCGGCTGCTGTTGCACAATTTTTTTTTTCCTTCTTAAATCTGTTATCCCAGAGGCCCAACACCGTCACTAATGGGCTTGGCCTTGGCCAGCGGTGGGTCCCTCTTGGAGCCGGCTGGCATAGGCTCTGTCAGGGCGATGGGGAAGCTTCTGGAAGCTTCTAGCAGCTTCTCTCAGAAGCCACCCCTGTAGCCTCCTGCTACTGAAACCTTGCCACGCAAACCCAATAAAAGAGGCACTGGTAAAATATTAATAATTGAATTGTCAGTGTCTTTGGCACCCGGTATGTGCCACCAAATAATCTGCAGGCCAAAACTTAGTGCCAAGGACTCTGTGAGGAGCAAGTAAAACATCCTTGTGATGACTCTCTGGGAAACATTGGGATTTTGCTCTGTAGAATGAAGGCTTAGCCAGACTGTTTGCCTGAAGAAGCCCTGGAGGTTTTTCTTCATACGTGCCTTGGGCAGAAATAAGGAAAGGAAAAACAATTTGGCAGAAGGATCTGGGCAACTGATCAGGGAGAAAGCCTTAAGGAAGACAACTTAGGAGGCTTATTGGAAGACTGCATGTAGAGTTTGAATAGAAGGAACAAAGCATAAAACCTACAGAGTGGCATTTGCTGTTCCTATAAAAGGTTTAATTTTTGAAATAAGGAAATAGTTCATAAGATCTAAATATCTGAATAACTTCTGTGGAAATCTAGTGTTGGGTTGCCAGAAGAAAATACCTTTTGCTAATGCCAGTAAGGGGTGGGGAGGGGAGGGGGAAGGCAAAAAAAAAAGCTACCTGAAATGCAGACTTGCAGACAGAGGTCCTTTTTCTTGTGTAGGATAGTCAAAATGGGCTCTCATCTAGGCAGCAAGAATGTTGCCTCATCACAGGGGAGCACCAAAAGCAGTTTATGCTGAAAATCTATTTTTTTTTTTATTGTTATGGCCAAGGTGTTTATTTTTAGGAAGCTTTTGCAAATGAAAAACTATTCTCCTGACCTTTGTATATATTATGTTGCACAGCCTGGGATGAAGGAGAGGAGCCTGTTTTCCAGATGGTCACCTTCTCACTGCATCTGAGCACATCTTTGACGTAATAGGCAATCTGTCCCTGCATGGTCCCTCTCTGATGGAGACAAGGTAAAAAAGATGGTGGTGTGACTGATCAACAACCCCACCACCGTGGAAGACTGCTCAGAGGAGGTGGGTACAGGCAATCGCCTCGTGTAGCTCAGGGAAGAAAGCATGGAGTGACAACAGCTATTACAAAGAAAGCTGAATTTAAGTCAACGCAAAGGGGACCGGAGTGTGGGCTTTGTTTTAGGTCAGCTGGCTGTTGAGTGGATCAGTTAGTTGTGTACTTGACTTTCTTTTTTATTTTTCTTCCCAAGTTAATCAAGAGTGTGAATGTTTTCCTGAGGTAGCCAGACCAGCATGGAGGAAGTGTGTAAGTTGCTCAATAGTGTATAAAAACTGAACAGCCAACAGAATGAACTTTGAAGATAGCAATAGGCTTGAGCTGGATTCAGCTTAAGTGTTCCCTCCTGGAGACTGGGGATATCCACTGCCGTTATAGTGAACATATGGAGACCAGTAATAGAAATCCTATTTGTGTTGTGATCCAACTGTGTGTTGAATCACTGTGTTCTGCTTGTATTGTGATTTCACCACATTGTCATATCCCTCTGCTAAATCAAAATCCAGTGTAACATGAAATATCTTCAAATAAGTAAGTTTGGTATTAAAAATGAAGCCCTTCTCATGTGAAATGTCTTAAAAGAAGCTGCTCAGAGAGTCATGGGCCCTGACAGGGCATACAGGATAAAAAGGGTTTTTATTTTCCAAGTCCATTTTTCAGCTCCTGTCTGGGGACGAGGGAGAGGAGGAGCGAGTCAGTGGAACTGCCAGTGTGTTTTGTTCAGTTGTTATTTCTTGTTGTTGCTTTGTGTTGGAATTCGTCTTACACAGATGAGTGTTTGTTATGCAAGTAAGAGAATAGTTCTCTGAAAGTGAAAGAATACAGATTTCTGATAATTGATGATCAGCTACTTTATGTATAAACATGTTTAGTTTACCACTAGGTGCCCCCACAACCATAGGAATGTTAATTTTAAAGACATACAATAAAAAGTTTTGAAGAAAGTGTAGGCAGTTAGAAATCTTTCTGACAAGTCTTATTTATGCCGTAGCCTATATTGAAGATCCAATAATGCTATAAAATTGTTGGGTTTTACAAGTTATGTAGCTTTAAAGTGCTTTCTAAATGCAGTTAAACTAAGCGTTCTTTTTTTTTTTCCTTCTTCCTCTTGAAATAGTCCATTATCACCATATTTTTTTTTTAAATGAAAACCTAGTAGTGTGTATAGAAGGTTGGTATGTCAGTCATAGCTTTGTATGGGATCAGTTACCAAAAAGAATCATTCTTCCAAAACAGAAACTCCTATCTGAATACTAATACTAATTCAAGGTCATATATAAGTAATCTTTTGGCTGGGACAGGATAGTTGAAGATGGGGGATATGAAAGTTTTGGCTTCCATGCAACCAACTGTACTTGTGACAGCTTAGAAGGTTTCAAGTCACTACTAACTATTTTTAGAGGTCTAAATAAAATGACATGTTGGCTCATTAAAAACACTTGTTACTTATTATATTTGGCTGAGTGTTGGACTATGTTAAAGTGAAGCAGAAAAAGGTTTTAGAAAGGGAAAAACTATTGGATTTGTCCATGTGTTTACACTTTGACATGCCTCTTATTAACTGGATATGACACATTAATGCTGCATTGATGCTTTTACAGGACTGTTCATGTGTTAGCTAGGGGTCTGTTCTTTCTGTCGGTTCGAAACTTATGTTTGATAGTGACACTAAAACCAATAAACTGTTGAAAAGGGCCCTATGTGAAATCTCTAAAGCTGTGGTAAGCACTGAACACTTACACACGAACACTTACATTATTTGGGATTAATCTTTATTATTTATCTTGCATCTTGCTATGTATAATTAATTTTGTCAGTATTTTGCCATTTTCTTTCCTTAACATGGCAGGGAATAATAAAGTTTTACAGAATCTTAAGATGAGAAATTTGAGGGGAAGAAAAGGACACGTGATTTGGGGCAAGCATCGCTCTAAGTCTTCAGCTTTGAGAGCTAGAAACCATAGTCACTGCAAAATAAATATTTCTGTTTCCAGATACAGGGAATAAACTGTTAATCCATGTAGTCCATTAATCAAGAGTACAGCTCAAAAAACCAGCTACTTAACTGCTCTTTGTGTTTGAAAATGAGAATGGTTAAGATGGTGGCTGCACTTTGATATGTATGCCTTAGCTTTTCACTTCATGGTGGATTAAAACAAAAGACACTTTCTCACTTAGTGCTCTGTGTAAGCAGTGTGTATCAACTAAGGAGTTAATTTGACAACAGGAAACCTGGGATTAAGACCTCTTTAATACTTTCTTGTGTGATTAGTATATCTGTC
Organism: Sagittarius serpentarius; assembly: GCA_034782735.1. Lineage (NCBI taxonomy): Eukaryota > Metazoa > Chordata > Aves > Accipitriformes > Sagittariidae > Sagittarius > Sagittarius serpentarius. The sequence goes on along the minus strand of JAVKLA010000062.1, from coordinate 10,422,533 downwards.
TCCAGAGTGAAGTGGTTCCTGACCCTCTCACATCTGTACTTGGGTCTTTCGTTCTCCTTGTCTGCAGTCCCACCAAGCAGCTGCATCCTTCTTCCCTCGAGATCCTGCTGCAGTCGTCTCTCTCCAGCCCCTCTGAGGTGGGGGACTAAACAGGGGAACGGTGTTGGGTGATGGGCTGGAGTGGTGGTAGGAGGAAGGGCTGTGGGTGGGGGCGGTGGCGGGGAGGAGGGAGGTGGACTGTAGAAGATGGCGCTGGGGTGATGCTGTGGGGCTTGCAAGCTCAGTAATACAGCGTTACTCAGACTAGCTGAACTGCTCCCGTCTTCTCCACTCAGCCGCCCGTTTTGTTACTGTCGTCAAGAAAAGGAAAATGACTGCAGGCTGGGAGGTCTGGGAGATGCAACCTGGCTGGCTGTACGGAATAGGTAGAGTGGGCCTGGGCATGGTGTTATTCCGCTGCCTTTGTGCCTTTTGGGGATGCGGGTGCCTGGTTTTAAGTGGCAGGGGAAGCAGTGAGTGGAGCTGCCAGAGCTGAGCTCCACCCCCTCACTAATGTAGGCAGACTTGTGTTGAAACTTCTCACTTCAGTTCACTGTTCAACTCCTTTCTCCCTTCCACTTTGTAATGCTTTCTCTAAAGTAGAAAATTAAAAATAGTTAACCTAGTTCCAAGTAAACTGGATGTTCTTTTCCAACCTCAAGAAACATTCCTGTAGACCTGATCTTGAATAGTCAATGTTGCTTCTCCTTTCACAAGCGTCAGAAAATTGGAAGGAACTATTAAGAAGTAAACTTTTAAAATAATAGTTGTTTAGTTTAAAAGTTGTTCTGACAGAATATGAATTTATATATTTGGGACTAAAAGTGAAAAGTAATATAATTTCCCAAAACATGTTTGTACATTCTTTAAAGGTGCTTTTTTTTTTCCCCCTCCTGAAAGGAAAATAACTTCTTTTGTCTTAGGACTGTGACAGTCGCAAAGCTTAGAGATTACCTTTCAGAAAATTATTCCTCTTTCAGAAGATTCAGAAATGCAGATTATCTTAACATATGAATTTAATGACTTCTGTCCTCTAACTCATAACATATAAAAAGTGAAAATATCCGTGGGGGGAAGGCAAAGCGTGCCTTGTCATGTGCCTATATAAACTTCATATGTGTGGGGTGAAGAGGTGGAAGGTATCTATTGTTGACTTTGTATTTCCTTTCTAATGGCATGGAAATGCCACAAGTGAAATATTTAACAGCTGGGTAGTTAGTTCGCAAAATAATAGTGAGGACTATAAATAATTACCTAAGTTTCAAAAATTTATGCAAATTAGCTGATATTAGCAGATCTTAGAGGAAAAACCAGACAGTTGGATAACTGGAACAGACAGATGATCATCTGCAGTGTCATTATAATTTGAATTTTATGTATAATATTTGTTGTAATGCAGCTGAAGTTTGTGGTTGTCTTCTGTGACATATTTTTTTGCTGAGAGAGTTATGGAAGATTTTGTGATGAGAAGACTGATAAGACAGGTCACCTCTGTGAAATTTTTCATTCATATCCTAAAATCACATCTGTTATATATTTATAAAGAATTAATGAACTAAGTGTTACCATTTCAATTTTTCATGCTGCTTAGAAATGGACTGACTGCGTTCAGACATGGCTTGAAATATTTAATCCAGCTGTAGTGCAACTAGAGTCTAATGTGAAATCACTAGAACAGTTTTTTATTTCTATCTCAAGGGCAGAGATTGCTTGTTTACTTTCTGTGATGTCTAAAATTACCCCCTTTAGACTGACTGGTGAGAGGCTTTGTAGGGCAAGAATACCTAATTCCAGAATCTTTAAAAATGTAGCTATTGCTTGTACTTATTTCCCACCTCTCCCACACCTAGCTTTGTATGAAGAAAGGCACGGACTCCTGCATCTGTACTTGTATCTCTTTCCTACCATGTAATTGTTTAAACTGGAAATCACTAAAAGCATGGCATATGCTTTTCTAAATGTTTGTATTGGAAACATAACACAGGAATCTGGTCTTTAAGGCTGTGCTGCTATGATGATTTCTAGATAAATAGTGTATGTCTGTGCCCAGTAGAGAGGGAAGTAAAAATAGGATAAACATCAAAACAAACTACAAGTGAACTGCTCTGTTACTTAATATTGCTTTTCTTGTAAAATGTTCTGTATTTTGCCCAAAAGGCTTATTGGCCACTTCAGCTGGGGTACTAAAACTGAACGAGAATGTCTCAATGTGTATCAACCTGGCATCTGACAACAGCCATACAGGTAGATATTGTATGTCATGATATTTTGTCCTGTGGAAATATCAGCATATATTAAGCAAAATAAAATCATTGCATTAGTAGTCAGACCAAAATATTTATTTGTGTAAAATCCATTTGATTTCCCTAAATTATACAGATAATGCCAAAAGAGAAAAATTTAAAGTCCTCATCCTGCAAGAGCCCTTTCTGGACAAAAGTTTCCTCTCCTGGAGTTTCTGTTGTGTTTCAGGCTTTAGTTCCGTAACATATCTCCCTGGCTATACCAAAATGATGAATATTTTAGAACTGAAAGTCTTTTCTTTATTCCCTTTGCTTACTTCATTTCAGTTTTTGTAGGCTTTGTTCTTCGAGCCACTGCTGACTTGCATGTTAAGACTTTTAAAGAAAGCTGCATCTTACCTTGGGAACACGCGTGAGCTAATTTTCCGCTTAATGCTGAAGTAATATAAATTACTTTTTACTCAGTATTTCATGCTGTTTTGATTTCCTTGAAGCATCATGGGGAAATAATGAATACAATTTCTTGTGTAATGGGTCTGACTGATACCCTTAATCAGTAGAGAAAATAAATGCAATAAAAAGGAGGAGTCGGAGTCCATCAGATCATTTTGTACTAAATATCACTAGAGAGTATATATGTTGAGAGCCTGACTGCAATTTCCTGTGAGCTGTTCTTCATTCTTTCCCAACATCCTGTAATTTAGACCTAAAGAGCTAAATTAAATTTGCTTACAGAAGCTATGCTGGTTGCACAAAACAGCAACATCAGTACAAAGGGAATTTTTTCTACTCTCATCAGACGATCAATGGACTGTGGTACTGCAGGATCTTCCATGTTTAAGAACAGGAGAAGAAGGGAGGAGAAGCAGGTGACTGGGTTTTTTTGCAGCTCTTTCAGCTGACTCGGGACCTGTAACTGAGAGAAGCTCGGGGAGCAGTGCCAGCCCTTCCAGCACAACTTCTCTGGCTACCATGGGACTTCATGAGCAGGCACTTCTCCTGACTCTGCCTTGTAGCTGACTCGTATTCCTCCATACAATGAGTACCTGCAGATCTGAGTAGCTGCTCTGAGACTATTCTTCCAACAGGGAAGAGTACGTAACAAATTCATAAGCAGTGCAGAAACAATCCAGTGGCGAAATAAGGATTTAGCATCCTTCTAAGGGCATGATATCTGCCCTGTGAAGGGAGAAGAAGAAATCATTGCTTTCTATTTCAGTTCTCGATTATTTCCATTCTTATTTCAATTTAGAGTTTGCACTGTTAGTATCTCTTACTACCTGTGTCTGATTTCTGGGTATTCCTACCAGCCTGATTTGAATTCCGTGTGGGGGCTGTTTTATTGGATCATGCATTAAGTGAAGATAAACTAATAACTCTGGTTTCTGTGGAGCTGGAACTTTAAGGGAAATCTAGCTTTGATATCTGAACAGACACATCTCAGTCTTAAAAGCAGCTAGTCTCTAATGTTTGCCTGACCTAAGGATGTGTTATTGTTCATAAGGGATAGCAAATGGTAAAACCTAAACATGCTGCGTATTACAGCTTTTTTTCCTTCTCAATTCTCCTGGTTTCGGCTGGGATAGAGTTAATTGTCTTCCTAGTAGCTGGTACAGTGCTGTGTTTTCAGTTCAGTATGAGA